>CM019708.1:13678530-13776030 GCA_009760885.1 Achatina immaculata
TTGTAGTAATAGTAGTAGTAGTAGTAGTAGTAGTGGTTGTAGTAATAGTAGTAGTAGTAGTAGTAGTGGTTGTAGTAATAGTAGTAGTAGTAGTAGTAGTAGTAGTGGTTGTAGTAATAGTAGTAGTAGTAGTAGTGGTTGTAGTAGTAGTAGTAATAGTAGTAGTAGCAGTAGTAATTGTAGTAATAGTAATAGTAGAGAAGAATAAAAAGAAAAAAGAACAACAAAAAATATACCTTTGAATGTAAATGCTACAGAAGAGTTCTTCAAATATCAATAACACAAAAAAGAACAAATATATCCGTACTACAAGAACTTAATTTTGAAGAAGGCTGGCTAGTAAAGAGGTTTAAACAAAGAAAACTTAAATATTTTGGACACATTAAACGTCATGATAATTAGAGAAGACCATCTTGGCAGGGTACATAATGGGGAAAAGAAAGAGAAGAAGACCAAGGCGAAGACAGATGCAAGACATCGTTGATGATCTGGAAATGGACGCATCAGCAGCAGGGCATCTTGCTTAAAACTGAGTGGCCTACAGGAGAGCTGTTAGGGAGGCAAAGTTCCGCAAGGGACATTCAAATAACTGACTGACTGAAATGACAGTATAATCTTCACAACGCCGATAGTGAATATTGTGATGTCGCTGAAAGTTGTGTTTGCAGTGATCGTTTCTACTATATTAAAGAAATTAAAGAAGATATCTCCTAGTTGCACTTAAAACTTTGACCCACCCCCCCCCCCCCACCCCACCCCAAAACCACCTCACGTGAAGCAAAAGAGCAAGAACCGTAACCCAGTTCTGACACAGAACGCGAACTATAATGAACAAGTGTTCGCTTTCTGAATTTGTCATGATGAGCCATACTTCTATATATAAATATATAATCTGTTGGAGGTGTTTCGACAGAAAAGAACCAGTGATTAATGTAACAGATCGTGTCATAAAACTTTTCCTTTTACAGACGTTATTTCAGCGGTTCTTGTCATACTTCTTATTTCTTCATTTATCACATTATTTCTGCTTTTAAAAAAAGGTTCATAATGTGTCTGGGCAGCATTGTTTTCCAGCTCCTCCCATAGCCTGTCTGGGCGGTGTTGTTTTCCAGCTTCTTCCATAGTCTGTCTGGGCGGTGTTGTTTTCTAGCTTCTTCCATAGTCTGTCTGGGCGGTGTTGTTTTCCAGCTTCTTCCATAGTCTGTCTGGCCAGCGTTGTTTTCTAGCTTCTTCCATAGTCTATCTGGGCAGCGTTGTTTTCCAGCTTCTCCCATAGCCTGTCTGGGCGGTGTTGTTTTCCAGCTTCTCCCATAGTCTGTCTGGACAGCGTTGTTTTCCAGCTTCTCCCATAGTCTGTCTGGGCAGCGTTGTTTTCCAGCTTCTCCCATAGCCTGTCTGGGCAGCATTGTTTTCCAGCTTCTCCCATAGTCTGTCTGGCCAGCGTTGTTTTCCAGCTTCTCTCATAGTCTGTCTGGGCAGAGTTGTTTTCCAGCTTCTTCCATAGTCTGTCTGGCCAGCGTTGTTTTCAAGCTTCTCCCATAGTCTGTCTGGGCAGCGTTGTTTTCCAGCTTCTCCCATTGTCTGTCTGGACATCATTGTTTTCCAGCTTCTCCCATTGTCTAGGCAGCGTTGTTTTCCAGCTTCTCCCATATCTGACTAGACAGCATTGTTTTCCAGCTTCTCTCATTGTCTGTTTGGACAGCATTGTTTTCCAGCTTCTCCCATTGTCTGGGCAGCGTTGTTTTCCAGCTTCTTCCATAGTCTGTCTGGCCAGCATTGTTTTCTAACTTTTCCTTCTTCTTACCTGCCTGCTTATGCCATTAGCGTCGCAGGGAGTTTCAGACATCGGTCCAGAGCAAGGTAAGAGGCCTGGGTAGCTGTCATGTTATGTTTCCTGAGTTCGTCTTTCACCCTATCTATCCACCTTATCCTTGGTCGTCCTCGCGCACTATGTACATATGCTTTAGAGTTGCATGCTCGTGTCGCTGGGTGTTCTGCATTCATGCGTATCAAATACTCGGACCACTTAACTATGGTTTTCGATGTAGTCCTTGTCAGTGTTGTTCCCACCATTTTCCAGATTATTTCATTTCGCACTTGATCTCTTCGTGTCCTGCCTACCACTTTTCTTAAGCACGTCATCTTTCATGTTGCAATGTTTTAAAAATAAGTTTTCTAATATTTAACGAAATGATATATGTAATTATATATCGTAAAAACTACCCAAAAAATAAATTGCATGTGAAACTGTTATCCAACCCATGGAAAAAAAGGGTTCACTTTCCACACTTGCCCTGACAAATGCTCTGGTGCAGGTATCACTGAGATTCTAAACACAACACTCATTGAGACAAGTATCCTAGCTAAACAACCAGGGGTTTTCAGACTGACCATTATGTTCACTAAAACATTATCACAAAAATGATAGTTTATTTTTATGAAACGTGGAGAATACCAGTAGTTGTTCTCTCCACATAGGAAACAGTCTGTATATTTCTTTTCGGTATGACTTTTTTTTATAAATTTGTCCTTGTCACATGCCTTTAATATTCATTTTTAATTGGTCTCCAGTACAAATAATTGACAGCTGTGCTTGCGCAGTTAACATAGAAGAGGGTTTGAGCTAAAGGTTCCAGGATGAAACGGGCGTGAAGCGATGATATACCCCTTGCTATCTGCAGTAGCCATCGACTTTATTATTTAAAAACAAAAAGCGTATTGGTAACATTGGCATTTGAATGGTTATTGGGGACTCAGCTAGAGGACATAGATTTTGTGCATGATATAGTGCTTATTAGTGGAGATGTAGAAACGATGCAACAACAACAACAACAACAACAGATGCCCTGAACTCTATGGTTAGAAAATAGGACTCGAGATCAACAAAGAAAAGAGGAACAACAATAATTCTGTGTATCTCACAAGGAGATCCGAGAAAAGAAGTTAGAACTAGAGTAGTAAAGACCTTTAAGAATATTGAGAAAATATGCAAATCAAATATCCTAAGCACAAGAACAAAACTTAGGATATTCAATTCAAATATAATACCCATCCTTATATATGCATGCAAAAGATGGAAAACAATCAAAGAAATAGCAAATTTGACGCGTTTGAAAACAAATGTTTAAGAAAAATATTCTCTGCATGCAATGGAAGGAATTCAAGACTAAAAGGGAGATTGAGAATGTGGCCAACAGTTTCGGCAGTGATCAAGAAAACAAGGTCGGCATATGTAAGCCAGGTGATGAGAAGAAACAACCAGAAAATCACAATTGAAGCCATCAAATGAGAGACATATGGAAAATGAAGAAGAGGCCGACCTCGAGAGTCACTAAAGAGAACTCTAAACAAGAGAGGCTAAGATGACTGGCATCAAATTCCTTGATGACATCTAGAAACTCGCCGAGAATAGAGACTCATAATGAGACACGCTTCGAGCCCTAGTTGACCCCTGACGGCCCGGGAAGTATGTAAGATGCAAACACAAATAGCTGCCTTTCCATTCTTTAGATTCCGGTTACAACATGGCCGAAGGGCGAATGTGACCTTTACATATTGTTCCTTTGTCTGGCTTTCTCTACGCTCTGTCTGCACCAGTTCCATTGTGTTGTTGGCTGGGAGTCCAGTTTGGCGCCCTTGCTATTGAGTTAAGTGTTTGGGGCGTCACTGTGAACTATGACTTTCAATGGCGCATGGATTTCCCTAATAGCGATCGGTATCGGGAATGATAATGATGTCTATGCCTGATACATTCCGTTGTGCTCTTGGAAGCTTGGCGCCTTAGAGATGCTTAGAGCTGGCTGTGAGTGCCGCCCTACTGCAGGCATTTGCGGAGATTGTGCATTCACCGTGCACGGATCATTGTTCGTCATTGTACATGGACGTGACGTGGGACAGTTCATGCTCATTCCAAAAGATGTCACTGGCAGAGACGGCGGAGAAATTATGGGATGCTCTCGTTTGCTGTGATGCCGGAGCCGTACTGAACATCAGCATGAACATGATCATTATATCCCAGTGCGATAACGATATTTCCTCTATACCACGGAGGATGCGATGTAAGAGCCCATATTTTTCTTGATCTTATGTTCTACTGAAAGGTGACGTAGTCAGAATCTTGCTCGGTCAACTAGAAGGTGACGTGGTCAGAATCTTGCTTGGTCCACTAGAAGGTGATGTGGTCAGAATCTTGCTTGGTCCACTAGAAGGTGACGTGGTCAGAATCTTGCTTGGTCCACTAGAAGGTGACGTGGTAAGAATCTTGCTTGGTCCACTAGAGGATGATGTGGTCAGAATTTTGCTTGGTCCACTAGAAGGTGACGTGGTTAGAATCTTGGTCGGTCCACTAGAAGGTGACGTGGTCA
The DNA here is from genome assembly GCA_009760885.1 of Achatina immaculata. NCBI lineage: Eukaryota > Metazoa > Mollusca > Gastropoda > Stylommatophora > Achatinidae > Lissachatina > Lissachatina immaculata. Next base: position 13,682,895 of record CM019708.1, read on the forward strand.
GAATCTCGATTGGCAACCTTTCATTCCCCAGTCACAGAAGATGTCAAGTACCCTTTTCTACCCTTGTGTGATTGGTGCGCCACCGGTCTGATTCGAATACCGACCTCCCCACTGACCACTTCGCTACTCAGTCGCCCATCATCGCCTAGTAATTTATTAGAGTAAGACATTGCCAGAAAAAGACGATTAAGTACTCAATCTGTACCTGTGTGAATGTAACAGAATTCTTTTAATTCTGTTCTTTATTCATTCTAAGGGATATAATGCATGGTAAATTTGGCATTTTGTCTAACTGATTGAATGACTTATTTAATTATGACGTAGATTGTTGGGGTAAAGTAAGGTCATTATTTCACTTTGAAAATCTCCTGTTTATTACCTTGGACTAGTCCTGATCTCGGCACCAATTATACTAATTTTATAACTGAGGTCTTAGTACCTTACTAGTATAGATTTTCAACGAACTTAAATTCTTAGACTCTGAATGTACACAGACAATACAACAGTTTGAAGACCACTGACACCCGAATTTTATGGAATCAAATAAACTACGTATTTATTGTGAAAAGAATGGGAGGTGATCAGTGAGGATGAAGAATATTGATTGTAATAAATGAACAAACCACTCCTAACCTTGACGAGAGCTTGTTCGCCATATAAGGAAGGAGTGGGCTACACTATACTCACACTCAGACCAGCTGCCAGACATACAACACTACACTCACACTCAGACCAGCTGCCAGACATACAACACTACACTCACACTCAGACAAACTGCCAGACATATAACACTACACTCACACTCAGACAAACTGCCAGACATACAGCACTACACTCACACTCAGACCAGCTGCCAGACATATAACACTACACTCACACTCATACCAACTGCCAGACATACAGCACTACACTCACACTCAGACCAGCTGCCAGACATACAGCACTACACTCACACTCAGACCAGCTGCCAGACATACAGCACTACACTCACACTCAGACCAGCTGCCAGACATACAGCACTACACTCACACTCAGACCAGCTGCCAGACATACAGCACTACACTCACACTCAGACCAGCTGCCAGACATACAGCACTACACTCACACTCATACCAACTGCCAGACATACAGCATGAATGGGCATAAATGCCAACTTACATTCTCACAAGAAGCCTTTCCATGGATCCGTAAGAAAATAACACAAGTATTGTACCTTGTAAGTCCTACAATGCTTCAAAAGAACTGTTGTTACGTTCTTCAGTTCCAAGTAAACATACCTGGATCCATGGAAGGAAAACGCAACTCACATTCCATCACAAATTACTACACAATTTCCTAGAATACTGTCTAACCCATGATGATATCAAATCTCTCAACTATCTATAAAAACTCTCACTCAGTTTAATCACACAACTCAGTCACTAATCACAGGTCCATCGCTATGACTCTCACACTTCTATATTCTATCCTAATCCCACATTCTAATCTCCGTTTAAACAACAATCAGTAATACATCCTACGTAAAAGTTCAGTGTTTAAATATCATCATCAATTTCTACTTTCCTATTTTCGTGAACATTCGTCCACGAGAAAGTCTAAATTTTGAAAATCGCCTGTTTAAGACCTTGGACTAGTCTATGAAAAACAACCTAATATTAGCTGGCCATAAAAACAAGTCTAGAAAAGGTTCAATCAAAATCTCGGGATTTCAACGTCCAAAAATGACCTTCAGTGAAAAACTAACTATAGATTCCAAATTTAACTATTAATAAAAGTATGGCAGGATAAAGTTCGCTGCTCTCCGAGATTTTCCAAGGCCTTAACTAAGCTTGAGTAAAAAAAAAATATGTCAAGGTAAATTTCATCAAACATCTCGGGATTTTTAAAGTGTCAAGAATGACCGTCTTTTACACCAACAGTCTACGTTATAATTAAATAAGGGATCTAATCAGTTAGTCAAAATACCATGAATTATACCCCTTAGATAGAATAAAGGACAGAATTAAAAGAATTCTGTTACAGGAAATATTTTTATCACTTCCGGTTTGTCCGTCGAGTGCCGTTTGGTAAAATTTTCCTACTTGTTACGTTTAAAAAAAACGGTTTAATTTTTTAATTGTTTTATACCTCTATCTTAATGCAAAGAAAACTAAATTGATGACAATTGACAAAACAAACAAGGCAGCTGAAATAAATATCAATGAGGAAAAACTGGAAGAAGTGGAGAGTTTTGAATATCTTGGATCACTACTAACTAGTAGTGGAGATGCAATGAGGGAAATTAAAAGGACATCTATCGCTCTTCAGAAAGTAAAACAACTAAAGAATCTGTGGAGAGGAACAGACAGAACTACAAAAATAAGATTTTAAGGGTATGCATCTTTCCCATGGCAACATATGCCTGTGAGACCTGAACACTTAACAAAACAGCTGACAAACACATAAACGCCTTTGAATGTAAATGCTACAAAAGAGTTCTTCAAATACCATGGACACAAAAAAGAACAAATATATCCATACTATAAGAGCTTAATGTTGACGAAGGCTGGCTAGTGAAGAGGATTAAAGAGAGAAAACTTAAATATTTTGGACACATTAAACGTCATGATAATCCAAAGAAAACCATCTTGGAAGAGTACATAATGGAAAAAAGGAAGAGAGGAAGACCAAGGCGAAGATGGCTGCAAGACATCGCTGATAATCTGCAAATCGATGCATCAGCAGCAGGCCACCTTGTTCACAACCGAGAGGCCTACAGGAGTGCTGTTTGGGAGGCAAAGTTCCGCATGGGACATGCAAATGAATGAATGAATGAACACGTTTTATTTGCGCATGTCCGGTGAACTTTCATAGTTCAGTCCGAAGAGTGCCTAACAACCGAATGAAAATGTTTTTTTTTAGAAATGTCAATATTATGTGTGATTTCCGAGGCATACGGACAAGGCCTACGACCAGACCACTGTTCTGTAGTGTGCCCCAAGTAGATTTTGATCTATAAAACGCTATAAAACAGACTAAAGAAGTTGTTAGAAGGTTATTTTAGATATTATTTTAGCGAGACTAGTACAAGGCGACATCGACAAGTCGATCAAGACCTAGCCGACAGTAAGTAGTGTGGATCTAATGTGGATCTAGACCTAGCCGATGGTAAGTAGTGTGGATCTAATGTGGATCTAGACCTATCCGATGGTAAGTAGTGTGGATCTAATGTGGATCTAGACCTAGCCGATGGTAAGTAGGAAACAATTATTGCCTAAAAACATCACAATACTCCCTTTTTCCTAAAAAAAACTCTGTATTTATGAAATCTTCATAGATTTACAGCTATTTATATATATATATATATATATATATATATATATATATATATAAAACGTATACTTCTAATGTGAATACTTTGTTACATTCACTTTTACAACTATACCACCTATACAGATCAAGAACCACGCTTTTCGCTTTTAATTTGGCACAAAACGAAACGTCCGCGGTTTTTTTTTTCTGCTGCACGGGATGAGTTAATCACATTTCACATGTTTCATCTTGAACATCACTTCATTCTTTGTTCTAGCCTTCATCTTTTATTTGCTTTATTTCATAATTCTTCTTTGTTCATGTTCCTATTAGACAGCTCTACCTGTCATATCATTTACCTTCAAGCTTGGCATAAAATTACACTTTTTTTTTCTCGAAATCGTTTTCATTTACAGAATGCTTATTTTGTGGCAAAAACGTAATACCATACTTTTCACTACCGTATCCTATTACTTCGAACAAAACGCGATCGAGGATAAGAACGTAAACTTTAACAAATGTGCCAACGGGTTACCTTACATTCTGGAGACTTGCAATTTTCCCTGCAACAGGAGAAACCGCTGTTGCATTGGAGATTCCTTGTGTTTCTTCCAATTGCTTTAAATGTGCTCCCAAACAATGAAAGAGGATATTTCTTTATGCGACGTCCGTAGGAAATGTTAGGATTCGGATGCTTCATTGCATGAACAGAAGAAATCTATGAATGACTGAACAAAATACTCAAACACGCACACACTCACAGACAAATCTGGCTAGGAGTTTGTATGAGAAGCAGCTTTCAAGTACATGTTGAAAGTAAGTATATGACTCGCCTCTAACTTTATCTCATTCTGAATTTGTAATAAGAGTTACTATGATACTTTGATTTTACTGTTTAATTGCTTTTGGCAATATACCTTCACATGTAGTGTCATTTCACCGAGAGATTTTTTTTTAAGTAGCAAATGATTTTATTACTATACTTTCTTATAACAGTGCGCTTTCATTTCTTTAGTGTTTTTGTCCTGGTGTTAAATTATTGTTAACTTTTTGTTATTTTACGAGGGTGATTATAGTGTTCGTTTTGCCTGATTTATTTGATACTGCTGTAACATTTGCTGACTTTATTGTGATTTCAATGTTACGTTTGCCCGATTTAGTGCTTTGCTGCTGTAACATTTTCTGATTTTATTGTGATTTCAATGTAACATATTTGCCTTTCGTAGCGTCATAAAATACCAGAACAATACGGTATAGAAGTGAAAAACCGTTTCGAAATCCTGATGGCTGTACAGGAGGAGATGACACCAGATGATTTGGCTACACAGGGCAGAGATATCTTAATAACAACAGCTAAAGACATGGTTCCAGTAAAGAAAACACATAAGAGTGGATGGAATACTGCAGGCACACTAGAACTGATAAAACAATGTAGAGAAATAAAGACGCAATGGAAAGTGACAAACAACAACAAAGAGGAATATAAATCTTTAACAAAAGAAGTACGAAGAAACATAAGAAAAGACAAAAAATAATACATACAAGATTGTTGTGAAAGAATAGGAGGACATCAGAAGTGTGGAAGAGATAGTGAAATGTTTAAAGAAATGAAGACATTGACGAGAAACGTCACACCTAAGCTAAATGTAATTTGTGACAAGATGGGGAATACCTTGACAGAGACAGAGGAAATTCTAGAAATATGGAAGGAATATTGCAGAGGAATGTATTAAACAACTAACTGTGAAAGCAGAAATCAACAGTGTGAATTATTATTGGAGGAGAAAGAACCCGAACCGACAATAGAAGAAGTTTTATGGACAGTAAAGAATCTGAAAAATGGTAAATCACCAGGATGTGATGAGATAACAGCTGAATTGATTAAAGCAGGAGGAAAGGAATCTGCAACAATCTATCATGCACTATGTAAAAAGATGCATTCAGGTATTTGGCCAAAAGAATGGAAAAGAACTGTATTCATACCACTGCCAAAAAAGGGTAACTTGAAATTATGCACAAACTACAGAACTGTTTCCCTGATTAGTCACGCCAGTAAAATTCTGTTACAAATCATAGTGGGTAGACTTCTTAAGAAAATAGAAGAAGTCACTATTGTCCAAGCTGGTTTCAGGCAAGGAAGAGGATCAAGAGATCATATATTCAATCTAAGATTAATAATAGAGAAATGCAGAGAGTTTAATGTGAATCTATATTTAGCCTTTATAGACTACTCAAAGGCATTTGATTGTGTACAACACCAGAAACTTTGGGAAATAATGGAAAAAAAGGATTTCCAACACATTTGATACAATTAACATCACTGCTGTATCTAGACCAACAAGCAGCAGTAAGAATAAATGGTGAAACAACAACTTGGTTTGACATAAAATAAAGGGTCACCTTACTTATTTAACTTGTATACTGAAAACATAATGAGGAATGTTAGAGAAGATGTAGACAAAGAATATTACGATGCCATAACAATTGGAGGTTATGAAATACCAGAGATTAGATATGCTGATGACACAGTATTACTGTCCGCAACACAAAAAGGAATGGAAAAACTAATTATGTCAGTCCGTAAGAATAGTGAAGAGCAAAACCTCTATCTTAATGCTAAGAAAACTAAATTGATAACAACTGACAAAACAAACAAGGCAGCTGATATATGTATCAGTGAGGAAAAACTGGAAGAAATGGAGAGTTTTGAATATCCTGGATCATTACTAACTAATAATGGAGATACAATGAGGGAAATTAAAAGGAGGACATCTATGGCTCTTCAGAAAGTAAAACAACTAAAGAATCTGTGGAGAGGAACAGACAGAACTACAAAAATAAGATTTTTAAGGGCATGCATTTTTCCCATGGCAACATATGCCTATGAGACCTGTACACTTAACAAAACAGCTGACAAACACATAAATGCTTTTGAATGTAAATGCTACAGAAGAGTTCTTCAAATATCGTGGACACAAAAAAGAACAAATATATCTATACTGCAAGAGCTTAATGTTGACGAAGGCTGGCTAGTAAAGAGGATTAAAGAGAGAAAACTTAAATATTTTGGACACATTAAGCGTCATGATAATCTAGAGAAAACCGTCTTGGAGGGGTACATAATGGGAAAAAGAAAGAGAAGAAGGCCAAGACGAATATGGGTGCAAGACATCGTTGACGATCTGCAAATGAAAGCATCAGCAGCAGCAGGCCATCTTGCTCAAAACCGAGAGGCTTACAGGAGTGCTCTTAGGGAGGCAAAGTTCCGCAAGGGACATGCAAATGAATGAATGAATAAGCGTCATTTTATTACTACATCTGCTAGTCTTGGAGTGATTTCAATGTTAGATTTTCTGTCTTTCTATGATTATTTTTAGTTATATCTGCTTGTCTTAGTGTGATTTCAGTGTTAGCTTTCCTGTCTTTGTATGATATTTTAGTTACATTTTCTTGGTTTAGTGTGATTTCATTGTTACATACGCTTGCCTTAGTGTGATTTAGAAGTACATTAATACTTTTACTGTGATTTCTTCTGTTTCTTTTCCCACTGACTGTCATTTTCGCATATTCCTAAAATTAAAAATCATTTCAACTGTTAAAGATTTAAAAATCAGTGTTTTGTTTGCTGATATTTCTTTCCACTTTTCCAAAGTTATTTCACAGTTTTTAGTTTACCACCTCCTTCATACTACATTTGTAGTATTTCCAGAAAGAACTAGAAGAATTTGGGGGGGGGGGATGAAGATGTCAATCTCTTTTACTTGACAGAAGTCGAAAGTCAGAACAAAGGCCCGCAGAATGTCTCTTGGTCCTTTTGATCTGGGATCATACGTTTACACGTTTGACATTGAACTGGGTACGCTGGGTCCAGGATCTGAGATAGAGCTAGGAGCGGATAAGCAGTAGCCGGGCAGTCGGCGGGGGGAGGGGGGAGGCAGTCGGCACCTTGACAACACCACAGACGAAACCACCTGAATTTTAAGAGTCAAGTATTTAAGAATAACCTCCCAAGACCAGATTATCAGAATACTGTCTCATCGCGGTGCCCAGTTCATTATGTTCATATATGAGTTACAGTTACAGCCACTAATGAACGTACGGATTATCCTTTTCTTTGTATAGTGAGCCAATCCTCGGGCGCCTGTAGGTCACGAGTGATGAATAAACTTTGACGAACTTATAAGCTGTAATTTATATCTTACAAGCTGTTGCTCCTGTCTAAAGTTTTGCTTTTGAAAGTGTTTAAAATGTTGTAATTTAATACTATGTTAAGAGTAATACTCGCGTAAGAAAGTTAAGTCATTCGACCTTGTACATACACTTAATGTATAGCTTTAAAAATAGTATACATAGAAATAAGATATCGTTTGGGAAAAAAAATCATATAAAAGATATAATGTCCAATTTGTATTACTTCAAGGAAATAGTGTGCCATTTTAAAGATTTCACCCTAAAGGAAAAAACAATTGCCTCATTATATAAAAATGCTCTCTTTTAAAGATAGCATATCAAAGAAAAAAATGTGCCGTTTTAAAATTAATAATGAAATAAAGAAATAATGTCACTTTCTAAAGATATTACGCCACAGAGAAAATGCCAGAGATATATTTAAAATGTCGCCTTTTAAAGATATTATACCAAGGAAATAATGTAAGGATATTACAACTAAAGAAATAGACATGAAATTAGACTCTTTCGATCGCGCTTCTTTGACCCACCTCGAAAATAGGCCCTAGCCCCGCGATGCTCTGAGCCTCCATCCTAAATGAGACTATCGCGAGTACCACAGGACTAAATTCTGTAGGATCACGTGGCGATCTTGATGGTAGAAGCGAACGAAGAAAAGTAAGAAGAAGAAGACTCTTTCGAAAACAGATGCCTAAGGAAAATACTCCGTATAAAATGGAATAAATTCAAGAACAACGCAGAGATAAAACAGATGAGCAAATAACAACCTCTCATGGGTGATCAGAAAAAGAAGATGGACATATGTCTGTCGTGCGATGAGAAGAAACAATCAGAGGATCCCCAAACAAGCTATCAAATAGAACACAACATGCCGAAGAAAAAGAGGTCGACCAAGTGAAACTCTAAAGAGGACATTGTTAAGAGAGGACAGTTCAGTGGGAATAACATCCCTTGATGAGATTGAAAAACTCACCAAAGACAAATCTTGGCGAACTACCACGGGGGTCCTATGTGATGTTTAGCGGCACGGGAAGGATGTAAGGTAAAGATATTACACCAAAGATACACTGTCCCGTTTCAAAGATACTCCATCAAAGAAATTATGTCCCATTTTAAAGACTGTTTAATATATATATAACCTTGCGAACGATAATAGAAAAATGATATTCCAGCATTAAATAAGAACAAGAAAGAATAGATTTCACACGAACAGGAACAAATGAAGGAAAACCCCGCTATGGATAGGTAAAACATTCATTTCGTTTGTAAACATTCTGATATTTTGTCAGTACCTGAAACTTGCCTTCGCTGCCAGCTTAAGTGACTGTCTGGGTTTTTGTCTGAGTTTGAAGGAAAACATAGACGTGAAACTCCTTCGGTTCGTCCTCAAAGAGCCCCTCAAATTGTCGGTTATTTACTCCAGATATGCATTATTTTAATGCAGTGGATCTTCGCTGTTTCCAATCTGAGAGCAGTTATGGGCCATTCATTAAAAAGAAAGCAATATATAGAACCCAGATGATGTTAACATTTTTTTTTAATTGACCTAATCCATTTTCTGGTCCATGGACCCCCAAAACTTGTTCCCTGGACGTACTGAGATTCAACGGGCCCTCACATTAAGAACCTTTTTAATATGTTGGCACCTGCTGAGGTTTCTGTGCCATGTGTCAACCCGAAGAAAGTCTGCCACACCCGCAACACGTAGTCCGCTGAGGCAGTGGACATTGTTTCTATGAGAGGCACGGACGTCATAGAGCGCTCCGCTGTTCATCACCTGACATGAATACTAAACTTAGTTTTTGTTTTCAAAATGTCACTTCCCTCAGAAGAGGAATCGGCTCTTGCATGTTACCAGAAGCGCCTATAATCTCACAACACGTGCCTGACTTCAGCATAATGCTATTCTTTCTATTTATATATATATATATACATATATATATATGTATATATATATATATATATATATATATATATATATATTCAAATGAGACATTATTTTCCTGATATAATATCTTTAGAACAGGACATAATTTCTAATGCATACTAATGTATCTATAAAATGGGACATAATTTCTTTGATATAATATCTTTAAAATTTGACATAATTACTTTGATCTAATATCTTTAAAACGAGGCAATATTTCTCTGGTATATTTTCTTAAGGTGGCCTGGTTAGCTGGGACACTCGGGTTGCTAATCCGGTGGTACCGAGTTCAAGACCCAGCAGTGAGATCTTTTTCTCGTACCCACCAACAACAAAAAAATAATAATAAAGCCCCAGGGATCCATCCAGGCTCTAAAAACGGGTACCAGAGAAATCTTTGGATGTAAAAGCGGCCAGGCATGATACTGACCCACATCAGGCTTTCACGTGTCCAAGGTCGTGGGAATACGGGCCTAACACCTTTCCCTGATGCCTTAAGAGCACGGAGAGGGGAATTTTACCTTTTTTTTTTCTAATAATCCCTTTTAAAAGGGACATCATTTATTTGACACACTATCTTTAAAACAGCACTTTTTTTTTTCTTTGGTATAATATCTTTAAAGCGTGACATTGTTTCCTTCATATAATATTCTTAAAAGGGACATAATTTCTTTGGTATAGTATTAGCATATTCTTTGAAAAGAGACATCCTGTAAATATAATATCTGAGGCACTTTTTCCTTGACGCAATATCTTTAGGAAGGGACATTATTTCTCTGGTACAATATCCTTAAAAAGGACGGTTTTTTTTCCTTTAGCGTAATATCCAAAAAAAGAACATTTTTGTTATGTAATATTTTTTTAAAAAGGGAATTATTTCTTTGGTATAATATCTTTAAAACGGAGGATATTTTATATAATATCTGAGACATTTATCCACGTTGTAGCATCTCTAAAACGGGACATTATATCTTTGGCATATTAACTTTAAACGGGATATTATTTCTTAATATATTCCAAACGGTATTTTATTTCTGCGTCATAACATCTTTTTAAAATGCACATTACGCGTACGTAGAAAGCTGAAGGACGTAATGTTTATATTTCCATATGCGAGAACTATTCTTAACACAGTGTTAAGTTGCAACATTTTAAATGTCATTTTCAAATGAGTAAAAACAGCTTTTCCAAACAGGAAGTATGCCGGATGATGTTGGAATATCATTCGGAATATCAAAACCTGTAAAAAAAAAACATCTCGCTCTTTTTCAGTAGAAATGTTTCAGTTTTCAAAACAATGAGATTTTCTTTTTTTTTTCAGTGCTGATTAGATTTCAAGAAGTTTTGTTCTAGAACTCACACGAATTCATCAAATTTCATTCTGTATTCTCATCTTCATCATCTTCAACTTTTGTCATGCACAGAAGGATTTGCTCCAATATTCTTCTACATTCTTAATGTAAGGAAGATTGTTTCAATCTTCACACGTAGTCCACACATCCAAGAAACTGTTCCGATACTCATTCACGTTCATTAAAAGAGAGAGAGAGAGAGAGAGAGAGAGAGAGAGAGAGAGAGAGAGAGAGAAAGAGAGAGAGAGAGAGAGAGGAGAGAGAGAGAAAGAGAGAGAGGGAGAGTGCATTCTTGTGTTCATCAGATCCGGAAGCTGAAATGTTCTGTATGTTTTTCTTCTTTTTTTTTGTCTCTTCGCCGAATATTTTTCTTATCTCCAGAAGTTTTATTTTGTAAATAAGACAATCTAAAAAGCCACAAGATAGAATCCCTTTTACGTCCTTTTTTCCCCCTTCAAACAGTTCTGAATTCGTAATTTCAATGTAATCAAATTCCAAATTCAAATAGCCCTGCTCCGTCTAATGAACAAGAGCTCTTCGGATTTGTTGATGTTTAGAAAAAAGCTAACACGCAATTAAAGTGCACTACGTCCAAGACAGGAAATTTATAGATCAAAAAGTGAAATATCGTAGGAGAAACCACAGACCAACAAATGTCTTCATCTGAAGCATTTTACTGACTGATTGACTACACCGGCTCCACGTGATATGTTATTTACAACAACCGCTCACACTACGTAATAATTTAATTTACCACAGCCACTTTGTGTAGTACTTTATTTACAAAAATCACACTTAATAATAATTTGATTTATTACGGCCAGTCCGTATAATACTTTATTTACAACAACCACACTATGTAATACTTCAAATCACACAATGTAATACTTCATAATACTACAACTCCATATTCTACTTCATTTACAACATTCAGACTAAGTAATACTTTAATTCGCTTCAACCACTCCGTGTAGTACTTTATTTACAACACCCACACTGTGTAATAATTTAATTTACTACAGCCACTCCATGTAGTACTTTATTTACAAAAATCACATTAAGTAATACTTTAATTAACTACAGCCACTCCGTGTAACACAGGATTTACCACAACAACTTCACGTGGTATGTTATTATTGCAGCCACACAGTGTAAAATGTTATTTACCACAGCCACACTTGAAATAATGTATTATTTACTACAGTCATTGCACGTAATACCCTATTTATACAACCAATCCATGCAATACATTATTCAATAAAACCATTACACATACTACACTATTTAATACAACCACTAATGTAGTACATTATTTCGTATAACACTCAGGTACTACATTTTTCATATAACCACTCACGTACTACATTATTTCATATAATCACTCACATACTACATTATTTCAAAAAACCGCTCACATACTACATTATTTCATATAACCACTCACATACTACATTATTTCAAAAAACCGCTCACATACTACATTATTTCATATAACCACTCACGTACTACATTATTTAATACAACCACTGCATTTAACAGTAACTTAATGCAACCATTTGATGTAATAAATTTTCGTTACTACAGCTACTCCATATAGTACGTCATTTACCACAACCGATCTATGCAATACGTAAAATTTACAGTAACTATTTCGTGTAATGCTACTGCAACTTCGTATAATAGGTAATACTTTATTTACAACATTCAGACTACATAACACGTTAATTTACCACAACTATAGCAGTATTCGTGTAACAATGATAGTAAGGGCATTATTATAGGTTTTTCCTTTTCAATTTTCTCCTGTTGAGATCCTTCGAGAAGGTCACGTGGGCTGCAAAACCCGTGACAGGAAATTGTAGGGGCAATGCTGAATCCGTGGAGTTTTAGTCTTGGGCTGAACGTGTAACTGTGTGCACGTGTTTTGTCGAGCTGTGTGATGTCTTCGTGGAACAGATGAACATTTTAGTTGTACGTATGAATGGACTGGCCACATGGCAGGGATAACCAGCCGGCAGTCGAATTTAATATTATTTTCATCAGCATTATCATCATTCCATCAATAAATGTTCCAAGTCACCGTTACCCAGGATTTACTTGAGTATCTGTACCAGTTGTCGTCAGCGTGAGGTTTTGAACGAGCCTGGATGAGAAGTATATCTGGAACAGTGTGTAACTAATCCAGCAGGTGAGAGTGAGAGCTGTAATTATGTGTGTAACTAGTCCAGTAACCTCAACTCTCGAAGAGCAAGATGGAAGTCGACCCTGATATTCACGTGCGTAACGTGAATCAGCACAACTTATGTCGACACGGCCCAGCTAACGAGTGTCATATACACAGCAAAATCTGTGTCACCAAAAGATTACCCTGTTATTTCAAGATGCACCACGACAAAATCTATTATACAACCACCCGATGTAATACCTTACTTACTACTATCACTCCATGCGAGACCTGGACACTTAACAAAACAGCTGAGAAACACAGAAATGCCTTTGAGTGTAAATGCTACAGAAGAGTTCTTCATATATCATGGACACAATTATGACTTTAATAAGATTCCTTATACGCTTCACACACTGGCTCTTGTATTAGGAAAACTGCCAAGATGGTCATAACCACTCTAAGAGGGGTGTTTCGGGGAAACTACACCTGAACATAGCACGGTTGTTTTGTGAAGAACTAGGCAAACCAGACCAAACTATAATCAAGATATTCGGTTATGAAAGGAAAGAATGATTTGCTTTCGTACAGTTCTTCCTTTTCTATATACAGAATTTTATTTTTATCGTTTATTTGTATCCGTTCACGGCATTTCTTTCCTCCAGTCAGTGTTATTGACGTCTGCTGTTTACCCAGAGTTTTAACACAGAATTAAGTTTTCTTGTACATTTGTTAGAAACGGTACACGCTGTGGAAACATTCCTGTTTTACCTTGACGTTTGAGGTTAATTCACCGAAATTACAGTAATTTTGCCTTCTTTCAATAACTGGTTTGTGTTCTATTTTGACAATGGTACATAAGGTGATGTATCAAGTTCTTCTCTAATACATCGACACGGAAGCTTGACTGCAATGGATATCCAGCTTCCTCGTACGGTGCGCCCGGCCATGCAGATTCCTGCCTCTTGGTGGAGACAGCCAGTGTCTGTTGTTGTCGGCCCTTTTTTAATATTTGGCTTTTTCTTTCTTTCATTTGTTCGTCTTTTTCATCAGCTTCAATTGTTATCAACAAAAATCACTATAACAATTTCTTTAAATATTTAGACTCGATTCAGATTGTAACAATCGTATCTAACTTGCAAGAATATATTCACATGAATATGCATAAAATTCTGTAATATATAATTAGGTGCACTTATATATCATCATTTCCACATTACAAAAAAAGAATATCAAAATCTTACATAGAACAGTTACACCTCCACTGAGTTACGATTATTTGGTACCCTTTTGTTACCATTCACTAAAAAGTATCTACCTAAATGGATCGGGACTGATCGGAGGAATCGACTGCCAGCTCGCGTGCATCCACATCACAGAGTATAAAACAATACTAACCTGCACACATACTGGTTCTCTTTCGACGAACAAGCATTCTCATTCGCTCTTGAACAATAACATGGCTCACCCCGATCCGCTGGGCTCACACGTGCTCAGCTTACAAGTCGCGGACGTTAAAATTCTATCGTATTTTCTTTATATACCTGGCCAGAAACCGATTTTCTCTCAGAGTTACGCACCTCTGAAAACTGACCGGCAGCTGACCCATTATTTCCTACGCCTAGGGTTGCCAACCAATCTAGGTAACTAGTGCTATGTATTCTCTTACACACGGCCCGCAATTTGGTACAGCTATTATACTGTAAAGTAGCCCATGAACTAAATTGACTGTTCTCTGAATGGCCCATAGAGTTCTTTGCAAAAGTATGTGAAATTCCGTTACGCTGTGTTATTTTATAATTTTTCATGTTTTTAGAACCTGAAATTATCCTTACAGAATAGTGGAGCAACTGAAGTAGTCTCAAAGAACAAGGCGCGGTTGAAAACTTGGTCCTCATTTCCAAAAAGAAATAAAAATGAAGCTGGAGGGCCTTGGAATATGAACTAAAACAATCCAACAAATAATTGATCTCAGAAAGACGGGAAACACACCATTTCTGTGCAATATTTTGAGCAATTTGCGGCAAAGGACGGCAATTTCTAGCACAGAGCGGTATACCACGGGAATTTTTATTCAAATAATGGAGCATCAGAGGCACTGATGAACTTCCTTGTGCGACATAATGCTTTGCAACTTCCATTAAGAGCAGGGACCATTTACAAATACTTTATTAACATTTTTAACGTTAAGAGCCGACACTTGTCCGCTTTGGCACTGTCTTTCAGTATGAAAGTAGCCGTATATTTCCTCCTTTGTAACAGCGTCTCTAGCTTTTAGTGATGAGAGGATATAGAAATGTCCTCTGTTTGACAGTGGAAAGTCCAAGTAAACATTACATTTTAAAAAGCTGATAACATGTTACGTTTCTGAATCTCTATTGTTTTCTTATACGAGTATGGTCCCGTAGAATGGTTATCTATTTACTTTTTATTCGGATTTCAGTTTATGAGACACAATGTGCACGGTCACATTTTAGCGGTATTTGAGTGATTAAAGAATTATAGATTAAAGCATCGATCTACAAGAGTCTGGAGAACATATGACATTCGAAAGTTATAAGTAAAAAAATCAAGTTAAGACTATTCAATTCAAGTGTAATATCCACCCTCATTTATGCATGCAAAAGCCAGAAAGCAAGTAAAGAAACAGACAAGAAATTAGACTCTTTTGAAAACAAATGCCTAAGGAAAATACTCGGCATCAAGTGGAACGAATTCAAGAACAGTGCAGAGATAAGACAGATGACTGAACAACAACCAGTCTCATAGGTGATCAGGAAAAGGAGATGGACATATGTTGGTCACGTGATGAGAAGAAGCGATCAGATAATCCCATGGCGAGCTGTCGGGTGAAACACAACAGGCCGAAGAAAAAGAGGCAGACCACGTGAAACTCTGGGGAGGACATTGTTAAGAGAGCCCAAATTAATAGGCATAATAACTCATATGGCTCAGTAACGCCAACTACATCTCCCCATAACATCTCACAGTACAAGCGGAGGGATAAAGTAAAGCAAAGTAAAGGAAAGGAAAGGAAAGGAAAGAATTATGATGGAAATCTCTGTTACTTTTTTTCTAAGAAGGTAAATATTTTTATCATCAACATCATCATGTGCTGTCGATCGATGCAAAGGTTTCCTGCTATATAGTTCTCTCGTTCGCACAATCTCTTGTCTTGGTTACGTAATCCACAATCTCTTGTCTTGGTGACGTAATCCACAATCTCTTGTCTTGGTGACGTAATCCACAATCTCTTGTCTTGGTGACGTAATCCACAATCTCTTGTCTTGGTGACGTAATCCACAATCTCTTGTCTTGGTGACGTAATCCACAATCTCTTGTCTTGGTGACGTAATCCACACATGTGTTTCTACTTTATCTTCTGGCTTCCTCCACCAAGGTCAAGTACTGCTGCTCTCTTGTCCACCCCCTTCCCCCTCACCCCTGCACATTTACCCCTTGAATACAATTTTAGAAACATTTCGTCTCTTATTTTAAGCCTAATTTGCCTTTTATGTTGTTGTTGTTGTTGTTGTTGTTGTTGACGACTGTTTTTCTTTCTTTATATTTCAATTCTAGTTCAGTTTTTCACAACATGTCTCATTTTCTGCAAACATCTTTTGATGAAATTCTCGAGTACTCACAAAGGAATATCAAACTACACACAGCACAAAATACTTCACTAATTAAACATATAAAGTCAAAAAAAGGAACAATAAAAAGAGCACCCATCAAAGTAACCTACGTGAAGTTTTCTCATAAAAAAAAACAAGGGATTAAAGTTTCTTCACATTTCTTTATTAAAAAAAAAGTACTGTAAAAACTAGTAACGGTCACTCGGGTGTAATAAAGTTCCCATACGTGTTTTATCTCCCTTAGTTCATAAAGCCAAAGCTTAATGAAACTCAAATCGTTCAAAAGACAACACGAAACGTAATCACCCTGAAGAGAAATCTAGTAAACAAAGTTTCCCAGTGCAAAGATAAAGACAAGACAGGCTATGCATTTCTTTGAACATTTTGTCTTTAAACATAAGAAAGATTCTCATAAAAAAGATTCGTTTTCTGAGTTATACGTAATTAGAGAATTTTGTGAGGAGACAAAGAAAACAATCGCCAGATTTCTGAACTGTCCGGATGTCAGGAAGTCTCAGAACTGGTTAATAACTGGGTTAAATTGGTTAAAAAGAACGGAGATGTAGTCCTTTGTTGGTAAAGTTGCTGAATTACTGAAGCTGAAATGGTACAAATTCTGATTAGTGTTCGGTTGTTGGGGCTAATCTTTTGTGATGTTCTTTATAGAAATGTCAAGTCGTTATCCGTCTGTCTGTCTGTCTGTCTATTTCTCTCATATTCAGGTTGGTTAGCTGTCACAAACTTTCTATCTATCTATCTATCTATCTATCTATCTATCTATCTATCTATCTATCTATCTATCTATCTGTCTGTCTGTCTGTCTATCTGTCTGTCTATCTGTCTGTCTGTCTGTCTGTCTGTCTGTCTATCTATCTATCTATCTATCTGTCTGTCTGTCTGTCTGTCTATCTATCTATCTATCTGTCTGTCTGTCTGTCTGTCTGTCTGTCTGTCTGTCTATCTATGTCTGTCTGTCTATCTATCTATCTATCTATCTATCTATCTATCTATCTATTACCGTCCCTATGAACGTTGACGGTCATAACTCTCTACAACTCCCTGTTTTGCTACTTCTACGAGGTGGTCTGGTGTCTTCTTTCCATGCCGTACTGCCAATCCATCCAGAATTTTCTTTCTTTATCTATCTTGGCCTCTTTTTCCTTCAAACTTTCCTTGTTGTCACAATGTGTTCTAACTTTCCTACTCTCATGACATGTCCTTTAAATTTAGACCTTTCTTTTTGACTGTTGTAATTATTTGTATTCTCGAATCGGTCTCTCTCAAAATTTCTTCATTTGATATCCTTGCCGTGCTTGGTGTTGTTAACATTCTTCTGAGAAACCTCATTTCTATGACTTAATGACGTTGTGCTGCCTCTTTAGTACCTGCCATGACTTCAGTCACATGAATCATGTATACTGTGGGTATTTAACTCCAAAATACAATTTAGTTATCTAATAAATTTAATATTCTGTTATTGCATTTATGGGCTTTTAGCCTAACCTCAGAGATTATACAGCGTTGTAATTTTTTATGCGTATTTTTTCCATCTTATTCCTAGCCGTTCAGTCAGTTTGTTTCGTTTGTGGGAAACTGTAAATTTAAACTACCATAAGAACTAAAGTTAGACATTGCGTCATTTTTCCCAGAAATCCAAGTCCAATAGCCTCATTTTGAAACATTCTGTGCAAAAGACTTTCTTTTGACAGATTCACAGAGGAACGGTTCAAAGATGTGATGTGATGACAATAAACAAAACCAAACTGAAATATCAAAGATGAATCTGATGGACTGATATGAGTATTGTCCTAGTGAATGTTACTGCAGATTACTTACATGATTGCAGAAATGATCTGTATAATCTGCTTGCATACAAAAAACGCTTCAAGTTGTCAATTTTTTATGGTTTGGAGTTAAAGTGTAAATGATAAAGGAGGTCATAGAAGAAGAACAATTCACAGATCAAGTGACGGAACGATGTGATTGATTTTTCTTTTTTTTAACTTTAAATTTTTTATCATATCTGTCACGGTTTCGTTATGTCACTCCTTCAATGCGGTATTTATATCACTTCTTCGTTATGCCATTCCTTTAATACAGTATATATGTCACACATTCGTTATGTCACTCTTTTAATACAGTATATATGTCACACCTTAGTTATGTCACTCCTTCAAACACTATTTATATCACTTATGTCCCTTCTTTAATACAGTATTAATGTTGCTTATTCGTTTAACATAACGAGTAGTAACATAATACATTATTAATGTTATTTCTTCGTTATGTCACTACATTAATACAGTATTAATGTTACTTCTTCCCTACGTCACTACTTTCATACAGTATTATGTCACATCATAGTTCTGTCACTCCTTCTAGTAGTATTTATATCACTTCTTCGTTATGTCACTTCTTTAATACAGCATTAATGTTACTTTTTCTTATGTCACTTCTTTAATACAGCATTAATGTTACTTTTTCTTATGTCACTACTTTAATACAGTATTAATGTTACTTCTTCTTATGTCACTTCTTTAATACAGTATTAATGTTACTTCTTCGTTATGTTACTACTTTAATGTAGTATTAATGTTACTTCTTCATTATATTACTATTTTAATACAGTATTAATGTTACTTCTTCCTTTTGTTATTACTTTAATAGAGTGTTAATATTACTTCTTCCTTATGTCACTACATTAATACACTATTTATGTCACATCATAGTTTTGTCATTCTTTCAAGTAGTATTTATATCACTTCTTGGTTATGTCACTACTTTAATACAGCATTAATGTTACGTCTTCTTATGTTACTACTTTAATACAGCATTAATGTTACTTCCTCTCATGTTACTACTTTAATACAGTATTAATGTTATTTCTTCATTATGTTACTATTTTAATACAGTGTTAATGTTACTTCTTCGTTATATTAGTATTTTAATACAATATTAATATTACTTCTTCTTACGTCATTACTTTAATACAGTATTTATGTTACAGGCACGCCTTCATTATGTCAATCATTTGATACACATCTGCTCACAGACATATTTTACATTAGCTTTTTCTTTCTACGTACCGTCCGCTTTTTCTTCAAAACACATACAAGCCCAGGAGCTCATCCGTCGTTTCACCTGTAGTAAAGGTAAAGACGTGAGTTGTGAAGCAGCATCAGTGCTCCACGGTCAAACTGCCTTGTCGGCAGTTGACCAGAAACTGCCAGCTAGTCTCGCCGTCAGCACCAACTCCGTAGCTAACGGCGTCATTCCTCTTCCTTCCCAGAGCGTCAACCTTGATGCACATTTTTCATTGAGGCTGAGTGAGGCCTGGGAGTTTCTCGCGAGCCACGGTCTGGCCCCTACTCATGTAATATATATATATATATATATATATATATATATATATATATATATATATATATTATAATTACTTCTTTAATAAAAAAAAGAAATATTACTCATTTATAATTTTAAATATTACTTGTTGGCACTAATGCCGAAATCATCACTTTCTGTAAAAATAATAGAAATATATTTTTACCCCTAACTCACTGTAATAACTTTAATATTTTAAGGGAATTCAAGTTTTTGGGTTTGTTTTTTTCAATTCTCTCTTCGCTGAAATAAACTTTATATCAGCTTTGTTCTACGTAAAATATACAGGTTAATGGAATATATATATATATATAATATATATATATATATATATATATATATATATACATATACATTAGTGCTTTATTTAAGGGAGTTTATCTTTTTAAAAGTATTCAATTTCAGAATGTCCACTGTACTTTTTTCTGTTAAGTCTGAATTTGAAAAATCATCATTTGAAAAAGCATTTATTTGGATATACAGGATTCCCTGGCTTGACCAAACATGTTCCAGGGGCGTCTAAGATCTGACAGTGTAGGCTGAAAGTTAGGCAGAAGATGTGAGGCACAAGATGTGAGGTAGAAGACGTGAGGCACAAGATGTGAGGCAAAAGATGTGAGGCAGAAAATGTGAGGCACAAGGTGTGAGACAGAAGATGTGAGGCTGAAGATATGAGGTACAAGGTGTGAGGCAGGAGATATGAGGCACAAGGTGTGAGGCAGAAGATGTGAGGCTGAAGATGTGAGGCAGAAAATGTGAGGCACAAGGTGTAAGACAGAAAATATGAGGCACAAGACGTGAGACAGAAGATGTCAGGCACAAGGTGTAAGACAGAAAATATGAGGCACAAGACGTGAGACAGAAGATGTGAAGCACAAGGTGTAAGACAGAAAATATGAGGCACAAGACGTGAGACAGAAGATGTCAGGCACAAGGTGTAAGACAGAAAATATGAGGCACAAGACGTGAGACAGAAGATGTGAAGCACAAGGTGTAAGACAGAAAATAATGAGGCACAAGACGTGAGGCACAAGATGTGAGGCACAAGATGTGACGCAGAAAATGTGAGGCAGAAGATATGAGGTACAAGACGTGAGGTAGAAGATGTGAGGCAGAAGATATCAAGCAGAAAACGTGAGGCACAAGACGTGAGACAGAAAATATGAGGCACGAGACGTGAAGCAAAAGATATGAGGCAGAAGACGCGAGGCAGAAGATACGAGGCACAAGACGTGAGGCAGAAAATGAGGCATAAGACGTGAGGTAAAAGATATGAGGTAGAAAATGTGAGGCACAAGACGTGAGGCAGAAAATGTGAGGCAGAAAAGGTGTGGCACAAGACGTGAGGCACAAGATATGAAGCAGAAAAGGTGAGGCACAAGACGTGAGGCAGAAGTTATGACGCAGAAAATGTGATACAAAAGACGTGAGGCAGAAGAAATGAGGCAGAAGACGTAGGACAGAAGACGTGAGGCAGAAGATGTGAGATAGAAAACGTGAGGCAGAATATGTGAGGCACAAGACCTGAGGCAGAAGATATGAGGCAGAAAATGTGAAGCAGAAGATGTGAGACAGGAGACGTGAGGCAGAAGACGCGAGGCAGAGATGTGAAGCAGAAGATGTGAGGCACAGAACATGAGGCAGAAGATGTGAGGTAGAAGATGTGAGGTAGAAGATGTGAGGCAGAAGATGTGAGGCAGAATATGTGTGGCAGAAGATGTAAGGCAGAAGACATGAGGCAGACGATGTGAGGCAGAAGATGTGAAGTGAAAGATGTGAGGCGGAAGATGTGAGGCAGATGACGTGAGGTAGAAGATGTGAGGCAGAAGACGTTAGGCAGAAGATGTGCGGCAGCAGATGTTGCGTAGAAGATGTGGGACAGAGTGTGTAGGGCATAAGACTAGAGGCAGAAGATGGTTCTAAGGACTGGTATACCCGGAGGTAGTGTGGAGGATACGCTCTCCACTCGAATTAAATGTCTCCAAGGCGTGCGTCTCAAATAGCCTCTGACAGTCAAGTCCAGCTTCTGGCCTTCTCGTGGCGGAAATGTTCAAACTGACAAGAGAAGGGCCCAAGACGAATATCTGGCGCCTGAAAACCAAACGTTTCGGGTAGATGAGAGTCTTATTTGGTAGCTCATCCGAGAGTAGGAAAACTCTGATTTAAAACCCGCTGCTGGTGAGATTCTTCAGCTGTGGGACTCCTCCCGAAAGATGCGAATGGGGTTGCCTTGCAGCGCCACCGTGGAAAAGGTGACAGAAAGGATTAAGTGAAGTAATCAGTAGTCTCGAGGTCAGGACTGCTCAAATCACGGCACCTCTGCTCTGGAGGTCGGCCACGTCCTATGTGCACCCATACCGGGCTGATTGCCTGAACCGGCTTAACCCAGGGGTTAAACTAAGACACTACTGGCGAGATTCTTCGTCTGCAATGCGTGTGGTGAAACTCCTCCCGGCCAATGAAGAAAATACGATTAGGGTTGCCGAGCGGCACCGCTGTGAAAAGGTGATGGAAAGGATAAAGAGAAGATTAATCGGTATGTCCAGTAATCTCGCGACGAGAAATACTCATACCACGGCACATCTGATCTAGAGGCCGGCCACGTTCTACTGGTGAAATATGCCTAAACCGGCTTACACCAGAGGTGAAACTTGATAACTACTCATGTCATGGTACCTCCGCTCTAGAAGCCGAACACGTCCTAAATGCGCCCATAGTGGGATAATTCGCCTAAACCGTCTTAACCCAAGGGTGAAACCTACTAGTGGCGAGGATTCGTCCTTCTGAACAAAAGCTCCGTCCTGGTCACAACTAGGAAAGGTAGCGGCCACGATCACAAAACGCTGAAGTCTGAGACACTGGACTAGTGTAGTCTAGGCAACCACTTTTTACCCCCAAAACACGCCGAGGTTTTCCAGTGAGAAAGTCCAATTCTAGATTAAACTGGTGCAACGAAAACCACGGTATCACGCAATCCTACTTCTGCTACCCATCAAGAACACAGGCCCAAGCCCCGAGATACTCTGAACCTCATGTGGTCCTCTCAGTGATCTCTTGTGGCCCTCCCGGGGACGACAGGAGGACCACAGGACCAATCAAGGACCACAGGAGTAAATTCAGTAGGATCACGCTGCGATCTTGGTAGTAGAAGCGAATGAAGAAGAAGAAGAAGAAGAGGCAGAAGATGTGGGGCGAAGATAAAAGGTAGAAGACGTGGATCTGCCGAGGAAAGCTAATGTGGCCTTTATCATGAGACTGCGCATTCTAGATTTGCCATGATCTGCTCTCGACAGAAGAAGAAGAAGAAGAAGCAGAAGAAGAAGAAAAAGAGACAGTTTATGCTTTTGCCCCGTACTTATTTTGAAGATCGTTTATCTAAAACAATGTCACCTTATGTATACAGTCCTCTAAAACAAGCAGTTTTAGTCTTCTCTTTCACGATTCTGTTTGAACGTTAAAAAAAAAAAGAATACAAATAAATTTTAACGTAAGAAGTTGTATAGATTTTACAAGTCTCTGCTTCCACGTAACAAATACAATAAAAATAAAGTCAGCCCAGAACTTGAATTGTCCAGACTCGCCCACCTTCTTGAACCCCCGCATTGGCTTCACAGTTTACTCCACAGAGACTTAACAGCATCATTTTGTAAGCTGTTCATCCCAGAAAGTCACCGCGTGTAAAGTGCTTCGCTGAGTATTTCTTACGTCACAGATTTCCTTCTGTTGTTCTATGAGGATGTTCAACAGTTCAACAAGTGTACACACAAAAAAAAAAACGCATTAAAGGCAATTCGCTGTTTGTCCGGGGTGTGTATCCCACATAGGTCCCAAATTGTGTCCCAAGACGGACTCCGAAAGACCCCAAATATTCTCTTTTTTTTTTTTCAGGAGTGTCTCTCTTAGCATTGTCCACTCTCCAGATGAGAACTAACTTTCTTGGCTTTGTAAGCAACGGGCGACTTCTGTTGCAAAAAAAATGGCGTTTGTCTTACTTTTGCAGGCTTTCTTGTTCAAATGCCGAAGATTACAATTCGATTAGGAGTTGCAGACGAAGGGAGAACGCCCATAAATGCAGACTTTAAATTCTACGAGCGTAGACGATTGTTGTAACCCAACAACGCATGCAACCCATGCGCGGAAGATTTAGTCCCCGGAGCGTAGAGATACAAGCCCTGTCTGGAGAGACAATTCGTCTTTATCTTGGCTTTCTTTTTCGCTTTGTTGGCCTGATGTTGTTTATTAAATAATGTAAAATATTCTAATAGCATAATTTCTTTTTGTTTCACCTGCTTTGTTTGACGAATCGTATCTTGAATCGCTCGCGGGATTGGAACCACGTTAAGACACGTTGTTTTGCGCTTAGGCAAGATTAGCGTTCCCCACCCCCATACCCTTACACCCCCTCCCCACAATATTCCTATAATAATACATGAATGAATGGCTAAACATCTTGGCTTACCCGCCTCTGACAATGTTACAACACAGCAACGAATGGCTAAACATCTTGGCTTACCTGCCCCTGACAATGTTACACACAGAAATTATTGGCTAAACATCTTGGCTTACCCGCCCCTGACAATGTTACACACAGAAATGAGTGGCCATTTAACCTAGAGAACGGCCAGGGAGACCGAGATTTTAACTCCCCTTGCCTTCGCCCTCACGGGAAACATTAAATTATTTAAAATAATCTTCACATTTTCTATACTTTATGCATGTAATATCACTTAATTGTTTGCATTCAGTGAACTATGCATGCCCTGTATTACTTTATTCATTTTACATATTCTTTCGTTACAGATATCGCTGTATTCAGATATATATATATATATATATATATATATATATATATATGAATAAAGCAGGGAATTCCCTGAGAGTTGGGGTAGAATTTCAGGGTTTCATGGTGGGGGTGTAATTTTGAGCACCGGTTGACAGACTCATGTGGCGCATTATTTGAAATGAAGCTTTGAGTCAAGACAAATTTATGAGGGGGTGGGGGGATAACATTCTGATATATGGCGGAAAGAAATAGAATGGAGAGTAAAAATAATAATAAAAGAAACAGAGCGTGCGATAAGATTAGAAGGAGTCAAAGGTCCTCTGGCGTCTTTCCATCTAGATTTAGATATTACGTCGGATTAGATGGCGTGATCTAGAGAAGACATCTGATTGGTCAGTTGGTTACTTTGACCTAATAACGCTGAGACATGATTGTCGGATTGTCGTCATAACTCATAAACGTTAATTCATCTTCAGGGATGCTATACCTCAGCACCAAACAATCCTCCCACACATCCCTCCCCTGCGGGCAGTGAGAAACTTGTATGCATGCTGCAACTTGGAAGAATTTATTTTTGGCATAAATTTTGACATGTGCTTTAATTATGATAAAATTTTGTTGGCAAGTGCCGGAACATGGCTTCTGCAGTATTCTAGTTAGGTTTGTATTGTTAATATTCTGACATCTTACATCCTTCCCGTGCCGCTAAACGTCACATAAGGGCCCGCATGGCAGTTCTTCAAGATTTCCTGTCTTCGGCGAGTTTTTCAATCTCATCAAGGGATGTTATGCCCACTGAAATGGCCTCTCTTAACAATGTCCTCTTTAGAGTTTCGCGTGGTCAACCTCTTTTTCTTCGGGATGCAGTTAAAAGAAACTGGCTAAAGTTTTTACACTGTTTGGGAGGCGTGGCCAATGCTTTCACTAACATTACCTGAAAGTTTGTCCACCTTCGACTTCTAAAACCCATTGGAAAGCCTGTGTTCTCCTTCTTATATCGTCACCGAACACTTACCGGGCATTTTCTAATTCTCTACCGCCCTTCTTATGGAGCTTAAATAAAATGTGCCATTCATACGTCCAGTTCTTTCTTTATGGAGCTTAAATAAAATGTGCCATTCATACGTCCAGTTCTTTCTTTATGGAGCTTAAATAAAATGTGCCATTCATACGTCCAGTTTTTTCTTTATGGAGCTTAAATAAAATATGCCATTCATACGTCCAGTTCTTTCTTTATGGAGCTTAAATAAAATGTGCCATTCATACGTCCAGTTCTTTCTTTATGGAGCTTAAATAAAATGTGCCATTCATACGTCCAGTTCTTTCTTTATGGAGCTTAAATAAAATATGCCATTCATACGTCCAGTTCTTTCTTTATGGAGCTTAAATAAAATGTGCCATTCATACGTCCAGTTCTTTCAGAGCTTCAATTTTTTTTATTAGCGAAAAAAGCAGGCATTATATTGCAGGACTTAGTGACAGTGTATTAAAATAAGACATAGAAATGACCAACTTTTGCGCTGAAACTATCAAATATAAATAGAAATGTATAATACCAGTATCCGCCATGTTCCAAGACGAACATTTGAAGTGATAAGATTGCTTCGGGAATTTTGTGATAGGCCCTCATAAACTGTTGTTATTATCATCAGCATCATCATCATGTGTTGTCCCCCGGCAATGACCCTCAAGCTTGCTGTCTCCTTTTTTTTTCCACAGTACGCCCTGTAGGGCTGAACCTAGTCCACCTCCTCATGAAGTCCATCTCTTCTATTTCAACGACTTCCTCTTGCCCTGTTTCTTTCAACTTCTCATCACAATAACAGACACAATCCTCTTATAAATTAGTAGGAAATCTGATGAGAAAAGAACAAGAAAGCACCAAAGGTGACTGCACGTGAACATCATTAAGACACCGAACTGTAGCAGCCTGGCAGGTGCGTTGTGAAGCCAAGAGACCAAACAAGTTGGAGACTTACGGGGGTGGGGGGGGGCACCTTCGCTGAGAACATATGGACGGGTTGGACACGAAAGACCAGCCTAAATTCGAAGTGAAACCTTTCGAGGATCACAGTTAAGGTAAATTAATAAAAACAAAAAAAGTTTGAAAACCCAAAAACTGTGAAACTTGAGCACTGGTTAAAAATGGCAAGACGAAGACATTGAGAAAGCAATAAACATCTGTGCTTGCCATCTTGCACGCCTGCGCCATGTCTCTTACACGATCTGAGACGCGCCTTTTGATTTAACGTGATACCCGCCTGACATCTGCCAAATCAATGGTTATATTATTTCGTTACAATTTTCGCCAGAAGCCTGTTCCAAGTTTTTAACATAGGACATAGGAAGGAGATACAAAGGGGTAAAATAATGAAGTTAATGGAAGGTCGAGGTCGATACACAGACCCGGCAACCTAGGTCGATCGAGCGAGTGATAAACCTGGTTCATCAAAGTCAATGACAGGTGAATATCAAGAGGAAACAGGGGCAAAGTGAGCAGCGTGTCCTGTAGCTTCATGTCTGGAAACTATAAACTGAAAACAACAGGTCACAATATCAGCAAACACAGTGATACAGTGCTGACACACTGATGATACAGTGATACATTTCTGACACACTGATGATATAGTGATACATTTCTGACACACTGATGATACAGTGATACATTTCTGACACACTGATGATATAGTGAGACATTTCTGACACACTGATGATATAGTGATACATTTCTGACACACTGATGATACAGTGATACAGTGCTGACACACTGATAATACAGTGATACAGTGCTGACACAGTGACGATACAGTGAGACACTCCTGAAACAGTGATGATACAATGATACAGTGCTGACACAGTGATGATACAATGATACAGTGCTGACACAGTGATGATACAGTGATACAGTCCTGACCCACTGATGATACAATGATACAGTGCTGACACAGTGATGATACAGTGCTGACACAGTGATGATACAGTGCTGACACAGTGATGATATAGTGAGACACTCCTGACATAGTGATGATACAATAATACAGTGCTTACACAGTGATGATACAGTTAGACAGTCCTGACACAGTGATGATACAATGATACAGTGCTGACACAGTGATGATACAGTGCTGATACAGTGATGATATAGTGAGACACTCCTGACACAGTGATGATACAATGATACAGTGCTGACACAGTGATGATACAATTACACAGTGATGATACAATGATACAGCCCTGACACAGTGATGATACAGTGCTGACACAGTGATGATACAGTGAGACACTCCTGACATATTGATGATACAATGATACAGTGCTGACACACTGATGATACAGTGATATAGTGCTGGCACAGTGATGATACAATGATACAGTCCTGACACAGTGATGATACAGTAATACAGTCCTGACCCAGTGATGATACAATGATACAGTGCTGACACAGTGATGATACAGTGCTGACACAGTGATGATATAGTGAGACACTCCTGACACAGTGATGACACAATGATACAGTGCTGACACAGTGATGATACAATGATAAAGTCATGATACAGTGATATAGTCCTGACACAGAGATGATACAATGACACAGTGCTGACACAGTGATGATACAGTGCTGAAACAGTGATGATACAGTGAGACACTCCTGACATAGTGATGATACAATGATACAGTGCTGACACAGTGATGATACAGTTACACAGTCATGACACAGTGATGATACAATGATACAGTGCTGACACAGTGATGATACAGTGCTGACACAGTGATGCTACAGTGAGACACTCCTGACACATTGATAATACAATGATACAGTGCTGACACACTGATGATACAGTGATATAGTGCTGACACAGTGATGATACAATGATACAGTGCTGACATAGTGATGACAGAATGATACAGTCCTGACACAGTGATGATACAGTAATACAGTCCTGACACAGTGATGATACAGTGATACAGTGCTGACACACTGATGATACAGTGCTGACACACTGATGATACAGTGAGACACTCCTGACACAGTGATGATACAATGATACAGTGCTGACACACTGATGATACAGTTACACAGTCCTGACACAGTGATGATACAATGATACAGTGCTGACACAGTAATGATACAGTTACACAGTCCTGACACAGTGACGATACAGTGATGTAATGTTGACACAATGATGCAGTGCTGACACAGTGATATACAGTGCTGACAAAGTGATGAGATGCTGATAGCAGAAGCTTAGAGCGGTCTGCAGAAACTAATCAACAAAGTTATCAAAGATTCAATGAAAGAAGCTTACAGATAAACTGCAATAGATAGAAACAAAGATTTAATTAACAACACATTTACACCAGCGTTTTGTTGCCAATGCCAAACATGGCCACTAACCAAGAAATAGCAAAACAAATTATCTACACGAGAAAAAGAGATGCCTAATAAAAGCAGCAAAATGTCACTAGGATGGACAAAATAAGAAATGACGACAAAAGACAACTGGTAAGAACCACACCATGTCTACAATATAAAGAGAAACAAAGAATTAAGTGTTTTGGCCACTTAATGAGAATGATACATATATCGATTTTACTTACAATACATTTCCTTCTTCACTTGAACTATTTTCTTGAACAAATATCACCAACATTTCTATTCTCGCATACAATGTTGTTACAAAAAAAATTCTGTTTTACTATGATTTTTTTATGTCGTCAGTGACGAAGTAGCTCCTGCATGATATAAAAACACGGTAATTAAATTAAGCCAGACAAAAATGTTGCTGCAAGAGAACACTCAGTGAGACAACACTTTCCATTTTTACAGTTCATTATCGTTACTTCTCGCTGCTGAAGCGTGTGTTTTTTTTCCCTCTGTAACTATACTCTCTCCATTATTCCGTATCTTAAATATCCCTCCGCCAGACTGTCTCATACCTTGTTGCTGGGACTTGCTGGTCAAATTGCGTAAGAAAATGGAAAATAAAATTAACTCTTTCACAACAGAAGATAAAAAAAAAAAGTCCCGGAGTTCACCCAGCCTCTAAAAATGAATACCATAGAAATCTGGGAAGGTAAAGCGGCCAGGCGTGATACTGGCACATCAAACTTTCATGTGCCGAAAAGTCATGGAAAATACGGGCCTAACACCATATTCCCCAATATACCTTAGTGGCATGGAGACGGGTATTTTATTATTTTTTTTCTGTGTTACTACACAGTATCACTGGTAATGTTGATATATCTTCCTATACCTAGACGAATCGATGACCAGGGCGCTATTTAAGCCGTCTAAATGCAGTTAAAAACAGCACATTTCTGATGCATCTCATATTTTTAAGCTACAGAGTAGCTTCCTTTTCCCAAAATTATCATAAAAAATTATTCCCGATACGAATATAAATTAACTCAGGACTAAAACGGTTATCTTATCTTATGTAAGATAAGATAACCATTTTACTCCTGAGTTAATTTAATTCTGAATTAATTTACTCCTGAGTTAATCTCTCAAACATGGTGTAGTTCTTACCACTTGTCATTGAATATAAATTAACTCAGGAGTAAAATGGTTAAGGCCCTTGAAAATAGGAATACATAAGAATAGAGTGGATTCCACGAACAAAAATGTGAAAACAAGTAAGAAAAATAATGAACAAGACAATGAACAACAAGGGGGAAACAAGTAATGCAAATAATGAACAACGGGACATTGAACAACAAGGGGGAAACAAGTAATACAAATAATGAGCAACGGGACATTGAACAACAAGGGGGAAACAAGTAATACAAATAATGAGCAACGGGACATTGAACAACAAGGGGGAAACAAGTAATACAAATAATGAACAACGGGACATTGAACAACAAGGACAAGGAACAACAAGACAATGAACAACAAGGGGGAAACAAGTAATACAAATAATGAACAACGGGACATTGAACAACAGGACAAGGAACAACAAGACAATGAACAACCAGAAAATGAATAACCAGACAATGAACAACCAGACAATGAACAACAAGACAATGAAGAACCAGACAATGAACAACAGGACAATGAACAACCAGACAGGTAAACATTTTAGCTACGTCATGAAATATCATGCAATAATGAAAACCATCCTGGAGAGAATGTTTAAAGAAAAAAAAAGAGAATAGCAACGATGTAGATGGTTGAAAAAGATGAAAAGATTAGCCGCATTCAATTTGGTGGAGCGCACCTTGAAACCAAGAAACAGAACAAGATGAACGGTCATTATAGTCAATCTGTCCTCGAGAACCGCCACAGGATGATGATGAACATTCGTCACCAGCGTCCTAATATACACACACATTTACACATTTTACAAGTTACAATCTAATTCTGCATGATCTATGCTAATAATAGGCTCTCTCTCTGTCTCTCTCTGGGTCCTCTCTCTCTCCCTGTCTCTCTCTGGGTCCTCTCTCTGGGTCCTCTCTCTGTCTCTATCTCCTCTCTCTCTATCTCTCTCTCTGTCTCCTCTCTCTCCCTGTCACTCTCTGGGTCCTCTCTCCCTGTCTCTCTCTGTCTCCTCTCTCTCTCCCTGTCTCTCTCTGTCTCCTCTCCTCTCCTCTGTCTCCTCTCTCTCTCTGTCTCCTCTCTGTCTCCTCTCTCTCTGTCTCTCTCTGTCTCCTCTCTCTCTCCCTGTCTCTCTCTGTCTCTGTCTCCTCTCTCTCTGTCTCTCTCCTCTCTCTCTGTCTCTCTCTGGGTCCTCTCTCTCCCTGTCTCTCTCGCTCTCCTCTCTCTCTGTCTCCTCTCTCTCTCCGTCTCTCTCTGTCTCCTCTCTCTCTCTGTCTGTCTCCTCTCTCTCCCTGTCTCTCTCTGTCTCCTCTCTCTCTGTCTCTCTCTGTCTCCTCTCTCTCTGTCTCTCTTTCTGTCTCCTCTCTCTCTGTCTCCTCTCTCTGTCTCTCTCTGTCTCCTCTCTCTCTCTGTCTCCTCTCTCTCTGTCTCTCTGTCTCCTCTCTCTCTGTCTCTCTCTGTCTCTCTGGTCCATGCCAGTCAGGTGTTGGTCTTTATTGATTTCCACAACCACCTGTCCTTTGTTCTTTCTATAACCTGTGTTTTTTTGGTCTGTTCTCTGTGCCACTCCTTTAGTCCGATAAGTATCTTGCTTCTTTGGTCTTCCTCTGTCCCTCTTCCCCTTCAGCTTTTCTGTTGTCATTAAGTGTTCCAGCCCTAAAACATGCCCTACAAATCTGGACTGTCATGCTCTGAATTTTGCTATAAGTTTCTCTCTTTTGCCCAACTTTACTCAGAATCTCTTCATTTGTTTTCTTGGCACACAAGTTGTTCTCATCATATGCTCACATATGCTTGTATATATTTCAGTATTTATATTATTTATTATTATTATTATATTATTATATGTACATTTTTAGCACTTTTTATTCCTATAAACTTTAACGATCTTGCTCGAATATCCTTTGTTGTTTGTTTTGTGTGTGGTGTGTTTTGTTTTGTGTAGCAATTGCACTAACGTGGCTAACATGGACTGTCTCTGTCTTCTTGTGAAACATGATAAACTTGTTTCATCGTTCTGTTTTCTTGTGACATATGACAAACCTGTTTCATCGTTCTGTTTTCTTGTGACATATGATAAACTTGTTTCATCGTTCTGTTTTCTTGTCATATATGATAAACTTGTTTCATCGTTCTGTTTTTTTGTCATATATGATAAACTTGTTTCATCGTTCTGTTTTCTTAAACTAAATTTAATTAAGCTTTCAAGGGTATGTGTCTAAAGAAAAAAAATCCTTTCTCACATAAATCAACATAATTCTTTGCACATTTTTATTTATAAGAAAACTACAAATCACTTGTTTCCAGTAACCTGGTGTTAGTGCTGGCTTTTTTTTTTTTCCCAAAATCCACTTTGATAGAGGCAGATTATTTCTAACATCTTGGCTTCTTTGCTTTCGTTTATTTCATGGTGTTTGTAAGTTTTACATCGGTTCTTGTGTTCTGTTCTTTCATAGTAGAAGGTATCTTTCTGTGTGTGTGTGCCCAGGGCATATGGGGCTTCCGCAAGGGTTTTCCACAAATGCCTGTCCTTTGCCTTTTTTTCTGCTCTTGCCCAGGTGAGCCCTCTATTGCTCAACATCCTCTCTGTTGTTCTTCTCCATGAGTAGAAGGTATAGTGCTCCGACAAAAAAGAGAGAGAGAGAGGAAAGGGGGGAGGGGGGGGGACGTCGCTGCAGCTGGAATGAGGACATCATGGAAAGTCTGAATATGTCAAAGCGAGAAGCTGCTCAACCTGGGCAGACGACACTGCATTCAGCGAGGCTATGAGAGAGACAACGTTCTGGGAATGACGCGTCACATGAATGAGATCAAGAAGTTCTTCACAGAACGAAGCTCTCATGACAGCTAATCTGAAAACAAATTTTTTATCATTACAGTCAGTCTCTTCTCGAGAATCTCCACAGAATGATGATGAATATTCGTCACCTACATCCTAATCCTGGATATCTGTCGACTATAATCACGCCATGTATGTCCATAAATAAGTACTAGTCAATACTTCAGTGAATGTAGTGGTTAGACTCTCACTGATGTCATGAGCTTGCCGTCTCTTGGGCTGTCCCGCCTTTCTCGTTTTCCCAGGAACCTTGCCCTCCAAATATGCTCTTTTTCTAATTTATTATGACTTTTAGTATGACCCAAGAAGGATAACTATCAGTTTTGAACAAATTACCATCCAAGAGCAGTTCTTCTAAGACATTTTTGTGTGTGCTCATTTAATCATTCCAAAACTTTCTGAATCCCTTCTGTTAATTGCCATTTCAAAACACGTGACTTTTTGTTTTTTTAGCAAGCGCTGAAGTTAAGAAATAGTACCAGGCATTCATTTCCCAGAATACTTTTTTTGTGTGTATTTTCTGTGCCTGTAGTGCGTTCTGCATATAGGGTAGTAGCCAGCCACCCACAGCTAACATACTAGCATCAGGGTTGGCGACCCACAGCTGACGTGCTAGCATCAGGGTTGGCGGCTCACAGTTGATATGCTAGCATCAGGTTTGGCGACCCACAGCTGACAAGCTAGCATCAGGTTTGGCGATCCACAGCTGACATGCTAGCATCAGGGTTGGCGACCTACAGCTGACATGCTAGCATCAGGGTTGGCGATCCACAGCTGACATGCCAGCATCAGGGTTGGCGACCCACAGTTGATATGCTAGCATCAGGTTTGGCGACCCACACCTGACATGCTAGCATCAGGGTTGGCGACCCACAGTTGATATACTAGAGTCAAAGTTGGCGACCCTCAGCTGACATGGTAGCATCAGTGTTGGCGACCAACAACTGGCATGCTAGCATCAGGGTTGGCGACCCATAGCTGACCAAGACCTTGTCCCACCTCTCCGCTGATAACCCCAATAACAAGCCTGGTCTGGATAACATGGCTGCGATCGCCATAGTCCCCATGGTGGTGGAGCCTGCTGAGGAAGAATTGCACACACCCTGCTCAGGGAGTGAAAAAAAATTGTCGTCGTAACCTGCTCCCAATCCGACACGATGCTGTACCTCCACATCCTCACATCATCTGCTGCAAAGAACATGAGCTCCTAGTTACAGAGAGACAGAAGAAGAAATATACAGTCAAATACAGTTCCAGCGCATGAAGTGAAAAATCACATTAACAACAAACCCCAGTTCTTAAAATATGGAACAACTTGCTAGTTTATAGTCGATAAACAGGAAAAATACGGCCATACAAGTGCATGCAAACAAACATTTCTATATGTATACACGTGAACTGTTTGACATGGAACATTTGCAGGTAATTGACAGTTGCTGTAACGAGGGGGCGGGGCAGACATGGATGTATTCTAAATGCTATTATAATTGACCTATTACTAACATACGAATGCACTTTCCTACGTACATGTTCATTAGAACGTTCAAAATAACGGCGAATACATTCTGACACAGCTGACCATGTTTGTACCACAGGCAGGAAAAAAAAAAGTCTGAGCACGTGGTATCTCCTGCCAGTCTGATCACGTGGTACTTTCTGCCATATCTCTTTCATGATCTAAAATTAAACTCTTCAGACTATGTAGCCCGTGTTTACTGAAGCAAATAAGAATGTGATCTGACAGTAAATTTAAGAAAAAAAAGGTTTACAAGTTTTTGTGATCGTCCCTTCCATCAGCAGCACACTTCTTTAAAACTTATAATGATGTATCATAATTCCATTATAATGAAACAAGTTTCTTAAATCTGTTAACTCTTTGCCATCCATTTTATAAAGGATACACCTACGTACAACCAATTTAACAGCAGCTTCATCTGCCTATTTTGAATAATTTGGATGTTAATTTTACCATCTTAACTGTATTCTGATAGGCAATGGTAAAGTTTCCGTTTCCATGTCACTAAGGCACATTAGGGAAACGATGTTAGGCCCGTGTTATCACGACCTTCGGCGACTGAAAGTGTGACGTGGTCAGTATCAAGCCAGGACGCATTTACCTTCCCAGATTTTTCTGGTACCCAGGCTGGGTGGACCCCCAGGACCTTCTGGGACTTGAACCCATTACCAGTGGAT
Source organism: Achatina immaculata (assembly GCA_009760885.1). Classification (NCBI taxonomy): domain Eukaryota; kingdom Metazoa; phylum Mollusca; class Gastropoda; order Stylommatophora; family Achatinidae; genus Lissachatina; species Lissachatina immaculata. Next base: position 13,718,190 of record CM019708.1, read on the forward strand.
TAGTAAACCGACCGACTAACCACTAGAGCTAACAAGACCTCTTAACTTTACAGGTTATCTGTATTCTGATAGCAGGTTTACATTAATATAATTTGCGCGTGAATCTTAAGTCCCGTGACGTTTTCATGCTGTAGGGTGTGAAGTGTTAGTTCCTAGGCCACTACAGGATCTGAGGTAGGGGTGTGAAGTGTTAGTTCCTAGGCCACTACAGGATCTGAGGTAGGGGTGTGAAGTGTTAGTTCCTAGGCCACTACAGGATCTGAGGTAGGGGTGTGAAGTGTTAGTTCCTAGGCCACTACAGGATCTGAGGTAGGGGTGTGAAGTGTTAGTTCCTAGGCCACTACAGGATCTGAGGAAGGGGTGTGAAGTGTTAGTTCCTAGGCCACTACAGGATCTGAGGTAGGGGTGTGAAGTGTTAGTTCCTAGGCCACTACAGGATCTGAGGAAGGGGTGTGAAGTGTTAGTTCCTAGGCCACTACAGGATCTGAGGAAGGGGGTGCCAGCAACTTGCTTCGCTGTTGGTATATTCTAAGGAAACCCCAGGTACCCATTTTTGAGACTGGGTTGGCTCCTTTACCGGTGGGTCTGAAAAAAGAAAATTCCAACCGAGTGCGAAATCGAACCAGGGAGCTTCTGATCGGCAGGCGAATGCATTAACCACTATACCACTGCGACTCCTTAATCTTATCTATATTTTTTAAAGTGCAAACGGCAACACAATGAAAGCAGTTAGCTTATTTCACACAGGATGTGAACACACAAAATGAAAGCAGTTAGCTTATTTCACACAGGATGTGAACACACAAAATGAAAGCAGTTAGCTTATTTCACACAGGATGTGAACACACAAAATGAAAGCAGTTAGCTTATTTCACACAGGATGTGAACACACAAAATGAAAGCAGTTAGCTTATTTCACACAGGATGAGAACACACAAATTGAACACTGATTTTACTACAGTTTGACTTCTGGATTTCTGGAAAGTGAAGTTGGAGTACCTATTTTAATCCATGCGAAGTTAATGGGCAAATAGACGGCCACTAGATGGCGTGGTTTGTAGTGCAAGGGAGAGAAGTATGTGGCCATGTTAGCTTTGACGAAAAGAAGAATCATATTTTATTATTGTGATTACATCTGTTGCTGGTAGTTCCATTAGTTGCACTTGAGTGTTTATGTTTTTGTAAATAAGTAGCATTTTTATGACTTTTACACTCGATTTGTGCTGTTGTTTTTGTGTATGTGGTATTTTTATAGCTTGTACAGTCAATTTGTGTTATTGTTTTTGTAAGAAAGTGGTATTTTCATAGCTTTTACAGTCAATTTGAGCTTTTGTTTCTATTCATACCTCTATTTTTTTCAGTCAACTTCAGGGACTAGGGCAGCGGAAAGTGGCCTCTAACGTATAATATTGCTGTGCTTGTTGACGGGGCGATGATTTCGTGTCTTTTCTTGTGAATATTGTGAAGTGCGGATTCCTCATATGGTATTTGTTGCTTACGGCTGCCAGCTTCTCTCATAAAACCCGTTTTTTTTGCTGTTTCCAGGAAGAGAGTCATCGTTTTCTGAGTTTATTTTGCTGCAGGCTGACATCCGCCAGTACTTTTTGGCAAATTGAACCTCACGTTCGATAAAAGTAGGCAATTTTTAAACGAATATAATATGCTTGTTACTTTCGTTGCCTAAAACGCGCAGACGAAGCCAATTCGAATTAAGTGGGTATTTCTTATTTGTTGAAGATTTTCTATTGTTTCGTTCTTCATTGTTGATGCATTTTCCTTTCATTTCCCTTCGTTTTTGTTAGTCTTGTCCAAACAAGGCGCCAGCCCAAATATCGCAATATTGCTTTGTTATCTGCCAGAGCGTCCTGCTGTTGAGAGTTTTTTTTTTTTTCTGGAAAGAGGAGATACAGGAAGAAAGAGGACACTCGAGGAAACCGCCATGTTCCGAAGATTAGGCCTCCATATTCCTTGTGAGTGAGTGAGTCAGTGAGTGAGTCAGTGAGTCAGTGAGTCAGTGAGTGGACGAATGAATGAACTTTATTTTCAAAGGGTGAAGAATTTGTCACGCAGGTCCGTCTTATATTCTGCCCTTCATCATTCCATCTTTCATTCTCCCCACACAATCAATTTAATATAAATATGCAAATTACATGAAAAAAAATAATGCAAAATGAAATTATTACATTCACAAATGTAAGACAATGAACTATTACTTTCATAAGTACAAAATAATGAACTACATGAGAGGTTACTAATCTAACAAGATCGTGCGCACATACAACACACATGCACATACTCACACACACAAACACACATACACACAAAAAATACATTTTCAATGGTTCAAAATTCAGACTCCGGCTTCATTTCATTCAGGACAACCCCATATATGACCCGCCGCATGCCGCAGCATCCACCCAAGAGCATGTTTGCTGATAGTTCCCGTCAAGTGTTTTTTGTTTACGATGCGTTTTCTGCCACACAGTTCCTATTTCCTACCAGCACCTTTAACAAGTCCTAGCTCCAGTAGTCTCTTCACATCTACATTCTTCTTCCATTCCTATTCCCGCTCTTCACTTTCCCGCAATCTGTCCAATACAGCCTTAGCAAAGTCCTCCTCGTCCAATATCAGTCTACCATCCTAGTCTACGTAGCTGCCAAGGTATGCATGTTGACTGACTTCTTCAACATCTGTCCCTTCTACGCCTATTTTTTCCATTTTGATTAATGCGAAGTTTCATTATTTTTGTTTGGTCCTTGTTAATTTCAAGTCCTATTTTACTAGCCAGTGAAGACAGGCTATCTGTTTTTTTCTTGCATGGAATTCACATTGTTATTGATAAGAGTTATGTCATCAGTAAAAATAAGATCTTCTAGTTGGGTCCCATGTACCCAGTCAATACCTGTGTTACCTGTGCAGCATTTTTTCATTATGAAGTTTATTGTGGTTCCAAGAAGCAACCTAATATATTATATACACACACGTATATATATATATATATATATATATATATATATTTGTGTTTGTATATGTAAATGGATGTTTGTGTATGTATGTACGTTCCAGTATAACTCTAGAACGCCTGGAGCAACTTCAACAAAACTTGATACACATATGACTTACATCCAGTGAAACTTTGCTTTCTCGATCACGATCAACAAGTCACAGGGGCAGTCTACACATTAAAGATTAAAGTCTTTTTACAAATTCACTATAATATTAATTTAACTCAAAACTCGATTATATACAACATTTTTAGTTTCACCTCCAGGAACAAGAATAAATAATTTCTAGCAAGCAACATAAGGTTGCCCGAGGGAGAAACATGGCGATCTCCGCAGTATTAATAATTAATAAATTCCCGAGCAACGCTGGGTAATCAACTTATATATATATATATATATATATATAAGCACAGGTCGTTCTTGAGCTGTAGTCAAAATCAACAGTATCTTCTGCCTGGATGACGATGATGTTCCATGTTGAGCTGTCACTGTTTGCACACGTAAGTCACCATACATACGAACATACGCTCATCCATCCAGTAGATCAGGCCATGCACATATGATTTAAAATCGTGTACAGCATGGCAAGAGTCACGACATAACGGACCAGCTAAAGCTGGGACTGAGACACCAGAATTTTATAGAGTGACAAGAAATTAAAAATTCATTCAGATTCATTCACGTGCGCATGAGATTTACGGGAAACCTCCCTTTTCGTTTTTTAATGGAAAAACTCGTAAATGTTGCAAAGACGTAAAGAGGAATACAAAGATTTATTGGCCATTTTGTCCTTTCTGTAAAATCGTTACGGAGGGTTTTCTCCCTGAACTGGAGCGCCCTCGTTGGACGTGAGAGGGTTAATGTGAATTGTGGAAATGTTGACCTCACTAGTTTGAACGCGCTGGTAGTTCCACCGACTTGTTTATTGTCCGACGGAGGATGTGTCTTCTCCCTCTAGTTTATTATGTCAACAACTTGTTTTACGTTTCTCTATCGAATTACACAGCGTCCCTTTACTTTTTATCTCTTTTTTTAATCTAGTTTTCGTTTTAATCAATTTCTTTATCATCTATATGAGAGATCTTTGCGTTATTCATGATGAAGATATCTGTCAAAGAAATGAGGAATATAAAAAATGTTCCAATTTAAATTGAAAGCTAATTTTCTTATTGTTTTTTTTTTTCAGTAAAGTACTAAAAACGAATATGAAGAGATTGTGTCTGGTAACAAAACACCGATATAACATTTCGTCTGTTATCTCATTCAGAAAGCATGGGAATATGGAGAACATAAAAATTTCTGCTGAAAAACAGGCAGGCAGACAAATAGACAGACAGACAGATAGATAGATAGATAGATAGATAGATAGATAGATAGATAGATAGATAGATAGATAGATAGATAGATAGATAGATAGATAGATAGATAGATAAGTTTTAACTCTCTAATATCACTTCACATGAATCTTCCTCTACTCCAATGTTTGTCTACGAATATAATTTCCCGAGGCCTAAACAATCAAAACAAAAGGAACTCTGCAAGTTATAAACAGTTAAAGACCGTATACGTTATTGGTACACCTTATATACATTTATATATAATATCTACTAGCACTTACATAAAAGAACACAAGAAAACAAATGACAGAAAGAACTGTGAAATAACTGAATGGTCGTAAATCCCAGCAATCTCTCACAGGTAAGAAACTAACACCATGACCTTTCAGCCCAAGTAACTGTAACACAAAATCAATTTAAAAACTCCACCTAGCTAGCTGCAACAACGAAACTAATTATTCTAATTTACGATGCAGATAAATGCAAGGCGAAAAGGCAGGAACGTTGAGGGATATAACATCTACAGAGCATGATCACATTAAAAAGTGGTTGTAAGGCAAGCTATGATCGACACGAAACAATTAATAATAAAAAAAAACACACACAGATAACATAAAAAAGATGAACTTCAAATAACCAATGAATGAATAGAAACATGAGCGGGCGGGTAGTACAGCTATTTTGTACGAGAAAATATTTAAACATAAATTATACGCAGAATTAAAAGCAAAAGAGGAAAAAAAGCTGAATAAATTACACGTGGCAAAACATCAGAAAATTAAACAAATCCCAACAGAAGAGGTTCAGGAAATTGCAGGAAAAATAAACAGCAAAATAACTTGTTTCTCAGCGCCCAAGTGAGGCAGTAAATCAGGTCGGTCCATGTTAAACACCGAAGAAATAAATATGGTTTCTCTGTTTATATTTCGTATGTTGTGCTTGTTGTTTGTGTTATTTCTCTTTTCTGTTTTCCCTTTCTTATTCACTGTGTTATGTTTTGTTTAATAGTCCCTGTTAGCTTGTGTTATTCTTGCTGTTGTTATCATTTGTGCTGTTAGCTTGTGTTATTCTCGCTGTTGTTATCATTTGTGCTGTTAACTTGTGTTATTCTTGCTGTTGTTATCATTTGTGTTGTTAGCTTGTGTTATTTTTGCTGTTGTTATCATTTGTGCTGTTAGCTTGTGTTATTCTTGCTGTTGTTATCATTTGTGTTGTTAGCTTGTGTTATTCTTGCTGTTGTTATCATTTGTGCTGTTAGCTTGTGTTATTCTTGCTGTTGTTATCATTTGTGCTGTTAGCTTGTGTTATTCTTGCTGTTGTTATCATTTGTGCTGTTAGCTTGTGTTATTCTTGCTGTTGTTATCATTTGTGTTATGCTTTTTATTACGTTAAATACTGATTCCGACGTTCCTCTCTGATGTGAACTCTGACCTCAGCCGCAGCTGGGGACAATGATGTCCGATCTGGCAATCAGCAACTCACAGCTGACATGCTGGCGTCAGGGTTCGCGAACTGTAGCTGAAATGCTGCGTCAGGGTTGCCGAACTGTAATTGACATGCTGGCGTCAGGGTTGGCGAACTGTGGCTGACATGCTGGCGTCAGGGTTGACGAACTGTGGCTGACATGCTGGCGTCAGGGTTGGCGAACTGTAACTAACATGCTGGCGTCAGGGTTGGCGAACTGTGGCTGACATTCTGGCGTCAGGGTTGTCGAACTGTAGCTGACATGCTGGCGTCAGGTTTGGCGAACTATAGCTGACATGCTGGCGTCAGGTTTGGCGAACTATAGCTGATCACAGCCCTGTGCTACCTCTCAGTTGGCACCCTCAGTAACAGGCCTAGCAGTGGAGCCTGATAAAGAAGTATTGCGCAACCCTCCTGCTCTTTAGCTGCACGCAGAGACTGCTTCCAAGCCTACACGACACTTGGTCTCCACTCCTTCACTGCAACGGCTGCAAAGAACACTAGTCGCAGTTCTAAAGAAACTGAAGACAAGACAAGACAAGACACCTGCAACTTCTCTGCTACTTGTAACGATGCTAACGTTTTTTCCCGCTGTTGTCACGTGTTGTACATTTGTCTTTTGCCCTATATCACGTGTTCCATGTCACGTGACGCAAGTAGAGCGACCATTAACATCCGGTTAAATGGTTGTGATGTGGCGTGATAGATTGCCACAACATTTCTTTTCAAGATGTCGCATTCTCTTTGTCTTCTTCAGAGTCGTTCTTTTGATGTTTTATATATTATCTTATATCTTATATCCTTCCCGTGCCGTTAAACGTCACATAGGGCTCGCAAAGTAGTTCGCCAATTATATATATATATATATCTCAGATCTCATTTGCATGTCCCTTGTGGAACTTTTCCTCCCTAACAGCACTCCTGTAGGCCTCTCTGTTGTGAGCAAGATGGCCTGCTGCTGCGGCATCCGTTTGCAGATCATCAACGATGTCTTGCAGCCATCTTTGTTTTGGTCTTCCTCTTTTTCTTTTTCCCATTATGTATCCTTCCAATAATGTATCCTTCTCTAAATTATCATGACGTTTAATGTGTCCAAAATATTTAAGTTTTCTCTCTTTAATCCTCTTTACTAGTCAGCCTTCTTCAATATTAAGCTCTTGTAGTATAGATATATTTGTTCTTTTTTGTGTCCAGGATATTTGGAGAACTTTTCTGTAGCATTTACATTCAAAGGCATTTATGTGTTTCTCAGCTGTTTTGTTAAGTGTCCAGGTCTCACAGGCATATGTTGCGATGAGAAAGAAGCATGCCTTTAAAAATCCTATTTTTGTAGTTCTGTCTGCTCCTCTCCACAGATTCTTTATTTGTTTTACTTTCTGAAGAGCGATAGATGTCCTCCTTTACATTATATATATATATATATATATATATATATATATATATATATATATATATATATATATTTAATGTTCCTCCCACAAATGTGTTACTCCACGCCTTCAAGATAACGTTAGTAATTTTCATAAATGTTCTTTCGGTTTGTTTCGTTATTTTGAATTTCAAATTTGGTTTATTTAGCCAATGATTCCTATCTAACCTTTCATGTTGCTGTTTGGGTTTCTCGGTATATTTCCAGAAGTTATTTCAGAAGGTAGTTAAGTGTCCTGACCTGAGTGATGTAGGGAATAACAAGCTGGTATCCCTCAAGCAGAGGTCAATGGGTCAGTTCCGGCTGCAGACACCCCAGTCACCCATCAGTAGCCATGGGTACCCAGTTACTTCTGGGTGTATGAATGAGAAAGCGGCCAGGACTGATCTTCTGGGTGTATGAATGAGAAAGCGGCCAGGACTGATCTTCTGGGTGTATGAATGAGAAAGCGGCCAGGACTGATCTTCTGGGTGTATGAATGAGAAAGCGGCCAGGACTGATCTTCTGGGTGTATGAATGAGAAAGCGGCCAGGACTGATCTTCTGGGTGTATGAATGAGAAAGCGGACAGGACTGATCTTCTGGGTGTATGAATGAGAAAGCGGCCAGGACTGATCTTCTGGGTGTATGAATGAGAAGACGGGCAGGACTGATGCTGAGCTCATCAACCTCCAGTGTGTTGTGAGGCCGCGGAAAATATGGGAACTAAAATGATATCCTGTGGAACGATAAAGCTGGGCTTTTTTGTTTTAGTTTGTTCTTGATGCTTCATACCTATATTATGTTTGTTCTTGATGTTTCATTCCTATAATATGTCTGTTCTTGATGCTTCATACCTATAAAATTTTTGTTCATGATGCTTTGTACCTATATTATGTTTGTTCTTGGTGCGTTACACCTATATTATGTTTGTTCTTGGTGCGTTATACCTATATTATGTTTGTTCTTGATGCTTTATACCTACATTATGTTTGTTCTTGGTGCGTTATACCTATATTATGTTTGTTCTTGGTGCGTTATACCTATATTATGTTTGTTCTTGTTGCTTTATACCTATATTATGTTTGTTCTTGATGCTTCATACTTATATTCTGTTTGTTCTTGATGCTTCATACTTATATTCTGTTTGTTCTTGATGCTTCATACCTGTAATCTGTTATTATATTTGTCCTTGATGTGTGTGCTCCATATCCATTTTATTCTCGTTGACACTGTTCTGACCCAGCCTGTTGTAGCTAGGACATCTGGTAAGAAACCCAGGTTATTATTGCTCCGATTTTTTAAGTGCTTGCTCTTTTCAACTTAATGCTAGCGCTGAATTAGTTTGACAGACCATCATGAGTTCGTTGCTGAGGATGTCATAAATTCATTGCTGACTGCTTGTTTCATATTTTTTATATAAACGTGAAAAAAAAACCCGTGAAAGAAATGACGGGATTTACAAATGAAAGTATCGTGTTTTTTTTTAAACACTAATTGGATACCATTCTGGATTAAATTGTCCGAAATCGACATCAGTGATCTCGGAATTTTTATAGCAAAAAGAAATGTTCTCAGAAGGATTACCGCCACGCCAGGCACTGTTTACTTCTCCACACGACAATTAACTACTGAAACGAAACAATCTAAACACAAACACTGGCCTTCCCCTCGTCTGACTGTGTGACGTGCTGGATACTACAGTCTCACAGACGTAGAAAATTATGATATAAGATTTAGAGGTTATACTACTGTTCTAGAATGTTGGCCTATCTGTTAACGGCAAGCAAACAAACTAGGAATGTTCATGACCTAATCTTTCCTCGTTCAAGACGCGTCCAGATACAAGCAGCTACCTCATCACTTACATTAGATTTGTTCTCTTGTTTGTGGTGGAGTCTCTTTCTAGCTCTGGCCACGAATTAAAGAAAATCACTTCCGTCTACTCACCATCCGACTAGGTGCCCGTGTTTGGAGATCATCGATAAGGTAAGGTAAAGCTAATCCTGTCATGCCTTAGAGGCACATAGGGATATGGTGTTAGTGGCCATATATTTTCTTGACCTGTCAGCACATTAGATACTACAGTATGATGTATACTACAGGGTGGTCAGTATCACGCCTGGCCGCCTTTCTTTCCTCAACTCCAGAAGAAGTCAGGTACCCATTTCTACAGCTGGGTGATTGGGGCGCCTCCGGCCAGATTTGAACCCACGACCTTCGCCATGAGACATCAGTGCACTAAGAACTTCGCCACTCAGACACAGCATCGATAAGGATTTGATGAATAATAATGAAGTTTTCTGTTACAGAGGTATAATCTACCATCGTTAACTCTGTTTTTTTAACTTAATAACGAACGCACAATCCAGTGGAAGTACGGAATCAAGCAAGAAATGTTCTTTAACCAGGAAAACGATGGCTCTGTTTAAAAACTGTCTCAAGATCAGATTTAATTAGATACAGAACGAAAGACGAAGAATGTCAAGAAAATCTGAGGAGAGGGGAAAAAAATAAAGAACACTAATTTGTGTTGAGAACTTGATGCTTGATGATTATTTCGCTGGAAACAAGACTCCATCATGCTGTTAGCGTCACTCTGGTCCTCCGAGCCGCGGTCACATCTGGCGTAGGCTGGACAGAGCCGCCTGGGGCACTGCATCAGTTCTTACATCATTTAAGCGAAAGTGTTTAAGTTTTCAGTTTTTCTGTGTTTCAAGTGAAGGCGAAGAACTTTTGAGTTTTTTAAAAATATTTCCACTGAAGGTGTATAACTTTTGAGTTCTTAAAGGTTTTAATTGAAGATGCATAATGTTTATAAGTTCTTGAATGTTTCTACTTAATGTGTATAACATTTGAGCTCTTAAAGGTTTCTACTGAAGATGCATAATGTTTATAAGTTCTTGAATGTTTCTACTGAAGGTGTATAACTTTTGCATTCTTGAAAGTTTCTACTGAAGGTGTATAACTTTTGAATTCTTGAAAGTTTCTACTGAAGATTTATAACTTTTGAATTCTTGAATGTTTCTACTGAAATTGTATAACTTTTGAATTCTTGAAAGTTTCTACTAAAGGTGCATGACTTTTGAGTTCTTGAATGTTTCTACTGAAGGTACGTAACTTTTGAGTTCTTGAGAATTTCTACTGAGGATGCGTAACTTTTGAGTTTTTGAGCGTTTCTACAAAAGTTGTTTAACTTTTGAATTCTTGAAAGTTTCTGCTGAATGATAACTTTTGAGTTCTCAAATGTTTCTACTGAAGGCGCATAACTTTTGAGTTCTTGAACGTTTCTACTGAAGGTGTATAACTTTTTGAGTTTTATTAACTACTTAAGCTGTGACGATTGGTTCCTGTGTTTGGAAAATATTACTTTTAATAGAGGTAGTAAATATATGTGCCTTTTTTGTTTAGCAGTGATCCAGTTGCCTGCAGATTCTTGATCTTTGTTACAGTGCAAGTAATATAGTGATGTCTGTAGCTGTTTTTTTTTTTTCGTGTCTTGTTCTTGTTCTCTCTCCTTAGATCTGCGGGCAGAATGCTCACTGCAGCCGGTGTGGTGAAGATGTTTAATAACCAGTATTGTATCGGATGAGGAGTGGGTTATGATGGGTTTTTTTGGCAGATCCGAAGTGAAATTAGAAAAGGCAGATAAAGATGCAATGCCTCTTTAGCCGACTCCTCTGATATTTAAACTATTTCTTATCTCTTTAGCCAGGTGAAGTCGATTGCTGGAGCACCAACGAAGAAGGTGGATAGAGTATTAGTCGACTATGGTTCGCCAACTATCAGAAGAGAAGTTAGCTATGGGTTGCAGACTACTGCTTCACACTAAAACTTTACTCCCTGCTGTTCTGTGTACCACGTGGTTTGCTTGTCAGGTTGATGAGAAAGAAGAGCGGTTCTCATATAAAGGAGGGCCGGGGCGTAAAACTGTAGACGGTTTACAGTGCGTTACTGAAGGTCTCACATCAGAGATGATGATGGATGATGTCACTAAATTCCTTTCATGTGACTGTTTTGCGAGGTTAAAAGGTTTCAAATTTGAAATTTCACGACTAAATTATTGGTGCTATTCTAAGGTGGGGCATGTCCTACAAGGCAGCGCAAATGGAACAGGTCCCAAACACAGAAGACGGTTCTCACGTTATATTTCGTATTCCCGCGCTGACACTGGTCGACGCTATCGCTCAAGCTGGGGTCCATTTTACCTTTCTCTCACTTTTTTCTCTTTCTCTCTCTCTTTTCCTCTCTCTCTCCCTCTTTCTCTCTCTCCCTCTCGGTCTTTCCTGTTGCCGTTTTCTTCAGCCAGTTCTCTCTTGTTTCTTTGAGTTATTTATTTTCTCCGTGTGCCTACAGAAAAATACGAAGTCGAACTGAACGTTAACTTGAGTTTTTCGCTAAAAGAATCGAAACCAAGTAACAGACACGTGTTGTACAGATACGTAAGTTATTACTGTAATATGCCTGTGCAGAGGCAAATCGTCCATTTTAGGAGTAAGGCACCAGTAGATCAGATCAAAGATAGCCGCTTCGTTGGTAATATGCACGAGAGAAGAGCAGCGCATAGTTATTTGTTCTTTGGAGGAGAAGATGAGAAGCCTGCAGAACGAAGAGGCAGAGAATGAACAGGAGAATACCAAACAATCACCTCATCAGTGACATGAAAGAGCGTCGCGAGAAAGCTGAAGAAAATGGCTTTCTATCACACGTAGTTTTTCAACGTTGATGAATGTTCTTAAATGTTGACGAATGTTCTTAAATGTTGATGAATGTTCTTAAATTTTGATGAATATTCTTAAATGTTGATGAATGTTCTTAAATGTTGACAAATGTTCTTAAATGTTGATGAATATTCTTAAATGCTGATGAATGTTCTTAAATATTGATGAATGCTCGGTACGTTAGAATCAGCCATAGACGAAGCATGACACCAAAGGTTTGTAAAAATTTTCCTCGCTGAAACAAAACAGAAAAAGAAGGAAATCTGTTCAACTCCGCCGGTTAGAAAATTAGTGCTCACGCTCTTTTGGGTCTGTAAAGACTCGGAGAAACCACTGTCAACAGCGAAACACTGTGATCTCATTAAGAACTATTGAAGGAAGGAACCACTGTCACTTGCGAAACATACTGTGATCTGCTTAAGGACTACTTGGATTAACCACTGTCAACAGCGAAACATACTGTGATCTGCTTAAAAACTACCTGAGGGAAGGAGCCACTGTCAACAGCGAAACATACTATGATCTGCTTAAAAACTACCTGAGGGAAGGAACCACTGTCAACAGCGAAACATACTGTGATCTGTTTAAGAACTACTTGAATTAACCACTGTCAACAGCGAAACATACTGTGATGTGCTTAAATACTAACTGAAACCAGCAATCAGGTCAAAACGTCGTATTTTGCTTAATTATGGCATTTTGTTACAGCATGTTAACGCACAAAATGAACAGCACGTGCAGCAGTTCATCAAATCACGAATTTACGCATGGCATGTCTTCCACATCTTACTTGTTCACCCGACCTCGCACCATATGATTATCACGTGTTTGGTCCCCTCGAGGAGGCGCTAGATGTGAAGAAATCAGTTCGAAAGAAGAGACAAAAGAGGCCGAGCACAGCTGGTTACAGAGTCAGACATATTTTCTTTTCTCGAGGAATCCAGACTTTAGCGAATCGGTGGCAACTCTGTATTGAATGTGGTGGGAACTTTGCTGAAACGCGATGCAACGTTGTCTATCATATGTGTACATTTTATTCCAATTAAAAAAAAAATTAAGGTTATTTTTTTACTCACCCTCGTATTTCCGACTATGACAAATGGGCCTGAAATCAAGATGCGAAGACCGCTGAGAACCATTCAAACCTCCTTTTTTTAACCAGCAATTAAACTCATGTCGTTGCGTTCAGAGATCGAAAGACTCCAAGGCGACCATCCTTCAGGATTAGCGCTCTCGTAATTAAGGGGGAAAAAAAACAGAAAAGATGTGGAAACTTTGTCGTATGCAAAACAAAATCTGAAAATCATTCAAGATGGCAGAACAAGGACGTGTGCTGTCTTAGACAGACCACCCTTTTATCGATGCCTTTAACCCTTTCTCTTCCGATTTAAAAAAAAAAACTGTAAGTCTACTGTAGATTCCCGGTTAATTTCAGGTTTACTTTCCTCGTTCTAAAGATACATTCTCGCCTGCCTGTTCTTCATAATTTCTGAACAAAATTTATGAAAGCAAACTTGTAATTACCGTAAATAATTTTCTCGTTTTGGGATTAATAATGAAATTTATTTTTGAAACAAGAATCTTGTATAATTCTTAGAGAAGCGAGAGACTCTAAAAAAAGTTTTAAGAATTATTTCAAACTGAACTAATGTGATTTTTTTTTTCAGTATTGTGGTGGATGTAGAGTTTTAAACGACAGTAAATACAAAAATGTGATTCGTGTTATTTACTGCTAAAACATGGCGTACGTGATAATGGATAATAAAAAGTGTTCACGTGTTGTGAGTGCTGGCCGGTATTCTATGAGTTAACTCTTTTTAGTTCAAAAACAACACTGGCAGTGCTGGTAGATTTTGCATGAATATGCTAACCAGTTAAGAGCGATATTTAGGCTAAGTCTAAATAAAAATGAAAAGTAGCACATTTCCAACCCAGCCCATATTGTTAACTCATAGAGTAGCTCCCTTGGAGTTTCTGTCTACCAAAATTTCTCAACGAAATGTATTCTGACACAGCACGGAAAATAATGAAGAGTTAAATGGTTAAGAAGTTTATGTCACGCGAAACTGAAAATCCAAAACTGGTTTGTGTTAGAAATCTTTGAATGAGATTAGAAAATGGTTAATACAAAACTCTAAAAACGCTTTACAAATTTCTGCTTTACAAACCGTATCTCGGTGTATATGGTCACATATAATATGAAATACTTCCATTTTCTTCTAAAAATCAAAGCCAGAAACCCTTGTTTTGAACAGTCTCAGAATGGAGTCTTGTTAAGAAAAGTCTCACGTTGTGAAAAAAAGGAGCGACATCCGTTATGGCGGCTGACAAACTTCCGGTTCCTGTTAACTAAACTAATAAAGCAACAAAGCTACTCCAAATATGACCTTTTCTTGCTGCATTCCATTCTTCCTTCAGTTACCTTTATCAGAAATCAGAGACAAATTCTAAAACTGAAACCTTCGTCATGAAGTCGCCGCCCTCTCACAGTTTCATGTTGTGAAATATTTCTTCTTCTTTATCGACAGTCAGGTTCCATGCACGTCGACGTTCTGAAAAAACACCAGGAAAAAAAAAAGTGGAACGCCGGAGAACTGGCTAAGCCTAGGTAGTCTCAGCACTGAACAGAACTAAAGACATGTCAGTCTAACGAGCTGCTCTTTTCGTCAGTGTTTTACTTTTTTTTTTTTTTTTGCATAAGGATAAAAATATTTGGGCGTGGTTATCAAGGATGAAAGCCAAGTTCTCATTTATACAAATTCTCATATATATATATATATATATATATATATATATATATATATATATATATATATATATATATATATGCATATATAATTAAACTGCTATTCGCAGATAATCCAGGAAGTATTTGGAAATTCCAGCTTATATTTTTAGAAGTCATAAAACACACCTTGCAATCAGTATTACTTCATTTGAAACGGATACACCAGTGTACAAAAGTTCTTTGTTTCGGAAAGACATGTCAAAGTTTTTAATTCGCTGTGGTGTTTGACTGTATTCTCATCTGGTGTGACACCATTTTTCGCAGTTATTTAATCTTTGAATTGACATATTGTAAAGGTAAGTATTCTATAGAAGCAAGTATTTTATAGAAGTTACCATTTTACAGTTGTGTTTCCAAAGCGTGCTGGAGAAACTGGCTACTCGATTGGCTCCATCATTGAAGGTAAAGGGTAGATTCCTACCTCGATGGGTTGATACAGAAGAAGGGCCTCTCTTAGATTTTGGAAAGGGTTTTAGTCAAGCTATAAACCAGTTTCCATAACATATTTTTCGTAGGATCTAAGTTTCTGGTAAAAAAAAAATCTATTGTTTAAACAACCTTATTAAAATTCATTTTCGCTACAGCGTGTAAATGTTACATTCTGCTTCTTCTGTGTAACATTCTCAAAAGTCAGCTCGAACTCTGAAATGATTCCATGAGTTTTATCGTACTTCATGAGTTAGACACTCCAAGAAACTTATCACATCGTGCCCACGTGGCAAATGATCGTTAGTGCCATTTGCTGGTGTGTGGAAATTGTGATTGCTCAATCATCATTCTACTCCAGAATGTTTACATCATTCGTCCTTTTCATTTGAGCTACAATTCTATCACAGCTGTTTCTGATGTCCTGTTTACACTTTACCATTTCTTACGCCACAAATATTTAAGGGACGTTTGGAAACAAAACTATGCTCTCAAAAGGTCACTTCAGCTTATTTTTGTAGCACACTTCCTCCAGGTTTTTTGCTAGGCTGGTTCCTTTCTTCTGTGTCTTCTGAAATGTTACGCTGTCAGGTTTTCAAAGACCGATTTCACAATGTTTAAACTGGCCAATCTCAGTCAGTCAATCATTTGCATGTCCCTTGCGGAACTTTGCCTCCCTAACAGCTCTCCTGCAGGCCTCTCGGTTGTATGCAAGATGCCCTGCTGCTGATGCATCATTTGCAAATTATCAACGATGTCTTGCAGCCATCTTCGCCTTGGTCTTCTTCTCTTTCTTTTCCCCATTTTGTGCCCTTCCAAGACGGTCTTCTCTAAATTATCAGGACCTTTAATGTGTCCAAAATATTTAAGTTTTCTCTGTTAAATCCTTTTTACTAGCCAGCCTTCTTCAATATTAAGTTCTTGCAGTATGTTCTTTTTGTGTCCATTATATTTGAAAAACCATTCTGTAGCATTTACATTCAAAGGCGTTTATGTGTTTCTCGGCTGTTTTGTTAAGGCATATGTTGTGATGGGAAAGATGCATGCCCTTAAAAGTCTTATTTTCGTAGTTCTGTCTGTTCCTCTCCACAGCTTCTTTAGTTGGCCTAATCTAATTATCCTTTTTATATACATTTCCTAGCAGATTTAGCTTTGAATTCCAAAAGTCTAAATTATGATGACATAAAATTTTCAATAAACTGACC
Organism: Achatina immaculata; assembly: GCA_009760885.1. Taxonomy (NCBI): domain Eukaryota; kingdom Metazoa; phylum Mollusca; class Gastropoda; order Stylommatophora; family Achatinidae; genus Lissachatina; species Lissachatina immaculata. Next base: position 13,734,544 of record CM019708.1, read on the forward strand.
ACGCTTGTTGGAGATCAAACAGCATGTGTCTCATTTCTTATTTTAGGTTTTTGTTGGTAGTAGCGACTTGGCTATAGTGATTGTATTAACAGAGTTAGTAACAGAAGCAGTGATGATAGTGAGGGAATTACTTAATGGTATTGCCTGGAAAATAGTAGTTATGCTGAAGTAGCTGTTGATAAAGCACTCGAGACTTGAAAGTAGTAATCTGAGACATGAAGGTAATCATTTGAGACTTGAAAGTAGTAATCTGAGACATGAAGGTAATCATTTGAGACTTGAAAGTAGTAATCTGAGACATGAAGGTAATCATTTGAGACTTGAAAGTAGTAATCTGAGACATGAAGGTAATCATTTGAGACTTGAAAGTAGTAATCTGAGACTTGAAAGTAGTGTAGTGGTTTGAGACTTGAAAGTAGTGTAGTGGTTTGAGACTTGAAAGTAGTAATTTGAGATCTGAAGATAGTGACCTGAGACAAGTAATTCGTGATTTCAAGCTTGACTTGTGAACTGGCATAATGGACTTGAACACAAAACTTCCAGCTACTATAGCAACAGCAGTCACAGCAGCAACTGTGGTAGTGGTGGAAATGTCAATGCTGATAAGTGTAGTAGTAGTAGTAGAAATAGTAGTAGTAGTAGTAGTAGTAGTAGAAGCAGTAATAGTAGTAGTAGTAGTAGTAGTAGTTGTTGTTGTTGTTGTTGTAGTAGTAATAGTAACAGCAGCAGCAGTTGCAGCAGCAGCAGCAGTAGTAAAATTTGTTCAGAGGTAATAAATAGTGACAATACGAGTATTTGCAGTAAATCTTGAACAGATGATATGATATCAATGTCAGGTATATCCCCTGACGAAGTACACAGCGACAGTATTTAACCACCACTTGTAACAGGTGTTGAAATACTGTTGTTACTGTTGTCGCTGTTGTTGTTGTTGTTGTTGTTGTTGTTGTTGTTGTTGTTGTTATACAGACGCCTGAAGCGTGGTTGTAGCAGTACTGATATGTGTTGTTGTTGAGTGTAGCGTTTGCTAAGGTAATTAGCTTGGAATAATGCTATCATTTCTTCTTTATTTCAGGCACATAAACCCTCAGCAAGATCAAGTCACCTTTAACGTGAACAAGACCAGACGACAACGGAAGCAAAATAAAAACCAACTTCATTAAACAGCATTAAATAACGGTAGTCATAAAGGCTAGATCTGAGAGACTCTCAGTTTATTTGGAGGCAACATAGGTAATCAGGAAAACATATACAAAGTGTCAAGTATTTTTTAAAAAGCAAACTCTTTACTCTTCTCTTTCCATTTATTTCAGTCAGATTTACTTCAAACGTGAAAGTCAAGAAATGTCTGGCTAGTTTTTGACTTGCCTGATAATTGTCCACCGCAGAAGACAACTAAACGTAATTATAATTTGGAATATTAAATTATTTGTACATACTCAGCGAGAAGGAAATATTTCTTGACAGACTGACAAATGTATTAACAGCAACGTTTAAATAAAAGAAAAATTCTGAATTCTTAAGTATTTTCATATTCTGAGCATTCAAGATTCACGGGTAGATTTTAAAAAAAAATAATGATGGATGCTACACGATCATGTGTGAATCATGTTATTGTTATTATGGCTTTTATCCTGCTCATTTCCCTGGCCACGCAGTTTGCCAGAGCGGATGACGAAGACGAAGGGTGTGGTCATAACTGTCAATCAATAGATCCCGACCCATCTCAGATGTCACGCTGTGTTCGTTACGCCTGTCGTAGGCGTGTCTTCAGATATTTCATCAGGTTTGGCAAACGCGCAGGAGCTGGTGGAGATGACGATCAACAACAGCCCAAAGAGAGGCCGCAGTCACGACTTCAAAATTATCGCCCATACTCGTCTCACCAACAGCAGGCATTGAGGGCCATGTGGCCAGAATCTAAATTACACACTCCTGAAAACCTACTGCCAGTTAGCTCTAAGTCAGAACTTGGTCAAGCAGATCAGCTGACACAGTTCGAACAAGATCACGTGGTGGGTGCAGACGCAGACCCACAACAACGTCACGCCCCGTCTCTAGAGACTGAGCTACAACAGGATGGAAGCCGTGGACGCCAAGCTAAACTGATTGGACTATTGCTCAGGTTTCAGTGAAGAACATTTTCGCCCTTGCCCTCTGCTGTTTGACGTTTCAACAGCTCTTGTCAAAATAATAAACGCTATGTTTAACAAAGCAGCTGCTTCCTGTGTTTAACTGTTTTAACTGTGTTTTGTAGAGCTTTACTAAATAAGCGTTTTTAACTGGACTTAGTGCCGGTTATGATCATGTCTGGAGCAGTCAGCATATTTTCTTAACACACTCTGACATGCACGAAACTTCAGCACATACAAAGGAGCACCAAAAAAAAAGTAAAGGCAACTTACTCTTTGATGGCGTTAACTGTGAGAAAACCAGCACAACGGTTCCATGCCTTCTCCATATAGTTGCCCCCTGCGGGTCGATACACTTCTTGTATCATTATACTAGTGTCTTCACTTCTTGTATCATTACACTAGCTTCTTCATTTCTTATATCATAACACTAGTTTCTTCACTTCTTGTATCACTACACTAGCTTATTCACTTCTTATATCATTACACCAGTTTCTTCACTTCTTATACCATTACACCAGTTTCTTCACTTCTTATACCATTACACCAGTTTCTTCACTTCTTATACCATTACACCAGTTTCTTCACTTCTTATACCATTACACCAGTTTCTTCACTTCTTATACCATTACACCAGTTTCTTCACTTCTTATACCATTACACCAGTTTCTTCAATTCTTATACCATTACACCAGTTTCTTCACTTCTTATACCATTACACCAGTTTCTTCACTTCTTATACCATTACACCAGTTTCTTCACTTCTTATACCATTACACCAGTTTCTTCACTTCTTATACCATTACACCAGTTTCTTCACTTCTTATACCATTACACCAGTTTCTTCACTTCTTATACCATTACACCAGTTTCTTCACTTCTTATACCATTACACCAGTTTCTTCACTTCTTATACCATTACACCAGTTTCTTCAATTCTTATACCATTACACCAGTTTCTTCACTTCTTATACCATTACGCTACTTTACTCACTTATTATACTGTTACACTAGTTTCTTCACTTCTTGTACCATTACGCTAGTTTCTTCAATTCTTATACCATTACGCTAGTTTCTTCACTTCTTATACCATTACACTAGTTTCTACACTTCTTATACCATTACACCAGTTTCTTCACTTCTTATACCATTACACTATTTTCTCCACTTCTTATACCATTACACCAGTTTCTTCACTTCTTTTACCATTACGCCAGTTTCTTCACTTCTTGTACCAATACGCTAGTTTCTTCACTTCTTGTACCAATACGCTAGTTTCTTCACTTCTTGTACCAATACGCTAGTTTCTTCACTTCTTGTACCAATACGCTAGTTTCTTCACTTCTTGTACCAATACGCTAGTTTCTTCACTTCTTGTACCAATACGCTAGTTTCTTCACTTCTTGTACCAATACGCTAGTTTCTTCACTTCTTGTACCAATACGCTAGTTTCTTCACTTCTTGTACCAATACGCTAGTTTCTTCACTTCTTGTACCAATACGCTAGTTTCTTCACTTCTTGGGAGAAAAAGCTTTCTTGGATGCTCCTGAATCCAGGTCTGCACCTGTTACTTCAGGTCGGTATCAGCGATGAACCTACGACTGTGTAGAGCTTCTTCTAAGTGAACCACGAATATGATAATCACGTGAAACCTCATCAGGGTTGTTAGAGGGGAGAGGGTGAGGAAGATGTTCAAACCGCAGCTACTGTATTGTCTCCACCACCCCTGCGGCCGCTGCATGGAGATGTACATTGACATCGTTTTATTTGTTCTTCTCACTTTCCATTCATTCATAATCTTTTCCTTGTGCCATGTTTCTTTCACTTCTGTACTGAGACAATATCTTACAGCAGATTTAACTCTCTCGGCCCCAGTAAATCTCCCTGGATTGACTTGTTCAGCAATGGTGTAGTCCACATCGGAGCGACCATGTTTATTTTATTTTGCCTTCAACTAGGCTAAGAGTGATGCGCTGTGCTATAAGTATTCGAACTACCCATCAGCCATTGCAAATCTGCTATGAGTATTCGAACTACCCATCAGCCATTGCGAATCTGTTGTATTGCGTCAGCTTCTATCCTTTGTGGTTACCACGTAATTTTCAAGTTGTCTTTTGACTCTCTCTCGCTCTCTCTCTCCCTCTCTCTCTCTCTCTCTCTCTTTCTCTCTCGTATCTATGGTAGTTTATTTGTGTTAACATGTGGCAGTGTTATTTAAAAAATAAAAGTCATGCAGTTACAACAGGTATTTTACAGTTATTTCCCCTTAATTGTTTTCCTTTCATGCCCGGTAATGTGACAAAATATTCCCAGTCGGCAAATTCATTTAGAAGAACAAAATCATAGCCCAGGCTCATGGAAGTTCAAATTTAAATGAGTTACTTTTTAATGATAAAATATATTAAATGAAAATTAACAAAGAATTTACTCCCTTAAGATGTCCACACTTTGGATTTCCATGAAGACTCGCCGAGTGTAAGGAAAGACAAAGGTGAGTGAGATACCATGACACAAAGAAGAAAGCTTCGTCTGGCCTTGTTCTGAGGCAAAGATGACAAGGCATTGTAGGAGAGAAAGTCAGCGATAGAGAATCAGCATCAAGCAGGGAGAGAGAGAGAGAGAGAGAGAGAGAGAAAGAGAGAGAGACAAATACACAAACGGGACATGCTTCCAAACCCCCCTCCCCCTTGCAATTTTCACGCTCTACGCTTCATAATGATGATTTCTTTTTAACGAAGGCAAGGAAACAAAGATGATTAAGCCAGGAGAAAGAAAGAAGCGTCGAAGCCAGCTAGCTACAGCAGATTATGGCCATGATTCTCCACGATTCTCCTAATAAAAGATGGACGCAGAGGGTAGAACTCCACCTGGTCACCAAAGAAAAGGAAGATGCAGAGAAATCAGTTCCTTTCTATCTCCACTCTACAGACATGACTTACATGATCACGATAGCTTTCCATTTAGCTACTGTGGTTTAATGGAAGAAAGAAAGAAAGAATCCGTTTACGAGCAATCTCAGAATGATAAAGTCGGAAATGAATGTTTATTGTGCCTGTCAGATGTGCTGATCTCTCTAAACTCAACAAGCAGGTGACTGTATATCTAATCATTTATTGTTTTGCCCTCAGAGATCAACTTTCAGATACGTCAGAGTCCCACAGCTTTTTGACCTACTACTGGTTTGTCAGAATCGCGTTTAAGAATTTAGCCAGGATCAAGTGACCGAACAAGCCAAGTTAAAGTGAATGATTTACCAGTTTGTATTTCATTTTCTTTCTATATACCAGTTAGGACATTTAAAATTTAAAAAAAAGGTTTGCCACAACCCTGCCAGATAAATACGGGACATTATGAGGACAAAAATGAACGCAGAAAGATCAGACCATATATGAAACAGGATTTTTTAGATTATATAAGACATGTGAAACAAAATACAGCCACAAAACACAATAGAAATAAAATTAGAGGAAAGGCAAAATTCTAGCTTTTAAAAATGCTTAGACTGACGTATGTTAAAAGGTCAGCTGTATTGAAATACGCTACGATAATATTAGCCTTATCCTTGTCTTTTATCTATTAAGAACAAAAACTGAGGCATACTTTCAATGTCTACAATTTTATGTAGTCATTACATTTGGCCAGCGTTTTATTTCCTCCTTGTGCAATCCTCGCTGACATCGACAAAAGTAAAAATATGGAGAACCACATCTCTACACATAGCACAACCACAATTCCACACATATCACAACCACATCTCTACACATAACACAACCACATCCCTACACATAGCACAACAACATCTTTATGTGTAGCACAACCACATCTCTACCCACAACACAATCACATCTCCACACATGGCAAAAGAGCCCTAAGATCGTCTAGGAAGTATAAGAGGAGCAACAAAGGCACTTAGAAGCACTGGATGTTGACGAAAGCAGTCTCGTCAGCTCCTTCAGAAAAAAAAGTTATCTTCGTTTATTTTTGTTAAACGATATGATGATTCAATGTTTGGAGACAGGTAGGAGAGAGAGAGAGAGGGAGGGAGAGAGAGAAGGGGAGAGAGAGAGAGCGGAAGAGAGAGAGCGGGAGAGAGAGAGAAAAGAGAGCAACAGCTGATATTATGGTTCATGGGACATGAGGAAGGAGCCTGTTTGGTAAACGATCAGCTTATGATAGTTATGATACTCTAAACACCACATTCACTGAAGCAGAAATTCTGAATTTAAACAATTAACATGGATGCTCGTTGACTAACACGATAAGAAAAAACTATTTCGAATAAGAACTTTTCTACAAAGTATATCAAGGAAGTAGTAGAGAGCTACAAGACAGTAAATCAGAAGAAACATGTATCCATTGCTACTTTAATTCTTAGGGCATCCTAATCTCCTAAATGCAGAATGACACTGCTCTAAATCTCATTGGTGAAATAAATATCAGAGACTGTATTTTATATATTTAAAACCTAATGAAGAAAAAAAAACCCTATCTAACCCTTGGTGTAAATAAACGCTTGCTCTAAATAAATGCTTGCTCTAAATAAACGCTTGCTGTAAATAACAAAGCCAAGAGTTTAATAAACGACAGTTCCTTCGCTCCTCGCTTTCTTTACCTCTTTTGGGGGCATAGGCCATCAGCAAGGGTTCTACATTTATTTCCATCCTAGGCGAAACAAGACTATGGCCGCTCCCAAAAGCGGATGACAAGGGAAAGAGTTGGACACCCATCAAATTATGTAAAAAAAAAATGCGTCAGCTACGAAAGTGTCAACATCATTTACAGGAATGAAGTTTGGCAGGAATTAAAACGTTTTCAAATAAATAAACCATGAGAAATGTTAACTCTTTCTATTCCTGGGTCGAAGATTTGTTAGAAATTTTAAAAAAAAAAAAAAAGACTTTTATTGCTCTAATCCAGTGTTTAAGGTTAAACTTTAAAACAAACTTTTATTGTTCTAATCCAGTGTTTAAGGTTAAACTTTAAAACAAACTTTTATTGTTCTAATCCAGTGTTAAGGTTAAACTTTAAAACAAACTTTTATTGTTCTAATCCAGTGTTAAGGTTAAACTTTAAAACAAACTTTTATTTCTCTAATCCAGTGTTAAGGTTAAACTTTAAAACAAACTTTTATTTCTCTAATCCAGTGTTAAGATTAAACTTTGAAAAAACCTTTGACGGGTGACCAACGCTTTTGCCCAGTTAACAAATTATTATTGACACAAACAAGTAAGAATGCCATTAAAATTTCGAAATAAAATTTAAATAATTAATTCAAATTAATTATCATTTGTATTGAACTCTCTTTCATAATATTTCACACAGAAATATCATACAGGAAAGGTTTTCTTTTCTTTAGAAAATAGGTCAGAATAAACGAAACTAAATAAATAAACATAGCACACACACACAAAAAAGCGGACCATTCGGCGGGTCCATACTTTTACAAGGACGTGCAAGGGTTAACACGGTCAGTCGGAGTGAATAGACTTGTTTCTCTGTTTCGCTCTCTCATTTCTCTGTTTCTCTCTCTCTCTCTCTCTCTCTTTATTTCTATGTTTCTCTTTCTACTTATTTTTCTGTTTCTCTCTGTGTCTCTGTTTCTCTCTCTCCTTATTTCCCTGTTTCTCTCTCCTTGTTTCTCAGTTTCTCTCTCTCCTTATTTCTCTGTTTCTCTCTGTTTCTGTTTCTCTCTCTCTCTCTCTCTCTTTGTTTCTCTGTTCCTCTTTCTCCTTATTTCTATGTTCTTCTCTCTCCTTGTTTCTCCGTTGCTCTCTCTCCTTATTTCTCTGTTTCTCTCTCCTTATTTGTCTGTTTCTCTCTCTCCTTATTTGACTGTTTCTCTTTCTCTCCTTATTTGTCTGTTTCTCTATCTCTCTCTCTCCTTCTTTCCCGTTTCTCTATTACCTTATTTTTCTTTTTCTCTCTCTCCTTATTTCTCTGTTTCTCTCTCTCTCTCTACATGTTTCTCTGTCTGTCTCTCCTTGTTTTTCTCTGTCTCTCTCTCTTTTTTCTGTTTCTCTCTCTCCTTATTTCTCCTGTTTCTCCCTTTCCTTGTTTCTCTGTTTCTCTCTGTATTTCTATGATTCTCTCTCTCCTTCTTGTTTCTCTCTCTCCGTATTTCTCTGTTTTTCTCTCTCTCTCTCTCTCTCCTTATTTCTCTGTTTCTGTCTCAATTTCTCTCTCTCTCAATCTCCTTGTTTCTCAGTTTCTCGTTCTCCTTTTTTCTCTGTTCCTCTCTGTATCTCTGTTTTTCTCTCTCTCTCTCCTTATTTCTCTGTTTCTTTCTGTCTCTGTTTCTCTCTCTCTCTCTCCTTGTTTCTCAGTTTCTCGTTCTCATTTTTTCTCTGTTTCTCTCTGTATCTCTATTTCTCTCTCTCCTTTTTTCTCTGTTTCTCTCTGTGTCTCTGTTTCTCTCTTCTTATTTCTCTGTTTCTTTCTGTCTCTGTTTCTTTCTGTCTCTGTTTCATCCTCTCTCCTTGATTCTCTGTTTCTATCTCTGTTTCTCTCTCTCTCTCTCTCTTCTTATTCCTATGTTTATCGCTCTCTTTATTTTTCGGTTTCTCTCGGTGTGTCTGCTTCTCTCTCTTTGTATTTCTCTGTTTCTCTCTGTGTCTCTGTTTCTCTCTCTATCTCTCCTTGTTTCTCTGTTTCTCTCTCTCCTTATTTCTCAGTTTCTCCCTGTCTCTGTTTCTCTCTCTCTCCTTATATCTCTCTTTCTCTCTCCTTATTTGTCTATTTCTCTCTGTGCCTCTGTTTCTCTCTGTTTCTCCTCATTTCTCTCTATCCTTATTTCTCTGTTTCTCTTTGTATATCTGTGTCTCTCTCTCCTTATTTCTCTGTTTCTCTCTTTCTCCTTATTTCTCTGTTTCTCTCTGTTTCTCTCTTTGTCTCTGTTTCTCTTTCTACTTATTTCTCTGTTTCTCTCTTTGTCTCTGTTTCTCTCTCTTCTTGTTTCTCTGTTCCTCTCTCTCTCTCTCTCTCTCGTTATTTCTCTGTTTCTCTCTCTCCTTGTTTCTTTGTTTCTCTCTGTCTGTTTCTCTTTCTCTCTTACACCCTTCTCTGTCTCTTCTTTGTTTTCTATATAAATATCAATAGAAAGACAAAATAAACTGCACTCCAAAGTAGTTCACATAGGTCAGCGTGGGCCATGCTCCGAATAGCGGCACTTGACACCTGACCTATGTACTGAACACTTGGACAAGGTAACGGGCATGAGCAGATGTGGAGTCTGCTTATCGTAAATAACTGCCCTTGCCTGTTTGTCGTTCTGTTAACAACCACATCTCTACAACTGCACACGCCCATGGCACTAGCTCTCTGTCTTGAACATATCTGCACGCTGTCACTCATCTTTGACTCGTGTGATGCTAAATGTTTGGACAACATATTCCAGACATTCTGGCTAACTAAAATAATGATGTTACAATTGTTAATGAGTAAACACTGGCATCTATTCGCAGCGTATTTATGCAGTTTTCTCCGCTATTTTTCGTTTTTTATTTCTCATTGATTCATTTTGTTTTGTTTCTTTGCCATTTTTGTGTTAGATTTTTTTTATAAAACGTCTCTTTTTCTATTGGTTCTTCTCGTTGTTATAGCAACCATGGCCTTTTAAACTCTATTATCGTGTTTCAAAATCCATGTTTTGTAACCCCCGTTTTATCTTTCTTCCTTGCTTTTTTCTACATATTTTCAATTTGGACATTGATATAAATTATTTATTCCATGTAGTAGTTCGTTCTTTTTAAAAATTCTTCTCGTATTCAGCAATTTTGTAGACCTCGTAAATAAACTTTCACACGAACAGAAAAACTTCGTCCTGTTTTGTTTCTCTTGTCTACCTCTTTCCTTCAGTGAGATGGTGTCCTGTAAACTTAGGTCTCAGTCGTTTGATTGTTTGTCTTAGTGTGGTCTTTGGTTACACAATTTTTTGTGTCAGTTCTCTATCTGTCTTTGCTAGTGTAGTCTTCGCTTACACAGTTTCTTGTTTAGTTCCCTGTCTTTGGTATTGTAGTCTTCGCTTACACAGTTTCTTGTTTAGTTCCCTGTCTTTGGTATTGTAGTCTTCGCTTACACAGTGTCTTGTTTCAGTTCTCTGTCTTTGCTAGTGTAGTCTTCGCTTACACAGTTTCTTGTGCCAGTTCTCTATCTGTCTTTGCTAGTGTAGTCTTCGCTTACACAGTTTCTTTTTTCAGCTCTCTGTCTTTACTAGTGTAGTCTTCGTTTACACAGTTTCTTGTTTCAGTTCTCTGTCTATCTTTGCTAGTGTTGTCTTCGCTTACACAGTTTGTTGTTTAGTTCCCTGTCTTTGGTAGTGTAGTCTTCGCTTACACAGTTTCTTGTTTCAGTTCTCTGTCTATCTTTGCTAGTGTAGTCTTCGCTTACACAGTTTCTTGTTTAGTTCCCTGTCTTTGGTATTGTAGTCTTCGCTTACACAGTGTCTTGTTTCAGTTCTCTGTCTGTTTTTTCTTAGTGCAGTCTTCGCTTACACAGTTTATAACATCTGAAATATATGATACATATTTCAGTTTAATCTGATCAGTTAAACCAGCAGCTGATCAATTTCGCCCAAGTCGGTAGCACATGAACTTCGCCAAATATTACAGCATGTGAACTTCGTCCAAGTAGGCGGCGTGTAAACTTTGTCCATGTAACCGGCATGTGAACTTTGTCCAAGTAGGCGGCATGTGAACTTTGTCCAAGTAGGCGGCATGTGAACTTTGTCCAAGTAGGCGGCGTGTGAACGTTGTCCACGTAGGCGGCGTGTGAACTTTGTCCATGTAGCCGGCATGTGAACTTTGTCACAGTAACCGGAATGTGAACTTTGTCCAAGTAACCGACATGTGAACTTTGTCCAAGTAGGCGGCATGTGAACTTTGTCCAAGTAGGCGGCTTGTGAACTTTGTCCAAGTAGGCGGCTTGTGGGCCGTGTCCAATTTGACAGCTGATAAAGATCTGACATCTTTTAAAAAAAAACCCAAGCATTAAAAATTTACAAATTAACAACAACAAACAAATATACACAAATGTTAAAACTTACTAGGTAAATTAAACACAGTGGTTCTTAACATGGTGTACTTGGACTCCCAAAGGGGTTCACAAAAAAGTGTTTGAGGTCATGAACCAACAAATGAGTTACTATTATCATTAAAGAGTTTATTGCGTAACTGCATTATAATAAAACATAAAAAAGAAGAAGAAATGAGGAGTCCACAGCTGTTGTCAGACCAGAAAGTTGGGGGGGGGGGAGGAAAAGGGGGGGGGAGGGGGAACGGTCCTAGACCAAAAATTGTTAAGATCCGCTGTACTAGACGGCTTAATAAATATCAGTACTAGCTTTACGTGGAACAACTAGAAGAAAAGAGGAAGGAGACAGTTACAGCAAAATGTAACAATGTCCCAGAGAGGGAACATTTAATGTGGTCCCTGACAGAGTTCGATAGTGAAAGTAGTAAATAAAGCTCCTCTGATAGTGGAAGTAGTAAACAAAGCTCCTCTGATAGTGGAAGTAGTAAGCAAAGCTCCTCTGATAGTGGAAGTAGTAAACAAAGCTCCTCTGACAGTGAAAGTAGTAAACAAAGCTCCTCTGACAGTGAAAGTAGTAAACAAAGCTCCTCTGACAGTGAAAGTAGTAAACAAAGCTCCTCTGACAGTGAAAGTAGTAAACAAAGCTCCTCTGATAGTGAAAGTAGTAATGAAAGCTCCTCTGATAGTGAAAGTAGTAAAGAAAGCTCCTCCGATATTTTCTGATCTCATGCTAAACCTGGCTACAAAAGTTACCTGATACTACGTCGTGTTAGCTGGCGAGGCTAGCGATGAATCTAAAGAATGCAGGTGATTGGTTAGTACGGCTCGCTGACCAACCACTCCCACCCACAGTTAGTGGATTATTCGTTAGCTTTGGGGAAGTTTAACGGTGAGGACCGACTGGCTGAATGATTCATTCAACTTTAAGTGGGAAAAGTCAAGAACTGGACACGCGGGCCGTTTGATATTCTTCCCTTTCTCTCTCATCATTCACTTTTGCCAATCATTTATTTAACTCCAGTAAATAAAAACATAAAGAGCATGTATCAAATGTAAAATAACAAAACAAATATTCCCCGTCCGTGTATTCACAAATATAGAATAATTATACAGCGGAATAACTTAATGTCACGTTCTCACATACACGCACACTTACAGTGAAATCGCTTGACACTTACAAATAATGTGGCTAGATGGATGGATGGATGGATGGATGGATGGATGGATGGATGGATGGATGGATGGATGGATGGATGGTTTGGATGGATGGTTTGGATGGATGGTTGGATGGTTGGATGGATGGGTGGGTGGATGGATGGATGGATGGATGGATGGGTGGGTGGGTGGATGGATGGATGGTTGGATGGATGGATGGATGGATGGATGGGTGGATGGATGAATGGATGGATGGATGGATGGATGGATGGATGGATTACAAAGACTCGTTTAACATTGCACTTTTCATTACTCAATACTGGACTGTTATACATATTCACCATTAGGCTGGTACTATATGGACGTTAAAAGAATGCACAAAAATGTAATAAACAAATTCTTGCATTCTTCTCTTAATCGCAAGAGCCAAAACGAGTCTGTGAGAAGAGAAGAAACTTTTTAAAAAAAGAAAGAATTTTTAATTTCCAGACAATAAAATTTCTCTCCATCATATCATGGCCGTACCACAGAGTTCATTTCTGTGAATTATGTTTTGATTCGAACAATCTCCAGTATATACTGAATATAAATCCTTGACCTTCTGCTGACCAGAAAGATGAAGAAAGGACACTTTTATTCTCAAGCTAACATGACGGTACAACAAGGTGTTACTACTGCCAGCCACTGACTAGGTGGCGGAGAGAAACAGCATAAGGCGAGATGAACATAAAGCGAGATGAACATAAAGCGAGATGAACATAAAGCGAGATGAACATAAAGCGAGATGAACATAAAGCGAAGTTCATGAGCGTGAATATAAAGAACTTTACTGTCTGTAAGCAATCATGTTTTCAAACATTAACTAGGTTGTTGTTATAATGTGTACACAAACTTTAAAATAAGTGCTTTTACGTTTAAATAAATGCTGTATACTATACAAAAAACTATTTGTAAATTTGTAATACGAAATTCTGTTATTTCAGTGAACAAACCAATAGCAGGAAAATGAATAGTCGCAATGAGGGCCATCGGAACGCGGGAACTCTGCCTGTCTGCCTGCCTGCCTGCCTGCCTGCCTGCCTGCCTGTCTGTCTGTCTGCCTGCCTGTCTGCCTGCCTGTCTGTCTGCCTGCCTGCCTGCCTGCCTGTCTGTCTGTCTGTCTGTCTGTGCGCGCGCGAGCAATGAAACAAAAACAACAATAAAATTAACAAGAGAACTACAAATAAATATTATTTCCATTAACTTTATACCAGGATGGCTCTATGAATTCTTTATTTCCTGCCTGCCATGTAATACTTCGACAATGTGTGCCACCCCTTCTATCAACATTTTTTTTTATTCCATTCTCCACTGTGTCTGTTCCTTCAAGTACTTTTTTTCCTTGGTCTCTCTTTCTTTTATTATTCTCTTGAATGTTCTAGCGATTTTTTTTCAGGTTTTAGAAAAAAAAAATTGTCTTCTCATAGCAGACCGGAAGTTTGGATTATCGTTTCCGTTTCGATTCATTTATTTCCCTTGTTATTAAAATGTCTGCAGTTTTACTATTTTGTCTTCATGAAAGTTCTCTGGCTGGTTTTATTCTTTTCTGCCTTTGTTTATTCTGATATTCCCATCTCCATCTATTTCTCTCTCCCTTTCTCGCTATCTTTCATTCTCTCGTTTGGTATGGGTATGTGATATATATATATATATATATATATATATATATAGAGAGAGAGAGAGAGAGAGAGAATGAGAGAGAGAGAGAGTGAGAGAGAGTGAGAGTGAAAGAAATCTTAGTATCATGAATCACTCTCTCACTCGAACTCTTCTCCTCAACTTCTTCCTTCCTCTCTCTCTCTCTCTCTCTCTCTCTCTCTCTCCTCTCTCTCTCTCTCTCTCTCTCTCTCTCGCAATCTCTTCTCTTTCCTTATATTTCTTTCTTCCTCTGAATCTCTTCTTTTCTCCTCTAGTTCTCTCTTCCTCTATCTCTCTCACTATAAATCTCTTCTTTTTTCTTCTATTTCTTTCTTCCTGTCTCTCCCTCTCAATCTCTCTCTTTTTTTCTATTTCTTTCTTCTCCCCCCTCTCTTTGTATCTCTATATCTCCATTTATCTCTCTCGCTTTAATTTCTTTCTTCCACTTTCTTTTTCTTTCTTTCGTTTGCAGTATCCCTGTATCTTTCTTTCGCTCTCTCTCTTCCCTCCCTCTCCTCATTCTCTCACTCTTCCTCCTCCTCCATCTTCACTATGTCAACGATCTGAAGAGTATGAGAAAAATAACGATGGTATCAACAAATGGTATGATAACGATCCGACTTCTCGGAATGAAGACATTGGATTCTGTCCCCGTTTCCTACTATGTCTACTTGACAATTATCTTCGTCAGTGCTACGGAGTAGGTGCCCCTATACCGAGAATCTTCTTTCAAGGATGAGATGGGAGCAAGGCAGACTGTCCGAAAGTACTTTAGCATTACATCCTTCCCAGACTGAGATACAGATATGGCTGAACATCTACTTTCATTCATAAATAACACATGATGATGACTGCAAAAACATTTTTTAAAATTTCAACAAAAATAATTTTTTAAAAAACATATACATATTACAATTATTTAAAATTACTTATCAATTTTTTTTAAAAAGTGCTGTATGTTCAAAGGGAAAGAACTCATAATTTAACAGTATCACTTTACCCACAGAATGTCAGGTATCAGTTCAGTGTTTTCTGTCAAAATAATTGTATTATGTGAATTATATAAGAAAATCTTATTCATGTAACTCATATATCTGTGTGTGTATATATATATATATATATATTATATATATATATATAGAGAGAGAGAGAGAGAGAGAATGAGAGAGAGAGAGAGTGAGAGAGAGTGAGAGTGAAAGAAATCTTAGTATCATGAATCACTCTCTCACTCGAACTCTTCTCCTCAACTTCTTCCTTCCTCTCTCTCTCTCTCTCTCTCTCTCTCTCTCTCTCTCTCTCTCTCTCTCTCTCTCGCAATCTCTTCTCTTTCCTTATATTTCTTTCTTCCTCTGAATCTCTTCTTTTCTCCTCTAGTTCTCTCTTCCTCTATCTCTCTCACTATAAATCTCTTCTTTTTTCTTCTATTTCTTTCTTCCTGTCTCTCCCTCTCAATCTCTCTCTTTTTTTCTATTTCTTTCTTCTCCCCCCTCTCTTTGTATCTCTATATCTCCATTTATCTCTCTCGCTTTAATTTCTTTCTTCCACTTTCTTTTTCTTTCTTTCGTTTGCAGTATCCCTGTATCTTTCTTTCGCTCTCTCTCTCTTCCCTCCCTCTCCTCATTCTCTCACTCTTCCTCCTCCTCCATCTTCACTATGTCAACGATCTGAAGAGTATGAGAAAAATAACGATGGTATCAACAAATGGTATGATAACGATCCGACTTCTCGGAATGAAGACATTGGATTCTGTCCCCGTTTCCTACTATGTCTACTTGACAATTATCTTCGTCAGTGCTACGGAGTAGGTGCCCCTATACCGAGAATCTTCTTTCAAGGATGAGATGGGAGCAAGGCAGACTGTCCGAAAGTACTTTAGCATTACATCCTTCCCAGACTGAGATACAGATATGGCTGAACATCTACTTTCATTCATAAATAACACATGATGATGACTGCAAAAACATTTTTTAAAATTTCAACAAAAATAATTTTTTAAAAAACATATACATATTACAATTATTTAAAATTACTTATCAATTTTTTTTAAAAAGTGCTGTATGTTCAAAGGGAAAGAACTCATAATTTAACAGTATCACTTTACCCACAGAATGTCAGGTATCAGTTCAGTGTTTTCTGTCAAAATAATTGTATTATGTGAATTATATAAGAAAATCTTATTCATGTAACTCATATATCTGTGTGTGTATATATATTATATATATATATATATATATATATATATATATATATATATATATATATATATATTAATATAAAGTGGGCCAAACGTTTTTTATTTGTTTTGTAGGTAAGGTACCATGATCAACAAAGGTGGTCCTTCCACCCAGACTAAGTAGATTTTAATCTACAAACCCTCACAACCGCGAGCTGGTAAACTTATCTAGCCAACCCTTGCGGGTTAAAAAAAATTAATCATGAGAATAACACAGTGACTACAGATCTGCCTTATAGTTGTAACTGTACGGTTCCGTTAGCAAAGCTAAATATAAAAACGTGTTCCAACTGTTGGTGGGGGGGGGGGGGGACAGGAAAATCATGCGCACATTTTCTTACATTCATCAGCTCCATCACATCGAAGGTTGTGACTTCTTACATTTGCTGTAGCAGTAAAGGTACAACCTCAGAAGGTGGACTCACTTCAGGCGCTATTTTGACACAAAAAGCTTTTTCTTACAATATCACGGTTAATTCCCCTAGTTTATCTATGTCTCACAGTCAGGATCTCAGATCTAATTTGATGAAGAAATTTCTTTGTTTTGCGGTATATCTTTTAACATGTTAATATTTTTGTCCTTCAACATAAGAAAATGTTTCGATTCGCACTACCTTTAAGTTGCAATTTTTACAGTATTCGCATCTGTACAAGATATATACAAAACACAGACAGCCATATATAAACTGTCTCTTAAATTATTCTAACTTGGTTTG
Organism: Achatina immaculata; assembly: GCA_009760885.1. Lineage (NCBI taxonomy): Eukaryota > Metazoa > Mollusca > Gastropoda > Stylommatophora > Achatinidae > Lissachatina > Lissachatina immaculata. The sequence goes on from CM019708.1 coordinate 13,751,485, forward strand.
ACATAAAACAAGGGGTCCGTCAGGGGTGCATATTGTCACCTTACTTATTTAACTTGTACACTTAAAATATAATGAGGCATGTTAGAGAAGATGTAGACAAAGATTATTACGATGCCATAAAAATTGGAGGTTATGAAATACCAGAGATTAGATATGCTGATGACACAGTATTACTGTCCACTACACGAAAAGGAATGGGAAAACTAATTATGTCAGTTCGTAAGAACAGTGAAGAGCAAAACCTTTATCTTAAAGCAAAGAAAACTAAACTGATGACAACTGACAAAACAAACAAGGCAGTGAAATCTGTATCATGAGGAAAATTAGAAGAGGTGGAGAGTTTAGAATATCTTGGATCACTACTAACTAATAATAGAGATCATCATCATCATGTGTCGCGCCGACTGGTGTTGGCTATTATGCTTCTCCAGAGTACACGATCCTTCATGCAGGTCATCAGCTCAGTTGGTGATCTCCTCTCACACCATCCCGTCAGACTGTCCAGTATCATTTCTCTTGGTCTTCCTCTTGATCTTCTTCCTTCTATTTTTCCTGTTGTTATAATATTTTCAATGCCCCCTCTTCTCATTGCATGTCCTATGAAAGTACATTGTCTCTCTCTTATCTTTTTGACAAGGTTTTTTGTCTCTCCAGCTCTTCTCCTACATTCTTCATTAGTTATTTTTGCTGTCCAGGGGATTCACAACATTCTTCTAATAAACCACATTTCTGCTGCTTCCAATGTTTTTTGTGCAGACTTGCCTATTGTCCATGATTCACTTCCATATAACAAGATAGGTTCAATATAGCATTTTAGGACTCGTTTTCTAACATTCATTGATAAAGATGTGTTAGCTAATATGTTTCTCATTCTCTGAAATGCAGTCTTTGTTTGGCCTATTCTGTTCCTAATTTCTGTTCTGCATTTCCCATCTGAAGTTATTACTGCTCCAAGGTATTTGAATATCTGCACCTGCTTTAGAATAGTTCCCTTTAATTTAATACTGCATGCTGGTGGATTCTGTTTCTTAGATATAACCATAGTCTCTGTATTTTTGATGTTCAAAGTAAGGCCTTTCTGTTCACTTTCTTTGACGACTTTATCCAAGAGATTTTGCAGGTCTTGTTGGTTCTCAGCTATCAGTACTGTGTCGTCAGCATACCGAAGGTTGTTAATATTGTATCCTCCAATTTTTATGCCTGGTTCTGTGATGATTGTTCTTAGAATATTCTCGCTATGCAGAGAAAAAAGGTCTGGAGATAGTACACATCCTTGTCGCACCCCTTGTTTTATAGGTTGATATTTTCCAATTCTATTTTCAACTCGAATGCTGCTTCTTGCTGCCAGTATAGATGTTTTACAATCCTCATGTCTTTTCCGTCTATATTGATGTTTTCAAGCATTTTAATAATTTCAAATGCCTTGGTGTAATCAATGAAGCATAAGTAGAGATCTTTCTGTACTTCTAAAGCTCTTTCTGTTAGTGTTCGTAAAGCATAAATGGCATTGTGTGTTCCCTTTCCTCCAATAATGGAGATACAATGAGGGAATTTAAAAGGAGCTCATCTATCGCTCTTAACACAAAATTATTGTTTAACAATTAAAAAAAAACTGCGGAGAGAAACAGACAGAACTACAAAAATAAGATTTTTAAGGGCATGCATCTTTCCCATGGCAACATATGCCTGTGAGACCTGGACACTTAATAAAACAGCTGAGAATCACATGAATGCCTTTGAATGTAAATGCTACAGAAGAGTTCTTCAAATATCATGGGCACAGAAAAGAACAAATATATTCATACTACAAGAATTTAATATTGAAGAAGATTGGCTAGTAAAGAAGATTAAACAGAAAAAAAACTTAAGTATTTTGGACATATTAAACGTCATGATAATATAGAGAAGACAGGCTTGGAAGGGTGCATAAAGGGGAAAAGAAAGAGAGGAAGACCAAGGCGAAGATGGCTGCAAGACATCGTTGATGATCTGCAAATGGATGCATCAGCAGCAGGGCATCTTGCTTACTCCGAGAGGCCTACAGGAGAGCTGTTAGGGAGGCAAAGTTCCGCAAGGGACATGCAAACGACTGACTGAATGATCTAGTGTTATTCACATTTGACTAAAGAACTGTAATTGTACAAAATATTTATGTATTATTTCCCTTTTACCATAACGAAGGTCCTTGCAAAGATTCGTAAAAATCAGTTTCCAAATTGTCTAGAAATACATGATGTTCTCTCCACAGAATAGCCTGCCCCACTTCCAGTAGAGGCTGTAAAATGTGCTAACAGTGGTCGAATAACAACTAGGCTGAACAGTTTATAGAAGAGCAGATGGCCCGGCATTGTGAGAGAAATAAAACTGCAACTACACACTACTGTTTCACGTGAAACATTATTACTGCTACAGTAACACGCTATGTTACCTTACAAACAGTGACGTATCATTTTGTGTTTGGTCTGTGTAACATAAAGCCATTTTGTAAAAGTTGAGCACATCTAGAGGGGAATCAGGTCGTATCAGAAGACGGACGGTCTTAATATGAGGGGTGGAAGCATTATTTAGTTTAGCTTTTGTCCCTGATTGTCAGCTTCATCAAAAGTTGATAATCCCTCATTGCATGTTATAACAATTATATTTCATCATTCTAACTTCTATCAAACAACATTCACGTGACTGACTAGTCGATATATCACTCTGTGAGTATTTACCTTCCTTACAGTAGTCGTGACAAGTACAAAAACAGAGAATCAGGTTCCAGAACGTAAGTGCTCGTAAAACAAGAGGAAATCTGATGATGATAATCTACTAAAGTTAACTTTCCTAATTTTACGATTCTGTTGCAACAAAAAAAAAGATCTATGTTAAAATGTTAGCACTGCATGTGTTCTTGCTTCTGTCTTCTCTTGAAGCGAGTCCACGTTGTCCGTAAGATGATGCTCACGATGAGACAGCTCAGCTCAAGAAACTCCAGGACAGTGAGGATACTTGCTCCAGTGAACAGGCTCATTTGGCCCCCAATGTTTGCTGAGGAGGTGGACAAGAATTCAGAGTTTTTATGAGTTTGTTGAATTCTCATCTGTCGGATTCTTCACTTTCTTTTTAAAGGATTTATGTACTTTATCGATGCTTTTATACACAAAAGAAATCATTCACAAAATATGCAAATGCAGACATTTTCATTTTTAGAAATAACTACAGTAGTAGTAGTAGTAGTAGTAGTAGTAGTAGTAGTAGTAGTAGTAGTAGTAGTAGTAGTAGTAGTAGTAGTTATAGTAGTTATAGTAGTAGTAGTAATAGCAGCAACAGTAGTAGTAGTAGTAGTAGTAGTTATAGTAGTAGTAGTAATAGCAGCAACAGTAGCAGCAGCAACAGTAGCAGCAGCAACAGTAGTAGTAACAGTAGTCTTTTTCTTCTTCTTGTACTATTTTTTTCTAGATGTCGTGGTGGTGTAGCCGTTAGTGGACTTGCCTGTCGATCAGAAGGTCCCTGGTTCGATCTTGCACTCGGGTGGACTTTTTTTCCGACCGACTTGCACTGAGGTCAAACCAGCCTCAAAAGGTGGGTCTTGGGGTTTCCAAGAGTGTAATATTTTACTTCACATAAAAGAGAAGATACCACAGTGCTAGGGCATTGCTCTAAAGCTCACATAATTGGCCCACAAACGTATTGTACAGCTGTGAGCACAACAGCAGAGACGCTGACAGATTTTGAGTGAAATGATTATGAAAACAAAGACAGTATCAGCCACCGTGCAAAAGTTATATTTTCATTACTTCTCCCATCATTTTATGTGGGTTCATTTCATTCATTCATTTGCATGTCCCTTGCGAAACTTTGTCTCCCAAACAGCACTCCTGTAGGCCTCTCGATTGTGAGCAAGATGGCCTGCTGCTGCGGCATCCATTTGCAGATCGTCGATGTCTTGCAGCCATCTTCGTTTTGGTCTTCCTCTTTTTCTTTTTCCCATTACGTATCCTTCCATTACGGTCTTCTCTAAATTATCATGACGTTTAATGTGTCCAAAATACTTAAGTTTTCTCTCTTTAATCCTCTTTACTAGCCAGCCTTCTTCAATATTAAGCTCTTGTAGAATATATATATTTGTTCTTTTTTGTGTCCATGATATTTGGAGAACTCTTCTGCAGCATTTACATTCAAAGGCATTTATGTGTTTCTCAGCTGTTTTGTTAAGTGTCCAGGTCTCACAGGCATATGTTGCGATGGGAAAGATGCAGGCCCTTAAAAATCTTATTTTTGTAGTTCTGTCTGTTCCTCTCCACAGATTCTTTAGTTGTTTTACTTTCTGAAGAGCGATAGATGTCCTTTTAATTTCTCTCATTGTATCTCCATTATTAGTTAGTAGTGATCCAAGATATTAAAAACTCTCCACTTCTTCCAATTTTTCCTCATTGATATATATTTCAGCTGCCTTGTTTGTTTTGTCAGTTGTCATCAATTTAGTTTTCTTTGCATTAAGATAGAGGTTCTGCTCTTCGCTGTTCTTACGGACTGACATAATTAGTTTTTCCATTCCTTTTTGTGTTGTGGACAGTAACACTGTGTCATCAGCATATCTAATCTCTGGTATTTCATAACCTCCAATTGTTATGGCATCGTAATATTCTTTGTCTACATCTTCTCTAACATTCCTCATTATATTTTCAGTATACAAGTTAAATAAGTAAGGCGACAATATGCACCCCTGACGGACCCCTTGTTTTATGTCAAACCAAGTTGTTGTTTCACCATTTATTCTTATGCCGCTTGTTGGTCTAGATACAACTGTGATGTTAGTTGTGTCAAATGTGTTGGAAATCCCATTTTTTCCATTATTTCCCAAAGTTTATGGTGTTGTACACAATCAAATGCCTTTGAGTAGTCTATAAAGGATAAATATAGATTCACATTAAACTCTCTGCATTTCTCTATTATTAATCTTAGATTGAATATATGATCTCTTGATCCTCTTCCTTGCCTGAAACCAGCTTGGACCATATTGACTTCTTCTTCTATTTTCTTTCGAAGTCTATCCATTATGATTTTTAACAGAATTTTACTGGCATCACTAATCAGGGCAACAGTTCTGTAGTTTGTGCATAATTTCAGGTTACCCTTTTTTGGCAGTGGTATAAATACAGTTCTTTTCCATTCTTTTGGCCAAATACCTGAATGCCATATCTTTTTACATAGTGCATGATAGACTGTTGCACACTCCTTTCCTCCTGCTTTAATAAATTCAGCTGTTATCTCATCACATCCTGGTGATTTACCATTTTTCAGATTAATTATTGCCCATAAAACTTCTTCTATTGTCGGTTCGGGTTCTTTCTCTTCCACTAATAATTCACACTGTAGATTTCTGCTTTCACGGTCGGTTGTTTCATACATTCCTTTGCAATATTCCTTCCATCTTTCTAGAATTTCCTCTGTCTCTGTCAAGGTATTCCCCCATCTCATCACAAATTACATTTAGCTTAAGTGTGACATTTCTCGTCAATGTCTTCATTTCTTTAAACATTTCACTATCTCTTCCACACTTCTGATGTTCTTCTATTCTTTCACAACAATCTTGTATGTATTGTTTTTTGTCTTTTCTTATGTTTCTTCGTACTTCTTTTGTTAAAGTTTTATATTTCTCTTTGTTGTTGTTTGTCACTTTCCATTGCGTCTTCATTTCTCTACGTTGTTTTATCAGTTCTAGTGTACCTGCTGTAATCCATCCATTCTTTTGTGTTTTCTTTACTGGAACCATGTCTTTAGCTGTTGTTATTAAGATGTCTTTGGCCTGTGTAGCCAATTCATCTGGTGTAATCTCCTCCTGTACAGCCATCAGGATTTCGAAACGGTTCTTCACTTCTATACCGTAGTGTTCTGGTATATGTGTAAGATCAAAGCGGAGTGGTCTTGATCTGGTAGCTGTCTTTTTTATCTTTATCTTCATGTCTGCTATTAATAACTCATGGTCCGTGTCACAATCAGCACCTGATAAAGTTTTTGCTGATGTTATACTTGACCTCCACCTTCTTTGCACTAAAATGTAATCTATTTGATTCCTGGTTTTACCATCAGGTGATGTCCATGTGTAAAGTCTTCTTGGATGTTGTTTAAAAAGTGTTTTTATGTGGGTTAAAGTTAGTAATACCACTGGGGAGCAGAAGTAAGGGTAGACCAAAGGAGACATGAAGAAGAATAACAGAGAGGATGTTGAGCAACAGAGGGCTCAACTGCGCAAGAGCGGATAAAAAAATGCAAACCCTTGCGGAAGCCCCATGTGCTCTGGGCACTCACGGGTCAGAGAGAGAGACAGAGAGAGAGTTATGAATAATAATTATTATAAACTCACCAAATATATCAAACCACTTATACTCGAACGTATGCTCTTCGATAGTTGTAACCAGCTCACTGTAGTATATCTTCAGCTCCAAGTGATTTTTCCTGTCAATAGACACAATAATATTTTCAAACTAATAACACAAAAAATCGTCAATACAAGCTATTAGAAGTTTATCAGAAGAAGGTTACTGTTCTGGTCTATTGCCGTGGAAGTGGTGCTATAGTGTAGTAACCCCAGCATAACAGACGAGGGAAATGAATATTTGAGGCTCTGTTTTGCGAAAAAGGTAAACAAATAAGAATAAATGGAGATAAATTGTTTCCAAGGCAATAAAAAGGAAAAACAACAGTAACAAAATATTTTGTGTATGGTCTTGTCTTGCCTTGTCTTACCTTGTCTTACCTTGTCTTACCTTGTCTTGCCTTGTCTCCTTCTTCATATACCTTTCGGTGTTGATGGGACAAACAGACATCTTGATTGGGCTCGACGATTTGTTTCATATAATGGGATATTTAATGCTTCAGTAATTTCCTCTCTCCATCTCCTGCCTGGGCGACCTCTTCCTCTGTTACCTACAAAATCTTAGTGTGGATGTTGTCTGTGATATACTGTCTGGTGGTAACCGTGTAACATGGCCAAACCGTTTGACTTGCTGTTTCTGGATATAGTGTAATACTGGTGTTACTCCAACCTTTGCCCTGATGGTGTCATTTCTTATCTGGTCTCTTCTTGTCATAATTAGTATTCTCCTTATACATCTCCTTTCTGTCGTGATGATTTTTTTTTGTGTTTTTAAATGTTAGTGTCCATGTTTGACATTGATAGCATAGAGTTGGGTGAAACTGTGTTGTACAGTGCCCTTTTTGTTTCAGTTGTGATGTATTTGTTTTTCAGTAAAGGTGTCATTTGTCTAATGACCTGATTCGCTTCATTGCATCTGTTCTCAGTCTCAACATCAATGAATCGTTTGTAATACATCTTTATCAAAGACAAAAAATAAAATATAACAACAAATAAACATATTAAAAGACATATTTATCTGTTCGGGAGACATTTTCTTCTGAATAAACCAAGTTCCATTTCTTTTTTGTTTAGTTTTGTCTTTTCTTTAACTTTTATATTTCTTTTTTTATTTTAAAATATGTCGTTTTCTTCTAACATGTTTCCAAATCTCTCTCTCTCTCTCTCTCTCTTGTTTTCTGTCTGATCTTAATGTATTTCTTTCACTCCAACTTTATCTTCCTTTCTCCCTTCTCTTTCTTATCTTTTCAAAAAATCTTTCTTTTTCATTTTTCATTTTTTTCTTCTTCTCCGTCTCTCTGTTTCTATCTCTCTCAATCTCTGTCTATCTCTCTGTCTCTCTCAATATATATATATATATATATATATATATATATATATATATATATATATCTGAACCTTAAGTGCCCAAGGCACATGGGGCTTCCGCAAGGGTTTTCCACAAATGCCTGTCTTTCGCCTTTTTTTCTGCTCTTGCCCAGGTGAGCCCTCTATTGCTCAACATCCTTTCTGTTGTTCTTCTCCATGTCTCTTTTGGTCTACCCTTACTTCTGTTCCCCTGTGGTGTCCATCTTAGTGCTATTTTTGGTAGTGAGTTGTCAGTCATTCGGAGCATATGTCCCAACCATCGCATATATATATATATGTTTCTGTCTCTCTTTCCATCTCTGTCTCTCCCTGTCTTTGTCTTTCTCTTGTTTCCCTCTATCTCTGTTTCGCTCTCTGTCCCTATCTATGTCTTTCTGTCTCCTTCTGTCTTTCTCTGTCTCTCTCTTTCTTTTGTCTTTTCTGTCTCTCTTCATCTCTGACTCTCCTTTTCTCTCTCTCTCTGTTCATGCTCTGTCTCTGTCTTTGTCTCTTTCTGTTTCTTTCTGTTTGTTTCTCTCTCTCTCTCTCTCTCTCTCTGTGTATCCATGCTTCTCTCTTTCCCAGTCTCTGTCTCTCTGCTTCTGTATCTTTTTGTCTCTGTCTGCCGCTCTCTCTCTCTCTCTGCTTATCTCTCTCTTTTTGTCTGTTTTTCTCTGTTTCTGTATCCCTATGTTTATATCTCTCTTTACATCTGTTTCTCTCTGTGTCTGTCTTTTTCTCTCTTTCTCTGTCTCATTCTCTGCTTCTCTCTGTTTCTTTCTGTCTCTCTCTATGTCCTTCCCTGTTTCTGTCTTCCTCTGTCTCTCTCTTTCTCTCCTCTCTCTCTCTCTCTCTCTCTCTCTCTCTCTCTCTTTCTCTGTCTCTCTCAATATATATATAATATATATATATATATATATATATATATATATATATATATCTGAACCTTAAGTGCCCAAGGCACATGGGGCTTCCGCAAGGGTTTTCCACAAATGCCTGTCTTTCGCCTTTTTTTCTGCTCTTGCCCAGGTGAGCCCTCTATTGCTCAACATCCTTTCTGTTGTTCTTCTCCATGTCTCTTTTGGTCTACCCTTACTTCTGTTCCCCTGTGGTGTCCATCTTAGTGCTATTTTTGGTAGTGAGTTGTCAGTCATTCGGAGCATATGTCCCAACCATCGCTATATATATATGTTTCTGTCTCTCTTTCCATCTCTGTCTCTCCCTGTCTTTGTCTTTCTCTTGTTTCCCTCTATCTCTGTTTCGCTCTCTGTCCCTATCTATGTCTTTCTGTCTCCTTCTGTCTTTCTCTGTCTCTCTCTTTCTTTTGTCTTTTCTGTCTCTCTTCATCTCTGACTCTCCTTTTCTCTCTCTCTCTGTTCATGCTCTGTCTCTGTCTTTGTCTCTTTCTGTTTCTTTCTGTTTGTTTCTCTCTCTCTCTCTCTCTCTCTCTGTGTATCCATGCTTCTCTCTTTCCCAGTCTCTGTCTCTCTGCTTCTGTATCTTTTTGTCTCTGTCTGCCGCTCTCTCTCTCTCTCTGCTTATCTCTCTCTTTTTGTCTGTTTTTCTCTGTTTCTGTATCCCTATGTTTATATCTCTCTTTACATCTGTTTCTCTCTGTGTCTGTCTTTTTCTCTCTTTCTCTGTCTCATTCTCTGCTTCTCTCTGTTTCTTTCTGTCTCTCTCTATGTCCTTCCCTGTTTCTGTCTTCCTCTCTCTCTCTCTTTCTCTTCCTCTCTCTCTCGCTCTCTCTCTCTATCTGTTTGCCTTTCTATGTTTATCTCTCTATCTCCTCTGTTTCTTTCTCTGTGTGCATTCCCAACCAGTGAGGACGTGTTTTTTTCAGATCCGGATAATCGACTGTTTTCTATGATTCCAGAAGGAATTAATTATTAGAAGTTGTATCAATTATTAGAAGTTATATAAATTATTACAAGTTATATCAATTATTAGAAGTTATATCGATAACTATTAATTGTTAGACGTTTTATCAGTTATCAGAAGTTGTATCAATTATTAGAAGTTGTATCAATTATTAGAAGTTGTATCAATTATTAGAAGTTATATCAATTATTAGAAGTTATATCAATAACTATCAGTTATCAGAAGTTGTATGAATTATTACAAGTTATATAAATTATTAGAAGTTACCTCAATTATTAGAAATTATATCAATTATTAGATGTTGTATTAATTATTAGAAGTTATATCAGTGAATTCACCTTGTGGTTGTGATTACTGTGAAGTACTTTAAGTATTCAAAGTGTGTGATATTACTGGGATACTTCTTGAAATATAGTAAGTTATTTTCACTTATTACAATCACCTATTTTCGCTATCTTGCCCAGCCAAGATAACCCAGCCAAGATAACCCAGCCAAGATAACCCAGCCAAGATAACCCAACCAAGATAACCCAGCCAAGATAACCCAGCCAAGATAACCCAACCAAGATAACCCAGCCAAGATAACCCAACCAAGATAACCCAGCCAAGATAACCCAACCAAGACAACCCAGCCAAGATAGTCCATTGAGTCAAAAACCCACTATCAACAGCGGGAGCGGCAAACTATCTCTCCTCTATTGTTTGGCTGTAAGATAACCATGTCTTTAGCTGTTGTTATTAAGATGTCTTTGGCCTGTGTAGCCAATTCATCTGGTGTAATCTCCTCCTGTACAGCCATCAGGATTTCGAAACGGTTCTTCACTTCTATACCGTAGTGTTCTGGTATATGTGTAAGATCAAAGCGGAGTGGTCTTGATCTGGTAGCTGTCTTTTTTATCTTTATCTTCATGTCTGCTATTAATAACTCATGGTCCGTGTCACAATCAGCACCTGATAAAGTTTTTGCTGATGTTATACTTGACCTCCACCTTCTTTGCACTAAAATGTAATCTATTTGATTCCTGGTTTTACCATCAGGTGATGTCCATGTGTAAAGTCTTCTTGGATGTTGTTTAAAAAGTGTTTTTATGTGGGTTAAAGTTAGTAATACCACTGGGGAGCAGAAGTAAGGGTAGACCAAAGGAGACATGAAGAAGAATAACAGAGAGGATGTTGAGCAACAGAGGGCTCAACTGCGCAAGAGCGGATAAAAAAATGCAAACCCTTGCGGAAGCCCCATGTGCTCTGGGCACTCACGGGTCAGAGAGAGAGACAGAGAGAGAGTTATGAATAATAATTATTATAAACTCACCAAATATATCAAACCACTTATACTCGAACGTATGCTCTTCGATAGTTGTAACCAGCTCACTGTAGTATCTTCAGCTCCAAGTGATTTTTCCTGTCAATAGACACAATAATATTTTCAAACTAATAACACAAAAAATCGTCAATACAAGCTATTAGAAGTTTATCAGAAGAAGGTTACTGTTCTGGTCTATTGCCGTGGAAGTGGTGCTATAGTGTAGTAACCCCAGCATAGACAGAGGGAAATGAATATTTGAGGCTCTGTTTTGCGAAAAAGGTAAACAAATAAGAATAAATGGAGATAAATTGTTTCCAAGGCAATAAAAAGGAAAAACAACAGTAACAAAATATTTTGTGTATGGTCTTGTCTTGCCTTGTCTTACCTTGTCTTACCTTGTCTTACCTTGTCTTGCCTTGTCTCCTTCTTCATATACCTTTCGGTGTTGATGGGACAAACAGACATCTTGATTGGGCTCGACGATTTGTTTCATATAATGGGATATTTAATGCTTCAGTAATTTCCTCTCTCCATCTCCTGCCTGGGCGACCTCTTCCTCTGTTACCTACAAAATCTTAGTGTGGATGTTGTCTGTGATATACTGTCTGGTGGTAACCGTGTAACATGGCCAAACCGTTTGACTTGCTGTTTCTGGATATAGTGTAATACTGGTGTTACTCCAACCTTTGCCCTGATGGTGTCATTTCTTATCTGGTCTCTTCTTGTCATAATTAGTATTCTCCTTATACATCTCCTTTCTGTCGTGATGATTTTTTTTTGTGTTTTTAAATGTTAGTGTCCATGTTTGACATTGATAGCATAGAGTTGGGTGAAACTGTGTTGTACAGTGCCCTTTTTGTTTGCAGTTGTGATGTATTTGTTTTTCAGTAAAGGTGTCATTTGTCTAATGACCTGATTCGCTTCATTGCATCTGTTCTCAGTCTCAACATCAATGAATCGTTTGTAATACATCTTTATCAAAGACAAAAAATAAAATATAACAACAAATAAACATATTAAAAGACATATTTATCTGTTCGGGAGACATTTTCTTCTGAATAAACCAAGTTCCATTTCTTTTTTGTTTAGTTTTGTCTTTTCTTTAACTTTTATATTTCTTTTTTTATTTTAAAATATGTCGTTTTCTTCTAACATGTTTCCAAATCTCTCTCTCTCTCTCTCTCTCTCTCTCTCTCTCTCTCTCTCTCTCTCTCTCTCTCTCTCTCTCTCTCTCTCTCTCTCTCTCTCTCTCTCTCTCTCTCTCTCTCTCTCTCTCTCTCTCTCTCTCTCTCTCTCTCTCTCTCTCTCTCTCTCTCTCTCTCTCTCTCTCTCTCTCTCTCTCTCTCTCTCTCTCTCTCTCTCTCTCTCTCTCTCTCTCTCTCTCTCTCTCTCTCTCTCTCTCTCTCTCTCTCTCTCTCTCTCTCTCTCTCTCTCTCTCTCTCTCTCTCTCTCTCTCTCTCTCTCTCTCTCTCTCTCTCTCTCTCTCTCTCTCTCTCTCTCTCTCTCTCTCTCTCTCTCTCTCTCTCTCTCTCTCTCTCTCTCTCTCTCTCTCTCTCTCTCTCTCTCTCTCTCTCTCTCTCTCTCTCTCTCTCTCTCTCTCTCTCTCTCTCTCTCTCTCTCTCTCTCTCTCTCTCTCTCTCTCTCTCTCTCTCTCTCTCTCTCTCTCTCTCTCTCTCTCTCTCTCTCTCTCTCTCTCTCTCTCTCTCTCTCTCTCTCTCTCTCTCTCTCTCTCTCTCTCTCTCTCTCTCTCTCTCTCTCTCTCTCTCTCTCTCTCTCTCTCTCTCTCTCTCTCTCTCTCTCTCTCTCTCTCTCTCTCTCTCTCTCTCTCTCTCTCTCTCTCTCTCTCTCTCTCTCTCTCTCTCTCTCTCTCTCTCTCTCTCTCTCTCTCTCTCTCTCTCTCTCTCTCTCTCTCTCTCTCTCTCTCTCTCTCTCTCTCTCTCTCTCTCTCTCTCTCTCTCTCTCTCTCTCTCTCTCTCTCTGCTTATCTCTCTCTTTTTGTCTGTTTTTTTGTGTTTTTAAATGTTAGTGTCCATGTTTGACATTGATAGCATAGAGTTGGGTGAAACTGTGTTGTACAGTGCCCTTTTTGTTTCAGTTGTGATGTATTTGTTTTTCAGTAAAGGTGTCATTTGTCTAATGACCTGATTCGCTTCATTGCATCTGTTCTCAGTCTCAACATCAATGAATCGTTTGTAATACATCTTTATCAAAGACAAAAAATAAATATAACAACAAATAAACATATTAAAAGACATATTTATCTGTTCGGGAGACATTTTCTTCTGAATAAACCAAGTTCCATTTCTTTTTTGTTTAGTTTTGTCTTTTCTTTAACTTTTATATTTCTTTTTTTATTTAAAATATGTCGTTTTCTTCTAACATGTTTCCAAATCTCTCTCTCTCTCTCTCTCTCTTGTTTTCTGTCTGATCTTAATGTATTTCTTTCACTCCAACTTTATCTTCCTTTCTCCCTTCTCTTTCTTATCTTTTCAAAAATCTTTCTTTTTCATTTTTCATTTTTTTCTTCTTCTCCGTCTCTCTGTTTCTATCTCTCTCAATCTCTGTCTATCTCTCTGTCTCTCTCAATATATATATATATATATATATATATATATATATATATATATATATATATATATCTGAACCTTAAGTGCCCAAGGCACATGGGGCTTCCGCAAGGGTTTTCCACAAATGCCTGTCTTTCGCCTTTTTTTCTGCTCTTGCCCAGGTGAGCCCTCTATTGCTCAACATCCTTTCTGTTGTTCTTCTCCATGTCTCTTTTGGTCTACCCTTACTTCTGTTCCCCTGTGGTGTCCATCTTAGTGCTATTTTTGGTAGTGAGTTGTCAGTCATTCGGAGCATATGTCCCAACCATCGCATATATATATATATGTTTCTGTCTCTCTTTCCATCTCTGTCTCTCCCTGTCTTTGTCTTTCTCTTGTTTCCCTCTATCTCTGTTTCGCTCTCTGTCCCTATCTATGTCTTTCTGTCTCCTTCTGTCTTTCTCTGTCTCTCTCTTTCTTTTGTCTTTTCTGTCTCTCTTCATCTCTGACTCTCCTTTTCTCTCTCTCTCTCTCTCTCTCTCTCTCTCTCTCTCTCTCTCTCTCTCTCTCTCTCTCTCTCTCTCTCTCTCTCTCTCTCTCTCTCTGTGTATCCATGCTTCTCTCTTTCCCAGTCTCTGTCTCTCTGCTTCTGTATCTTTTTGTCTCTGTCTGCCGCTCTCTCTCTCTCTCTCTCTCTCTCTCTCTCTCTCTCTCTCTCTCTCTCTCTCTCTCTCTCTCTCTCTCTCTCTCTCTCTCTCTCTCTCTCTCTCTCTCTCTCTCTCTCTCTCTTTCTCTGTCTCATTCTCTGCTTCTCTCTGTTTCTTTCTGTCTCTCTCTATGTCCTTCCCTGTTTCTGTCTTCCTCTCTCTCTCTCTTTCTCTTCCTCTCTCTCTCGCTCTCTCTCTCTATCTGTTTGCCTTTCTATGTTTATCTCTCTATCTCCTCTGTTTCTTTCTCTGTGTGCATTCCCAACCAGTGAGGACGTGTTTTTTTCAGATCCGGATAATCGACTGTTTTCTATGATTCCAGAAGGAATTAATTATTAGAAGTTGTATCAATTATTAGAAGTTATATAAATTATTACAAGTTATATCAATTATTAGAAGTTATATCGATAACTATTAATTGTTAGACGTTTTATCAGTTATCAGAAGTTGTATCAATTATTAGAAGTTGTATCAATTATTAGAAGTTGTCTCCCCTATTGTTTGGTTGTAAGATAACTATCTCTCCCCTATTGTTTGACTGTAAGATAACTATTTCTCCCGTATTGTTTGGTTGCAAGATAACTATCTCTCCCTTATTGTTTGACTGTAAGATAACTATTTCTCCCCTATTGTTTGGTTGTAAGATAACTATCTCTCCCCTATTGTTTGACTGTAAGATAACTATTTCTCCCCTATTGTTTGGTTGCAAGATAACTATCTCTCCCTTATTGTTTGGTTGTAAGATAACTATCTCTCCCCTATTGTTTGGATGTAAGATAACTATCTCTACCTTATTGTTTGGATGTAAGATAACTATCTCTTCCCTATTGTTGGGATGTAAGATAACTATCTCTCCCCTATTGTTTGGATGTAAGACAACTATCTCTCCCCTATTGTTTGATTGCAAGATAACTATCTCTCCCCTATTGTTTGGATGTAAGATAACCATCTCTCCCCTATTGTTTGGATGTAAGATAACTATCTCTCCCCTATTGTTTGGATGTAAGATAACTATCTCTCCCCTATTGTTTGGATGTAAGATAACTATCTGTCCCCTATTGTTTGGATGTAAGATAACTATCTCTCCTCTATTGTTTGAAGATAACTATCTCTCCACTATTGTTTGGTTGAAAGATAACAATCTCTCCGTATTGTTTCATTGTAAGATAACTATCTCTCCCTTATTGCTTAAAGATAATTATCTCTTACTTATTGTTTGGTTGCAAGACAATTCTCTCCCTTTTTGTTTGGTTGTAAGATAAATATCTCTCAATTAATGTTTGGTTTTAAGATAACTATCTCTCCCTTATTGTTTGGTTGTAAGATAACTATCTCTCCGTATTGTTTGGTTATAAAATAACTATCTCTCCCTTATTGTTTGGCTGTAAGATAACTATCTATCACTTACAGTTTAATTGCAAGATAACAATCTCTCCGTATTGTTTCATTGTAAGATAACTATCTCTCCCTTATTGCTTAAAGATAATTATCTCTTACTTATTGTTTGGTTGCAAGACAATTCTCTCCCTTTTTGTTTGGTTGTAAGATAAATATCTCTCCCTTAATGTGTTGGTTGTAAGATAACTGTCTCAATCCTATTGTTTCATTGCAAGATAACTATATCTCCACTAGAGTTTGGTTGCAAGATAACTATTTCTCACGTATTGTTTTGTTGAAACATAACTATCTCTCCCCTATTGTTTGAATGTAAGATAACTATCTCTCCTCTATTGTTTGAAGATAACTATCTCTCCCCTATTGTTTGGTTGCAAGATAACTATCTCTCCCTTACTGTTTGGTTGTAAGATAACTATCTCTCCCTTATTGCTTGGTTGTAATATAATTATTTCTCCTTTATAGTTTGGTTGTAATATAATTATCTCTCCTTATTGTTTGAAGATAACTATCTCTCCCCTATTATTTGGTTGTAAGATAACTATTTCTCGCCTATTGTGTGGTTGCAAGATAACTATTTTTCTCTTATTGTTTGGTTGTAAGATAAATATATCTCCCTTATTGTTTGGCTGTAAGATAACTATTTCTCCCTTACTGTTTGTTTGTAAGATAACTACTCTCCCCAATTGTTTGGTTGTAAGATAACTATCTCTCTCTCATTTTTTGAAAATAACTATCTCTCCCTTATTGTTTGGTTGTAAGATAACTATCTCTCCCTTATTGTTTGGATGTAAGATAACTATCTCTACCTTATTGTTTGATTGCAAGATAACTATCTCTCCCCTATTGTTTGGATGTAAGATAACTATCTCTCCCCTATTGTTTAATTGCAAGATAACTATCTGTCCCCTATTGTTTGGATGTAAGATAACTATCTCTCCCCTATTGTTTGATTGTAAGATAACTATCTCTCCCCTATTGTTTGATTGCAAGATAACTATCTCTCCCCTATTGTTTGGATTTAAGATAACTATCTCTCCGTATTGTTTCATTGTAAGATAACTATCTCTCCCTTATTGCTTAATGATAATTATCTCTCACTTATTGTTTGGTTGCAAGAAAATTCTCTCCCTTAATGTTTGGTTGTAAGATAAATATCTCTCCCTTAATGTGTTGGTTGTAAGATAAATATATCTCCCTTATTGTTTGGTTGTAAGATAACTATTTCTCACTTACAGTTTAATTGCAAGATAACTATCTTTCCCTTATTGTTTAGTTGCAAGATAACTATCTGTCCCTTAATGTTTGGTTGTAAGATAACTGTCTCTATCCTATTGTTTCATTGCAAGATAACTATCTCTCCACTAGAGTTTGGTTGCAAGATAACTATTTCTCCCGTATTGTTTTGTTGAAACATAACTATCTCTCCCCTGTTGTTTGAATGTAAGATAACTATCTCTCCTCTATTGTTTGAAGATAACTATCTCTCCCCTATTGTTTGGTTGCAAGATAACTATCTCTCCCTTACTGTTTGGTTGTAAGATAACTATCTCTCCCTTATTGTTTGGTTGTAATATAATTATCTCTCCTTTATTGTTTGGTTGTAATATAATTATCTCTCCTTATTGTTTGAAGATAACTACCTCTCCCCTATTATTTGGTTGTAAGATAACTATTTCTCCCCTATTGTGTGGTTGCAAGATAACTATTTTTCTCTTATTGTTTGGTTGTAAGATAAATATATCTCCCTTATTGTTTGGCTGTAAGATAACTATTTCTCCCTTACTGTTTGTTTGCAAGATAACTACTCTCCCCATTTGTTTGGTTGTAAGATAACTATCTCTCTCTCATTGTTTGAAGATAACTATATCTCCCTTATTGTTTGGTTCCAAGATAACTATCTCTCCCCTATTGTTTGGTTGTAAGATAATTATCTCTCCCCTATTGTTTGATTGCAAGATAACTATCTCTCCCCTAGAGTATGGTTTCAAGATAACTATTTCTCCCTTACTGTTTCCTTGAAAGATAACTATCTCTCCCCTGTTGTTTGGATGTAAGATAACTATCTCTCATCTATTGTTAGAAGATAACTATCTCTCCCCTATTGTTTGGTTCTAAGATAACTATTTCTCTCCTATTGTTTGGATGTAAGATAACTATCTCTCCCGTATTTTTTCATTGTAAGATAACTATCTCTCCCTTATTGCTTAAAGATAACTATCTCTCACTTATTGTTTGGTTGCAAGATAATTATCTCTCCCTTATTGTTTAGTTGTAAGATAACTATCTCTCCCTTAATGTTTGGCTATAAGATAAGTATTTCTCCCTTATTGTTTGTTTGTAAGATAACTAGCTCTCCCTTATTGTTTGGTTGGAAGATAACTATCTCTCCTTTATTGTTTGGTTGTAAGATAACTATCTCTCCCGTATTGTGTGGTTGGAAGATAACTATCTCTCCCTTATTGTTTGGTTGGAAGATAACTATCTCTCCCTTACTGTTTGGTTGTAAAATAACTATCTCACCCTTACCGTTTAATTGCAAGATAACTATCTCTCCCTTATGTTTGGTTGCAAGATAACTATCTCTCCCTTAGTGTTTGGCAGTAAGATAACTATTTCTCCACTATTGTTTGGTTGTAAGATGACTATCTCTCTGCCATTGTTTGATTGCAAGATAACTATCTCTCCTCTATTGTGTGGTTGTAAGATAACTATCTCTCCCCTATTGTTGGTTGCAAGATAACTATCTCTCCCTTATTGTTTAGTTTCAATATAACTATCTCTCCCTTATTCTTTGGTTGTAAGATAACTATCTCTCCCTTATTGTTTGAAGATAACTATCTCCCTTATTGTTTGATTGCAAGATAACTATCTCTGCCTTATTGTTTACTTGTAAGATAACTATCTCCCCCACATTTTTTTGCTGTAAGGTAACTATATCTCCCTTATTGTTTGATTGCAAGATAACTATCTCTCCCTTATTGTTTGGTTGCAAGATAACTATCTCTCTCATATTGTTTGGTTGCAAGATAACTATCTCTCCCCTATTGTTTGGTTGCAAGATAACTATCTCTCCCCTATTTTTTGGTTGCAAGACAACTGTCTCTCCCTTATTGTTTTGTTGTAAGAAAACTATCTCTCCCTTATTGTTTGGTGGTAGGATAACTATCTCTCCCTTATGTTTGGTTGCAAGATAACTATCTCTCTCATATTGTTTGGTTGCAAGATAACTATCTCTCCCCTATTGTTTGGTTGCAAGATAACTATCTCTCCCCTATTTTTTGGTTGCAAGACAACTGTCTCTCCCTTATTGTTTTGTTGTAAGAAAACTATCTCTCCCTTATTGTTTGGTGGTAGGATAACTATCTCTCCCTTATTGTTTGATTGCAAGATAACTATCTCTCCCTTATTGTTTGGTTGTAAGATAACTATCTCTCCCGTATTGTTTGAAGATAACTATCTCTCCCCTATTGTTTGGTTGCAAGGTAACTATCTCTCCCTTATTGTTCAGCTGTAAGATAACTATCTCCCTTATTGTTTGGTTGTAAGATAACAACTCTTTCTTATTGTTTGAAGATAACTATCTCTTCCCTATTGTTTGGTTGAAAGATAACTATCTCTCCTTTATTGTTTGATTGCAACATAACTATCTCTGCCTTATTGTCTGATTGCAAGATAACTATCTCTCCCTTATTGTTTGATTGCAAAATAACTATTTCTCCCTTATTGTTTGGTTGTAAGATAACTATCTCTCAATTATTGTTTGAAGATAACTATTTCTCCCCTATTGTTTGGTTGCAAGATAACTATTTCTCCCCTATTGTTTGGTTGCAAGATAACTTTTTCTCGCTTATTGTTTGGTTCCAAGATAACTATCTCTTCCCTGTTGTTTGATTGTAAGATAACTATCTCTCCCTTATTGTTTGAAGATAACTATTTCTCCCCTATTGTTTGGTTGCAAGATAACTATCTCTCCCTTATTGTTTGACTGTAAGATAACTATCTCTCCTCTATTGTTTGGTTGTAAGATAACTATCTCTCCCCTATTGTTTGACTGTAAGATAACTATTTCTCCCCTATTGTTTGGTTGCAAGATAACTATATCTCCCCTATTGTTTGGTTGCAAGATAACTATCTCTCCCTTATTGTTTGGTTGTAAGATAACTATCTCTCCCCTATTGTTTGGTTGTAAGATAACTATCTCTCCCCTATTGTTTGGATGTAAGATAACTATCTCTACCTTATTGTTTGGATGTAAGATAACTATCTCTTCCCTATTGTTGGGATGTAAGATAACTATCTCTCCCCTATTGTTTGGATTTAAGATAACTATCTCTCCCCTATTGTTTAATTGTAAGATAACTATATCTCCCCTATTGTTTGGATGTAAGATAACTATCTCTCCCCTATTGTTTGGATGTAAGATAACTATCTCCCCTCTATTGTTTGTCTGTAAGATAACTATCTCTCCCCTATTGTTTGTCTGTAAGATAACTATGTCTCCCCTATTGTTTGGTTGTAAGATAACTATGTCTCCCCTATTGTTTGTCTGTAAGATAACTATGTCTCCCCTATTGTTTGTCTGTAAGATAACTATGTCTCCCCTATTGTTTGGTTGTAAGATAACTATCTCTCCCCTATTGTTTGACTGTAAGATAACTATTTCTCCCCTATTGTTTGGTTGCAAGATAACTATCTCTCCCTTATTGTTTGACTGTAAGATAACTATGTCTCCCCTATTGTTTGGTTGTAAGATAACTATCTCTCCCCTATTGTTTGACTGTAAGATAACTATGTCTCCCCTATTGTTTGTCTGTAAGATAACTATGTCTCCCCTATTGTTTGGTTGTAAGATAACTATCTCTCCCCTATTGTTTGACTGTAAGATAACTATTTCTCCCGTATTGTTTGGTTGCAAGATAACTATCTCTCCCTTATTGTTTGACTGTAAGATAACTATTTCTCCCCTATTGTTTGGTTGTAAGATAACTATCTCTCCCCTATTGTTTGACTGTAAGATAACTATTTCTCCCCTATTGTTTGGTTGCAAGATAACTATCTCTCCCTTATTGTTTGGTTGTAAGATAACTATCTCTCCCCTATTGTTTGGATGTAAGATAACTATCTCTACCTTATTGTTTGGATGTAAGATAACTATCTCTTCCCTATTGTTGGGATGTAAGATAACTATCTCTCCCCTATTGTTTGGATGTAAGACAACTATCTCTCCCCTATTGTTTGATTGCAAGATAACTATCTCTCCCCTATTGTTTGGATGTAAGATAACCATCTCTCCCCTATTGTTTGGATGTAAGATAACTATCTCTCCCCTATTGTTTGGATGTAAGATAACTATCTCTCCCCTATTGTTTGGATGTAAGATAACTATCTGTCCCCTATTGTTTGGATGTAAGATAACTATCTCTCCTCTATTGTTTGAAGATAACTATCTCTCCACTATTGTTTGGTTGAAAGATAACAATCTCTCCGTATTGTTTCATTGTAAGATAACTATCTCTCCCTTATTGCTTAAAGATAATTATCTCTTACTTATTGTTTGGTTGCAAGACAATTCTCTCCCTTTTTGTTTGGTTGTAAGATAAATATCTCTCAATTAATGTTTGGTTTTAAGATAACTATCTCTCCCTTATTGTTTGGTTGTAAGATAACTATCTCTCCCGTATTGTTTGGTTATAAAATAACTATCTCTCCCTTATTGTTTGGCTGTAAGATAACTATCTATCACTTACAGTTTAATTGCAAGATAACAATCTCTCCGTATTGTTTCATTGTAAGATAACTATCTCTCCCTTATTGCTTAAAGATAATTATCTCTTACTTATTGTTTGGTTGCAAGACAATTCTCTCCCTTTTTGTTTGGTTGTAAGATAAATATCTCTCCCTTAATGTGTTGGTTGTAAGATAACTGTCTCAATCCTATTGTTTCATTGCAAGATAACTATATCTCCACTAGAGTTTGGTTGCAAGATAACTATTTCTCACGTATTGTTTTGTTGAAACATAACTATCTCTCCCCTATTGTTTGAATGTAAGATAACTATCTCTCCTCTATTGTTTGAAGATAACTATCTCTCCCCTATTGTTTGGTTGCAAGATAACTATCTCTCCCTTACTGTTTGGTTGTAAGATAACTATCTCTCCCTTATTGCTTGGTTGTAATATAATTATTTCTCCTTTATAGTTTGGTTGTAATATAATTATCTCTCCTTATTGTTTGAAGATAACTATCTCTCCCCTATTATTTGGTTGTAAGATAACTATTTCTCGCCTATTGTGTGGTTGCAAGATAACTATTTTTCTCTTATTGTTTGGTTGTAAGATAAATATATCTCCCTTATTGTTTGGCTGTAAGATAACTATTTCTCCCTTACTGTTTGTTTGTAAGATAACTACTCTCCCCAATTGTTTGGTTGTAAGATAACTATCTCTCTCTCATTTTTTGAAAATAACTATCTCTCCCTTATTGTTTGGTTGTAAGATAACTATCTCTCCCTTATTGTTTGGATGTAAGATAACTATCTCTACCTTATTGTTTGATTGCAAGATAACTATCTCTCCCCTATTGTTTGGATGTAAGATAACTATCTCTCCCCTATTGTTTAATTGCAAGATAACTATCTGTCCCCTATTGTTTGGATGTAAGATAACTATCTCTCCCCTATTGTTTGATTGTAAGATAACTATCTCTCCCCTATTGTTTGATTGCAAGATAACTATCTCTCCCCTATTGTTTGGATTTAAGATAACTATCTCTCCGTATTGTTTCATTGTAAGATAACTATCTCTCCCTTATTGCTTAATGATAATTATCTCTCACTTATTGTTTGGTTGCAAGAAAATTCTCTCCCTTAATGTTTGGTTGTAAGATAAATATCTCTCCCTTAATGTTTGCTTGTAAGATATCTATCTCTCCCTTATTGTTTGGTTGTAAGATAACTATTTCTCACTTACAGTTTAATTGCAAGATAACTATCTTTCCCTTATTGTTTAGTTGCAAGATAACTATCTGTCCCTTAATGTTTGGTTGTAAGATAACTGTCTCTATCCTATTGTTTCATTGCAAGATAACTATCTCTCCACTAGAGTTTGGTTGCAAGATAACTATTTCTCCCGTATTGTTTTGTTGAAACATAACTATCTCTCCCCTGTTGTTTGAATGTAAGATAACTATCTCTCCTCTATTGTTTGAAGATAACTATCTCTCCCCTATTGTTTGGTTGCAAGATAACTATCTCTCCCTTACTGTTTGGTTGTAAGATAACTATCTCTCCCTTATTGTTTGGTTGTAATATAATTATCTCTCCTTTATTGTTTGGTTGTAATATAATTATCTCTCCTTATTGTTTGAAGATAACTACCTCTCCCCTATTATTTGGTTGTAAGATAACTATTTCTCCCCTATTGTGTGGTTGCAAGATAACTATCTCTCCTCTATTGTTTGGTTGTAAGATAATATATCTCCCTTATTGTTTGGCTGTAAGATAACTATTTCTCCCTTACTGTTTGTTTGCAAGATAACTACTCTCCCCATTTGTTTGGTTGTAAGATAACTATCTCTCTCTCATTGTTTGAAGATAACTATATCTCCCTTATTGTTTGGTTCCAAGATAACTATCTCTCCCCTATTGTTTGGTTGTAAGATAATTATCTCTCCCCTATTGTTTGATTGCAAGATAACTATCTCTCCCCTAGAGTATGGTTTCAAGATAACTATTTCTCCCTTACTGTTTCCTTGAAAGATAACTATCTCCCCTGTTGTTTGGATGTAAGATAACTATCTCTCATCTATTGTTAGAAGATAACTATCTCTCCCCTATTGTTTGGTTCTAAGATAACTATTTCTCTCCTATTGTTTGGATGTAAGATAACTATCTCTCCCGTATTTTTTCATTGTAAGATAACTATCTCTCCCTTATTGCTTAAAGATAACTATCTCTCACTTATTGTTTGGTTGCAAGATAATTATCTCTCCCTTATTGTTTAGTTGTAAGATAACTATCTCTCCCTTAATGTTTGGCTATAAGATAAGTATTTCTCCCTTATTGTTTGTTTGTAAGATAACTAGCTCTCCCTTATTGTTTGGTTGGAAGATAACTATCTCTCCTTTATTGTTTGGTTGTAAGATAACTATCTCTCCCGTATTGTGTGGTTGGAAGATAACTATCTCTCCCTTATTGTTTGGTTGGAAGATAACTATCTCTCCCTTACTGTTTGGTTGTAAAATAACTATCTCAC
The DNA here is from genome assembly GCA_009760885.1 of Achatina immaculata. NCBI lineage: Eukaryota > Metazoa > Mollusca > Gastropoda > Stylommatophora > Achatinidae > Lissachatina > Lissachatina immaculata. The sequence continues at coordinate 13,775,284 of CM019708.1, forward strand.
CCTTACCGTTTAATTGCAAGATAACTATCTCTCCCTTATTGTTTGGTTGCAAGATAACTATCTCTCCCTTAGTGTTTGGCAGTAAGATAACTATTTCTCCACTATTGTTTGGTTGTAAGATGACTATCTCTCTGCCATTGTTTGATTGCAAGATAACTATCTCTCCTCTATTGTGTGGTTGTAAGATAACTATCTCTCCCCTATTGTTTGGTTGCAAGATAACTATCTCTCCCTTATTGTTTAGTTTCAATATAACTATCTCTCCCTTATTCTTTGGTTGTAAGATAACTATCTCTCCCTTATTGTTTGAAGATAACTATCTCTCCCTTATTGTTTGATTGCAAGATAACTATCTCTGCCTTATTGTTTACTTGTAAGATAACTATCTCCCCCACATTTTTTTGCTGTAAGGTAACTATATCTCCCTTATTGTTTGATTGCAAGATAACTATCTCTCCCTTATTGTTTGGTTGCAAGATAACTATCTCTCTCATATTGTTTGGTTGCAAGATAACTATCTCTCCCCTATTGTTTGGTTGCAAGATAACTATCTCTCCCCTATTTTTTGGTTGCAAGACAACTGTCTCTCCCTTATTGTTTTGTTGTAAGAAAACTATCTCTCCCTTATTGTTTGGTGGTAGGATAACTATCTCTCCCTTATTGTTTGATTGCAAGATAACTATCTCTCCCTTATTGTTTGGTTGTAAGATAACTATCTCTCCCGTATTGTTTGAAGATAACTATCTC
>CM019708.1:13781030-14233530 GCA_009760885.1 Achatina immaculata
CCCACGACAGGACCCAGAACCACTGATTTTTGTCAGCTCCCCAAGTTAGGATCCCCGAACCACTGATTTTTGTCAGCCCCCCCCCCCCCAAGTTAGGACCCCCGAACCACTGATTTTTGTCAGCCCCCCCCCCCAAGTTAGGACCCCCGAACCACTGATTTTTGTCAGCCCCCCCCCCCAAGTTAGGACCCCCGAACCACTGATTTTTGTCAGCCCCCAAGTTAGGACCGCCGAACCACTGATTTTTTTCAGCCCCCCCCCCCCCCCAAGTCAGGACCCCCGAACCACTGATTTTTGTCAGCCCCCCCCCCTCAAGTCAGGACCCCCGAACCACTGATTTTTTTGTCAGGGACCCGCACATCAGGGCCCCCGAAACACTGGTCTAGATGAAGTCATAGATTACTTACGCAGCGTGGGCATGTAGCACTTGATGTATTCGTCCATACTACAGAAGGGAATCGTGGACATTTCTGGAAACAAACATTGTTCACAGGGTTAGACCAAGCACGTGACAACATCAATAGACACATTTATATTCTTGAATCTCTGGGCATTTCCTGGCGGCTCTCAGACAGCTTGTCCTTGAGCGAACTGCCTTCCTGCCAGAAGTTGTGGATTGAGGATCCACCACGTAAGATTTTTTTAGCTGTACAAGATTACCAGAGAAAGTTTTGTTGATGAAACTCACTGACAAGGAAGAAAAAAATATCGGCAATAGGACATTCACGACAAAATTGATGTCATAAATACGACATCACGCCAGAATCCACCAGATGGCGGAGACAGGCAGAGAGAACATTACAACGTGAAATACAATTTATTTTCGTACAAATACGCGCAGATAGCTCCGACTGCTGGAAGTGACGTCATTTCCTGGATTAGGCTATTGTTTGGTGGAGAAAACTGTGTGTTCTAAATGGGTGGTAGCAATGTTTGGTACAGAAGTTTCTGAAGACAGAATATATCTGCTTGAAGGGCGAGGCAAACCAGATCGCACTGCCACATAATTGAGAGTGAATGAAAAGAAAGACGAAAAATTATATATCGTGAACAACAGAACCTGCCTGAGATTCGATCAAGGGAGGGCATAACAGCAATAATGGGAACACTGACCTAGATAAATAAAATATTAGCCACGTGGTGGGAACTGTACTGGAACTCATCACAGTATTCCTCGGTCTAATCCTACCATTACTGTCCCGCCCCCCCCCCCCGCCCCCCCACCCCCGGTCAGCATAGACCAGAAGTAAAACCTTTATCTTCCCCTTTTCTAAAGTGTCATAAATTCCCCTTTTATTATGTGCGTGTTTTGTATATGTGTCTTTTCTCTCAAAGTTTAAGCATTTACAGTGGGACATCAGTCGGTTTGTATCAACAGTTTATCAACCAGTCTCTTGAGAAATGTGGTTATATGTGTGTACGCGAGCAGCGAGGCACCTCACACTAACGCCACTTGTAAGAATGGTATTTAAAATGTCTTTGAAAACTCAGTTAACGTTGAGTCATCTTTCAGCAACATGAACGTCCAAGGGTTTAAACCCATCCCTCCGCTGTGAAAAACAAAACTGCGCTGGTAGAAGCTCAAACATGTCTTGCCATCTTGTCCACAGCTTCTCTGTGGGTACAGGACCACGTGGACTCTTAGTGACTCCTCTTATCTCCCAAAGTATTGTGGGATTTTTTACTCACTTCCCGCTCTTTCCAGTCAACCCAAACAGGTACCCGACTCGCTGGTGTTGAGATGAACGGAGTTCATCCGCTTGTTGAACGATACGCACTTTACACAAAGTTGTTAGTGGATGAAGGCAAAAACATATTTCATGTTTAGGCCCCTCCCCCTTCCCTCCACCGCCCGCTAATACTAGACCTGGGCAGACTTCAAAGCGAGCAAAAGTCATATTAACTCTTTAAATGAGCTATGTAATCAGTTTAAAATGTTTTAATAACTGAACTTTCGTGGTTTTCTTCCATAATTGAAAGTTCATAATTTTAAATTGTCGTAAGTACAAAAAAAAAAGAGGAACCGTGCTTGCTCTGTAAGACATAGCGGCCATCATGAATGGAAATAAAAACTATTCGTGTGTCCTGAACAATGTTTGTTGGTCTAAAAATTAAACTAATAATTAACCAAACAGTATATTAGAATATTTGTTCTAACAGAATATCCAACACTTTTCATACATTTAACATCACTGCTGTACCTAGACCAGCAGGCAGCAGTAAGAATAAATGGTGAACTTGGTTTGACATAAAATAATGGGTCCGTCAATGGTGCATATTGTCGCCTTACTTATTTAACTTATATGCTGAAAATATAATGAGGAATATTAGAAAAGATGTAGACAAAGAATATTACGATGCCAAAACAATTGGAGGTTATGAAATACCAGAGATTAGATATGCTGATGACACAGTATTGCTGTCAACAACACAAAAAAGAAATGGAGAAACTAATTATGTCAGTCCGTAAGAACAGCGAAGAGCAAAACCTCTATCTTAATACGAAGAAAACTAAATTGATGACAACTAACAAAACAAACAAGGCAGCTGAAATATGTATCAATGAGGAAAAAATGGAAGAAGTGGAGAGTTTTTAATATCTTGGATCACTGCTAACTAATAATGGAGATATAATGAGAGAAATTAAAAGGAGGACGTCCATCGCTCTTAAAGAATCTGTGGAGAGGAACAGACAGAAGCACAAAAATAAGATTTTTAAGGGCCTGCGTCTTTCCCATCGCAACATATGCCTGTGAGACCTGGACACTTAACAAAACATCTGAGAAACACATAAATGCCTTTGAATGTAAATGCTACAGAAGAGTTCTTCAAATATCATGGACACAAAAAGAACAAATACTACGTACTACAAGAAAATAATATTGAAGAAAGATGGCTAGTAAAGAAGACTAAACAAAGAAAACTTAAACATTTTGGACACATTAAACGTCATGATAATTTAGACAAGACCGTCTTGGAAGGGTACATAATGGGGAAAAGAAAGTGAGGAAGATGAAGAAGAAGATGGCTGCAAGACATCGTTGATGATCTGCAAATGGATGCATCAACAAGAGGGCATCTTGGTTACAATAGAGAGGCCTACAGGAGAGGTGTTAGGGAGGCGAAGTTCCACAAGGGACATGCAAATGAATGAATGAATGAGTTAACAGAGTGATCAGGAAAACCCGATCCTCTCTTTGTCGTTCGGGTAGAAATAAAGCACCGTGCGGCACTTAGACTAGCAGACGATATTAGGAGCAGACTTTTAGGGCAGACGATATAAGGAGACGACAAGGACAGGAAGTGAAAAAAAAAATTTTAATAGAAGGAAAAATGTGTTTGTTCTAAATGTTACGGTAGATATTTGTGCTGTGCTGAGTTGGCCTTATATTTTTGTTCAGTAGAAAGTGTAGAGCTAGAGAATGTAGAAATAGTTCTGTTTTGAGATTTTGTCTCGACCAGTGGTTCTGAACATATCTGCGTGATTTTTGTGAGACAGAGTGATGCATATTCGTGATATCCGTAACTTGCAACTCTTTGTTCATCACTATGTTTGAGTGCTGTTCTGGTTGAGTGAGAATGTAGATCACTCCTTCTCATATGGCAAACTGCTGTCTTGGCGGGAGTGGAGTCTATGTGTAATGTTTTCTTGTTGACATTCTTCACCTCATTCGTCATCTACCATCAGTACCCATCAATAAAATTTGTTATTTGTGCTCCACATCTTTTCAAGTTACTACGCTATGTTTTCTGTAGTTGTGGAGTGAGTCAGAGGTTTTCATTCTGTGCTGTTGATATCTAAGTTGGAGTTGTGTACCTGGGTGTGATCGTTTCTCTGCGTATATCAAAGAAACACTTGCTAATACTTTCAGAACTAACAGTCAATTTAAAAGAAATGTCTTACTCTACTTAAAATTTCATAAAGCAGCAGCACATGAAACCTACTTTGACTCTGATTTATCGGCACCAGCCCGAGCATACTATTTCAAAACAAGGAGAAGAAATGTATACAGAAACTTGTACAAGATCTTCAGTCAAACACGTTCCTTACTTGGACCAAAGTTATACACCACACAGCTGCAAGTATGTACAACAGCCCTTAGTCTACACTCAGCCACACAGCCGCTGTAGCCGCTGTAGCTGTGGTTACGCGAGATCTTCCTGTCCACAAAGTCAGCAACATCATTTGTCTGGTCCGAGCAGGACACTGTCCCGCCAGCTTCATATGGTTTGGGCAACATTTTGCGCTGGAAACAAAAACAGCAATGACCTTATGAAACGTTTCAGCAACTTTGTTAACTGGTGAGATAGCTTTGTCAAGTATTTCAAGGATTTTATGAAAACTTACGATAATTTTGTGAAACATTTCTACATTTTTGTTTCTTCTAGCATGCTTAGCAAGTGGTCTTGTCCTCTCAGTGTACTTTATTCTTCTGTACTTTTCTCCGTCCACCCTTCATCATTATGTCCTCTCACTCTTTTTATCATCTGCGCCATCTGGGCGGCTTTGTTTTGGGCCATGAGTATCCGAAGGTGACAAGCTATGGCTACTTATGGCATAACGCCATGTTGTTTACCATATGGCACCCTTTTTGATAACCCTTTTAAAACATTTCTCAGCCAATCGTTGGCTTTCTCTTTGTGCTCTACTTGGTATATCTGGGCGCATCTCGTGCCGGTCTTTCTTACAAGGCTAAGTCATTTTTCATATATTTTTCATATTTTTATCTGTTGTAATGTTTTTATTTGTTGTAATGTTTTTATTTGTTGTAATGCTTCTGTATGTGATCCTTGAAAAGGGATTTTTGCCGAAATATTGGACTGTTGTATGTCCTTCATTTACATGTACTCATCTTGCTTCCTTCCATTCTTGTTTCTGCCCATTTTCCTCACTCTTTCTATCTTTTTTCTGAAACTGTACCATACATCTCCATCTATTTTCATTACATTTTTATTGTGTTTCGTTTCGAAACACTGTAACAGAAGTACGCAATTAATCCGCTAATCTTTAAAGTAGCAAAAATGAGTCTACGCGACAGTAGAAAAGTGTTAATAGTTTGCTGGAAGTTAAAGGTATATTTTACCCTGAAACGAACATTATAAAAATGTTATATGTTATCTGTAATAGCTAAAGTTTAATTACAGACAAAACAATGGAGAAGTAAATGGTGTATTTAACGGTATATCTCATATACAGCTCATCTGAATATCTCTTTTACAGATATATTATCAGTTCATGATAACTGTTCTATTATTTCTAAAATATCTCATTCTTGTGCGGTTTTAATTTCACAAACATGCGTAATTACAACATTAAGAGTAGTTTAGATAAGAAAAGTCATGAATAAATAGATAGATAAATAAATAAATAGGACAAGGAGCAAGAGTCCAGACTGACACATTATAAACTGCGCGATCAATTTGCGACTTGTCTCCCACGGTTTAGCTTCTCTCTCTCTCTCTCTCCCTCTCTCTCATTAATCCTAGTCTATTTTGCTTCACTGTCTACTGTATTATTTTCATTTCTAGTTTTCTTTCCTGCTGAAAATGTTTTTGAACGAACATCAGACTGTTTCCAACACATGACAACACCTGCAAGCTGAGCGCACTCCAAGATACAGACCTCTAGTTTGCTCACGCTGATGTGGGTCAGAGTGCCTGGTGCGACCAGCGTGCCCAGCTCCCTGGCGTTGGGGTACTCTCTCGGCTCGTGAAGATGTACCTGCGATGTACAATAATAACGTGAGCAGTTTGTGCCGTGAAAATGACAGTTTTCAAAACTTTTTACAGGTAAAGACTTGTATCTTTTCTTTATTGATTATGTTGGCTGTTATATACAGCGCAAGAAAAACTAATGATTAAAAAAAAGCCCTTTCCACTAGTTCATCTTGTATGTATGGTCATAAAGTAATAAAGTGACCAAACGTCCCGTATTATAAGGGACTTCCCGTATTTAAAAATTTGTCATGGGAATTGTATTACTTCGGTCCGGGGATATAAATGTCTCCAATTAAAAAAACAAAAACTTGTCACACACTGTCCATGCTGTCCACATTCTCGTCGTTGATTGGCACATTTATTATGAGTGTCCCTTATCTGTGTACTTAGAAAAGAAAGTCAGGTTAACAACACGAAAGAAAACAAAACATCGTCCTAGTTTCACAATTGTTTTTAGGGGGCACTAATTTTTTAAAAAATAATGGCACCTCGAATCTTAACTCCAGATATTCTACAGCTTACGTGATTCCATAACGTACATGATTCTAAATATCTTGAATGGTCCCTTCATTTTACATTTCAGATTCCTTGTTTTAATTAAATCAAAGCCTACGGTCATGCACATGTCTCACCTTGATCCCGGCAGCCACGCTCATGCTGACTGCACCCACCCCATCGCCAACAGCACCCATCCCATCGCCAGCAGCACCCATCCCATCGCCAACATTGACGATGAGACTCAAGCCACTGAAGCTGCCAACCCTATCTACATATTTTAGATTCTCCGGGTCAGAGTTGAAGGTGAAACAACTGTCCGCTACTGTCAAGGATCTGCAATGAGAAATATTTCATTAAAAATTACGCAATAAATAATCGTGTATAGAGTTTTACAGATAAAATGGACCTGCTCATACTTTTGTGACTAATAAAAAGATGCTTTGTTAGTGTGACATCTAACTTATCGGAAAGCTAGAAGCTGTAACGGCCAGATTCTTCTACAGTGTTACAGAGACTTGCAAAAAAAAAGTGGCCATATGCCAATAACTAATTATGTCAGTCCGTAAGAACAGCGAAGAGCAAAACCTCTATCTTAATGCGAAGAAAACTAAATTAATGACAACTGACAAAACAAACAAGGCAGTTGAAATATGTATCAATGAGGAAAAACTGGAAGAAATGGAAAGTTTTTAATATCTTGGATCACTGCTAACTAATAATGGAGATACAATGAGAGAAATTAAAAGGAGGACATCCATCGCTCTTCAGAAAGTAAAACAACTAAATAATCTGTGGAGAGGAGCAGACAGAACCACAAAAATAAGATTTTTAAGGGCATGCATCTTTCCCATCGCAACATATGCCTGTGAGACCTGGACACTTAACAAAACAGCTGAGAAACACATAAATGCCTTTGAATGTAAATGCTACAGAAGAGTTCTTCAAATATCATGGACAAAAAAAATAAATAAATAAATATATACATACTACAAGAACTTAATATTGAAGAAAGTTGGCTAGTAAAGAGGATTACAGAGAGAAAATTTAAATATTTTGGACACATTAAACGTCATGATAATCTAGAGAAGACCATCTTGGAAGGATACATAATGGGAAAAAGAAAGAGAGGAAGATCAAGCCGAAGATGGCTGCAAGATATCGTTGATGATCTGCAAATGGATGCATCAGCAGCAGGGCATCTTGCTTACACCAGAGAGCCCTACAGGAGAGCTGTTAGGGAGGCAAAGTTCCGCAAGCGACATGCAAATGAATGAATGAATGCCAAATAACCGATTATTTTTCTTCCGTAGCTATTTTTTTGTTTTTTTTTTTTGTTTTTGTGTTTTCCTTCATATTATAATTTCTTCTTCAATAAAGATAATTATTATATGTATAATTTGATAATATCTTATTCAGCTATACACGGACATCCGTCGCACCAGTGTATAACACTGATTTTTGGTAACTGTTCCAACATTTCTGAAACTTTCTATTCCATGTTTGTTACATTCCGGCCAAACTGTTTCACTTTTCCCTGATCCGTACAGTTACGAAATTCACTTCAAATGATTTAAGTAAGACAAGTTAAAATAAAATCAACAGCGAGCAAGAGTCCAAACTGGCAAATCTCATGTATGTAATCAGTTTGTAATCCGTTTTTCATTTTCTACATTGTGGCTTCTCTCTCTCTCTCTTTTTCTCTCTCTCTTTCTCTCTCTCTCTCTCTCTCTCTTATTCATTCATTTAGCCTAGTCAGTTTTCTACCTTAATTTTTGTCTTCATGGATTTACATACGCAAGGTCTATATTCTGTCACTATTTTACCTGTCATCAAAATACGCTAATTTGTTACTGTTTGTTTTCTTAACTCTTTCACCCTGGAATTAAATCTTATTCTCTGCCAAACTAAATTTGAAAGAAAGAAATTGCGAGGAAGTTTTTTTTTAATTTAAAAATGCAGATTGAATCAGAAATGCGCTATTTGTCATTTTATTTCGACTATGTTTAAATAATGCTCTGAACATTGATTCACATTAAGTGCTCAAGATCTACCAGCACCATCACTGTTGCTGTGGAGTAAAAGAGTTAAGTGAAGAAAGCACCCTCTTCATGTAAAAGAAACATTCAGGAATTTAGAATGAAAGAGCGAATTATTTTTTTAAAATCAGTTACATAACTACTCTTTCATATTTTTTTGCGAAAAAAAAACCGTTATGACAATTCACTTATGGGCACGTGACGCATATCAAAACACGTATCTAATTATTTGTTTCGTTTCTCCGTTATCTATCTGTTAATGAATTAAATCATCTTTTATAAACTCACAATCCAAAATGATTGCAACGAAAGCCAGACGTGAAAGGAAATTGTAAATAGTTTTAATTCCACAAAGTTTCACATAAAAAAATGAATAGGAAAGGGAAATACGTCCAAAAAAAAGGATGTGTGAGACAGAGAGAGAGAGAGAGAGAGAGAGAGAGAGTGTGTAGAGGTGTGGAGGATGGGTTCGTAGGGAAAGATAAATATTATATTTATGTAAAAAATCTGTTTTGTTAAGGTTAAGGTACGCCCTATATTCACCCCGTGAAAACAGATATAAAAAATCTACCTGCAAAATTAATCCTGTTATACGGAACAATACTGTCAGAATGAAATCTTTACAAAAACTTTTTAAAATAGTCACACATTTTCTGTACGTAAAATTCGAGACAGGAAACTGAAAACATCATTTTAGGAGTGGCATTTTATTGAAAGAAAGAAAGAAAGAAAGAAAGAAAGAACACATTGATGACGTCAATGAGATTTGCCAAATTAAATGTTCTTATTAACCTGTTTTATCTAAATTGGCTTATATTAATTGTGTAATTATGTAAATTATGTTCCTTTCATGCGCTGGAAAAAATGTATTCATTTTGAATTACTTACACGAGCAACTCTCGTCACAGCCGTTGTGACGGGCAAGCATGCAAGAAACAGACTATTACATATATATTCTGTGGATTGAGCACAATCTATAATCTTACAGAAGAATTATTGCACAAAGCACAGGAAACAAGCGTCACCGCCGTTATGTCGGGCAAGCATGCAAGAAGCAGACTATAACATACATATTCTGTGGATTCAGCACGATCTAATCTTCTTATATATCTTATATCATTAACGTGCTGTTAAATGTCACATAGGGCTAGCAAGGTAGTTCGCCAGTTCTTCCTGTCTTCGGCGAGCCTTTCAACCTCATCAAGGAACTTCATGCCCATTAACTTGGCCTCTTTTAACAATGTCCTCTTTAGAGTTTCACTTGGTCTGCCTCTTTTTCTTCAGAAAAGGGACCTATCTACAGGCGATTCTAGATGGAAAAAAAAGATCTTGTTATGGAAACTCGCAAAGAAATCTAATCTTACAGAAGAATTATTGCATAAAGCACAGGAAACATGCGTCAAACAAAAGGTCGGCATCTACAGTGTCAAATATAGAGTGCTTCTTCTTCTTTCTCTCTGGAGCTGCGAGCTGATGCGCTTTACAGCCGATGTGGTGAAGATTTTGAGGCATAGCAGCATGTCGAATAGGTAGCGGGTTACTCTCGCTATTTTATAGTCCCTGGGTGAGCTAAACAACCAGGATTTGTGCTGCACGCCTTCATCAGACTCAACCGCCATAGTGGTTATATCGATGCTGCTCTGTTAGCAGGCTAAGCTTGTTCCTGGGGTACCAATAGAAAGGTAAGACAGGGTCTTGGTCAGCTACGGTGTGCCGATCCTGACGCTAACATGCCAGCTATGGGTTGCTGACAGCTTCTTCGCCAGAACACTGCAGAACACAAGCATTTTAACTGTTCGAGTTCAGGCAGATACGAATACCACAGAATCAGATCAAATTTCAATTCCTGGAAACATTTTTCGTTCTGTACTGAACAAGAGAAAGTAGTCCGACTTAAAAGTTATCTCTTTCAGAAAACGGAAGTACCGTTAACGTGCGCAATGATAAAATAATATAAAGCATGTGCGCTACGTTTGACTGACAAACTCGTAAAGTATTGGTAAACCTGCATATAATCTTATGTGTTTGTTTTTGTGGGCAATGATCAGCTGTGTGATGGCTGTTATTTAGAATCTAGAGACATGGTTAAAATCTACTTTTGTTTACTTTTCTATTTAAAAAATTGTAAAATCCTGCTCAGGTTTGTAACATCTAATCATCTTATTTCTCTCATGTTCGTAACATCTCACCTTCTTTCTCTCATGTTTATAACATATCATCATCTTCTTTCTCTCATGTTTATAACATCTCATCATCTTCTTTCTCTCACGTTTATAACATCTTAATATTCCACTTCACGAGGTGTAACTCACAACGGTCCAAGCAAAGTATTTATAAACATTACTCTCGCCATTTTGAAAACAGTTTTGGGTCTTGCTGGTTTTGGTCTCCTGTCTCACGAGAGTTCTTGTTACGGTGAAAGTGTCTTGGTCATTCTTTCAGGACTCCGCTGATCTGCTGTAAGACAACGACAGAGTCTCTTCCCCCCGAAAAAAGTAACAGAGATGTAGAGATGCAAGAGGATCTGCAGAGATGTAGGGATGCAATAAGATCTGCATAGATGTAGAGATGCAAGAAGATCGGCAGAGATGTAAGGATGCAAGAAGATCAGCAGATGTAGGGTTGCAAAAAGATCGGGTAGAAAGGATAACCATGTTTAGATATTCTCTCTTTGGATATTTCTGCCAAAATTAACCTCCCCCGAGACAACCACGAAGAACCTGGTTTGACAACCACATGCAGGGTTGTTTACTGTAACAGGATATCAGGCCAAATGACTTGACCTAACCTTGAAAACCTGACACGGACATGTTTAAGTACCTATAGTCGTGTTTATCCCTCCTCGATCCGTCGATACAAAACTAATCGGCAAAAGTATGGATACGAAACAAAGAAAACGGATGTTTGTGAGGTGAAGCCTCCTTCATCTAGGAAGTACCTTCGCTGGTAAACAAGAAGATCAGAAGTACATCCTTGTTTCAGAACAACAAACCCTGTGGTAAGATCTCTACGGCTGATGCTGGAGCCATCTTCCCACCATTTTCATCAAAGGAAAAACATTATATCTCCAACTCAGGTGTCCATTTTATTATGAGACCATGATGCAACAGACGGGCAAATGTATTTATAAAATCAAATGTAAACTAAACCAAACATCCGGCGTTTACAATGAATTCTGTTGAGCTTCTCTCCCGCCTCGAACAACAACGACCACTCCCATCTCACCCGGGGGGGGGGGGGGGGGGCAGAAAAACGTTCTGTGTTAGAGAGGAATTTGCGGTGACACCCAGGTAGGAAGGTTGGGTCGATGGGTGCACTTTGCTGCCGGATCTAGACCAATCATTCTCACAGTCTTTTCATGAAATTGCAGTTTTAACTGTCGACACACCCGTGCACACATCATTTCACATACAAGGAGACGCACAAAATGTTACTCAACCAAAACGTTTAATAGAATTTTTAATTTCAGTTCAGAAATTTCAAATTCTGTGATGAGTACCCTTACTTCATACATGGTTCGATATAGTATCCTTACTTCATGCATGGTTCGATATAGTATCCTTACTTCATGCATGGTTCGATATAGTACCCTTACTTCATGCATGGTTCGATATAGTACCCTTACTTCATGCATGGTTCGATATAGTACCCTTACTTCATGCATGGTTCGATATAGTACCCTTACTTCATGCATGGTTCGATATAGTATCCTTACTTCATGCATGGTTCGATATAGTATCCTTACTTCATGCATGGTTCGATATAGTAACCTCACTTCATGCATGGTTCGATATAGTATCCTTACTTCATGCATGGTTCGATATAGTACCCTTACTTCATGCATGGTTCAGTAGATGGCAAGATGTGTTGTCGCTGTCTAACTTTGTCTAGGCGAACCTCCATGTTTTTGACTAGTCTGTGTTACAGTTCTTCTGTCAATCCCTGGGGGAAAAAAATCTCACGATGACCGTTTGCAGTTGTCTTACACTTTCCGGTTCCTTGAAACTGACTTTCTCCTTGACAGAACCCCACAAGAAAAAAAACGCAAAGGCTGTGTGGCGGCCATATTGAACTGCTCTGAAGACGTTTTGTATGTCGATGGGACATTACACGGAGCCCAGAATGTTCATGTAAGAAACTCAGAACATTTGTTGTATGAGGACGAGCGTCGCCTTGCATGAACCATTGTGTATCCATTAGTAACCTTGTTGCCAAGAGCTGTGGGAGAAATCTGATTTACAACATGTCCATGTAGGCATACTGTTACTAGTGTCGTTGAGATAGAGCGGCCCAAAAACTCCCAGCCAGCCCATACATTTTCTCGCTGTAATTATCAAACTAGTGCGCAAAATTAGGAATGTCTCTCACCCAAAATCTGGCATTCTGCTTGTTCACAGAACCTTTCAGGTAAACGTAGACCTACCTTTCAGGTAAACGTAGAACTACCTCTTAGGTAAACGTAGACCTACCTTTCAGATAAATATAGACCTACCTTTTAGGTAAACGTAGACCTACCTTTTAGGTAAATGTAGACCTACCTTTCAGATAAATGTAGACCTACCTTTTAGGTAAACGTAGACCTACCTTTCAGATAAATATAGACCTACCTTTCAGGTAAACGTAGACCTACCTTTTAGGTAAATGTAGACCTACCTTTCAGATAAATATAGACCTACCTTTCAGGTAAACTTAGACCTACCTTTCAGATAAATGTAGACCTACCTTTCAGATAAATGTAGACCTACCTTTTAGGTAAACGTAGACCTACCTTTCAGGTAAACGTAGACCTACCTTTCAGATAAATGTAGACCTACCTTTTAGGTAAACGTAGACCTACCTTTCAGATAAATATAGACCTACCTTTCAGGTAAACTTAGACCTACCTTTCAGATAAATGTAGACCTACCTTTCAGATAAATATAGACCTACCTTTCAGGTAAACTTAGACCTACCTTTCAGATAAATGTAGACCTACCTTTCAGATAAATATAGACCTACCTTTCAGGTAAACGTAGACCTCATCAGAGAAGCAAGTGTTGTGCAGCACGTCATATCCCCCCCCCCCTTTTGCGACCGCCCGACCAGCAAACTGTGCCTGCCATTCCATGTCATTCGCTGTTAGTTTCTGAAGCTGTGTAATTTTGCGCGTGATCAAGCGCACGTCTGCTTGGAATATTCTTTGAAGAGAACGACGTGGAAGCCCAACCTGGAAGAAGTAGTTCTGGTGGATTTAGCGAGGCAAAGCCACTCTCACATCCTCAGTATTCTCTGCAGTTCGGTGGTCCGGAGTGGTTTTCTCTCCAGAACACTGTCATCAGTTTCACATTTTCCGGCCAGTCTATACAGTGTCTGTGTGAAGGGAACGGCCAGTCTATACAGTATCTGTGTGAAGGGAACGGCCAGTCTATACAGTGTCTGTATGAAGGGAACGGCCAGTCTATACAGTGTCTGTATGAAGGGAACGGCCAGTCTATACAGTGTCTGTATGAAGGGAACGGCCAGTCTATACAGTGTCTGTGTGCAGGAAGCGGTCAATGTATATAGTGTCTGTATGAAGGGAACGGCCAGTCTATACAGTGTCTGTATGAAGGGAACGGCCAGTCTATACAGTGTCTGTATGAAGGGGGCGGCCAGTCTATACAGTGACTGTATGAAGGGAACGGCCAGTCTATACAGTGTCTGTGTGCAGGAAGCGGTCAATGTATACAGTGTCTGTATGAAGGGGGCGGCCAGTCTATTCAGTGTCTGTATGAAGGGGGCGGCCAGTCTATACAGTGACTGTATGAAGGGAACGGCCAGTCTATACAGTGTCTGTGTGCAGGAAGCGGTCAATGTATACAGTGTCTGTATGAAGGGGGCGGCCAGTCTATTCAGTGCCTGTGTGCAGTGGCGGCCAGTCTATACAGTGTCTGTGTGAAGGGATCGGAGAGTCTATACAGTGTCTGTGTGAAGGGATCGGAGAGTCTATACAGTGTCTGTGTACAGGGAGCCCACCATGTACGAAAATATACAAGAAAATGCTCCTGAATCTTGGCTGAACTCTGTTTCTGGTAAAGCAACACCGTCTTCATCTTCTGTTCCGGCGTCAACCGTCCCTCGTCCGCCATTTTTCCACAAACTGACGTAGGCGGCGCCTCTCACGCGCTACATCGACAACTGCTGCCATCTGGCGAACCATGGATGAAGTAAGGGCACTCGTCACAAGACTTGAAAGTTCTGAACCGAAAATTAAACATTTTATTAAACATTTTGAGAGTGCGATAATTCGTTGTGCCACCCTGTAACTGGCTTTCTTCACCGTGTTTTGGCTGTAGATGAGTACATTCCCAGCATTCTAACAGTGAAGCGTGTAGATCCGTACTAGCTAGGCAGATCCATTAATAGTTCTAAGACTTCAAGTTCTAGTAACTTGATCATATTGTCTAGTCAGTTTCCTCTGCTGCTGTATGACACCGCGGCGTACTGTCGGGTCGTGTGGGTGGCCGGCGAAAATCAGAGTACAGGAATAAACCCTGAAAAAATAAACTCGGATTGAGGGGCCAGGAGTAAACCCTGAAAAACAAACCCAGAATGAGGGCCTGGGGTAAACCCTGAAAAAAATAAAACCGGAGTGAAGGGCCAGGGGTAAAGTATGAAAAAATAAGTGAGGGGGTCTAAGATAGTTAATCTATCTCCGCTTTCAGGCATCCCTTGCTGCTCTGCTAGATTTTCAGACGTGTGGACTTTTATAACACACTGCAAACGACAATAGACTAGGTACGGAAAAATGATATTGTATTAATAATGGGTGATTTTAATGCAAAAATTGGTACAGAAAGAGCAGAAGATGAAGGACATGTTGTGGGGAAATTTAGCATAGGACATAGAAATGAGGCAGGTGACAATCTAATGGCGTTTTGCATGGAAAATGAGCTAATGATCGCTAACACACTTTTTAAACAACATCCAAGAAGACTTTACACATGGACATCACCTGATGGTAAAACTAGGAATCAAATATATTACATTTTAGTGCAAAGAAGGTGGAGGTCAAGCATAACATCAGCAAAAACTTTACCAGGTGCTGATTGTGACACGGACCATGAGTTATTAATAGCAGACATGAAGATAAAGACAAAAAAGACAGTTACGGGATCAAGACCACTCCAATTTGATCTTACACATATACCAGAACACTACGGTATAGAAGTGAAGAACCGTTTCGAAATCCTGATGGCTGTACAGGAGGAGATGACACCAGATGAATTGGCTACACAGGCCAAAGATATCTTAATAACAACAGCTAAAGACATGGTTCCAGTAAAGAAATCACAAAAGAATGGATGGATTACAGCAGGTACACTAGAACTGATAAAACAACGTAGAGAAATGAAGACGCAATGGAAAGTGACAAACAACAACAAAGAGAAATATAAAACTTTAACAAAAGAAGTACGAAGAAACATAAGAAAAGACAAAAAACAATACATTCAAGATTGTTGTGAAAGAATAGAAGAACATCAGAAGTGTGGAAGAGATAGTGAAATATTTAAAGAAATGAAGACATTGACGAGAAATGTCACACCTAAGCTAAATGTAATTTGAGATGAGATGGGGAATACCTTGACAGAGACAGAGGAAATTCTAGAAAGATGGAAGGAATATTGCAGAGGAATGTATGAAACTCCCGACTGTGAAAACAGAAATCAACAGTGTGAATTATTATTGGAGGAGAAAGAACTCGAACCGACAATAGAAGAAGTTTTATGGGCAAGAAAGAATCTGAAAAATGGTAAATCACCAGGATGTGATGAGATAACAGCTGAATTTATTAAAGCAGGAGGAAAGGAATGTGCAACAATCTATCATGCAATGTGCAAAAAGATATGGCATTCAGGTATTTGGCCAAAAGAATGGAAAAGAACTGTATTCATACCACTGCCCAAAAAGGGTAACCTGAAATTATGCACAAACTACAGAACTGTTGCCCTGATTAGTCATGCCAGCAAAATTCTATTAAAAATCATAATGGGTAGACTTCGAAAGAAAATAGAAGAAGAAGTCAATATGGTCCAAGCTGGTTTCAGGCAAGGAAGAGGATCACGAGATCATATATTCAATATAAGATTCATAATAGAGAAATGCAGAGTTTAATGTGAATCTATATTTATCCTTTATAGACTACTCAAAGGCATTTGATTGTGTACAACACCAGAAACTTTGGGAAATAATGGAAAAAATGGGATTTCCAACAGATTTGATACAATTAACATCACTGCTGTATCTAGACCAACAAGCAGCAGTAAGAATAAATGGTGAAACAACAACTTGGTTTGACATAAAACAAGGGGTCCGTCAGGAGTGCATATTGTCACCCTACTTATTTAACTTGTATACTGAAAATATAATGAGGAATGTTAGAGAAGATGTAGACAAAGAATATTATGATGCCATAACAATGGAGGTTATGAAATACCAGAGATTAGATATGCTGATGACACAGTGTTATTGTCCACAACACAAAGAGGAATGGAAAAACTAATTATGTCAGTCCGTAAGAACAGCGAAGAGCAGAACCTCTATCTTAATGCGAAGAAAACTAAATTGATGACAACTGACAAAACAAACAAGGCAGTTGAAATATATATCATTGAGGAAAGATTGGAAGAAGTGGATAGTTTTGAATATCTTGGATCACTACTAACTAATAATGGAGATACAATGAGGGAAATTAAAAGGAGGACATCTATCGCTCTTCAGAAAGTAAAACAAATAAAGAATCTGTGGAGAGGAACAGACAGAACTACAAAAATAAGATTTTTAAGGACATGCATCTTTCCCATCGCAACATATGCCTGTGAGACCTGGACACTTAACAAAACAGCTGAGAAACACATAAATGCCTTTGAATGTAAATGCTACAGAAGAGTTATCCAAATATCGTGGACACAAAAAAGAACAAATATATCTATACTACAAGAGCTTAATATTGAAGAAGGCTGGCTAGTAAGGAGTATTAAAGAGAGAAAACTTAAATATTTTGGACACATTAAACGTCATGATAATTTAGAGAAGACTGTATTGGAAGGATACATAATGGGAGAAAGAAAAAGAGGAAGACCAAAACGAAGATGGCTGCAAGACATCTTTAATGATCTGCAAATGAATGCCACAGCAGCAGGCCATCTTGCTCACAACCGAGAGGCCTACAGGAGTGCTGTTAGGGAGGCAAAGTTCCGCATGGGACATGCAAATGAATGAATGAATGAATGGACTTTACCCTTCTTGTAGAGCTTAATGGTGAAATCCATCAAGGAGGAAATGCAACATGGGAAGAGCACTGACTCGAAATACAACATGGGAAGAGCACTGACTTGAAATACAACATGGGAAGAGCACTGACTCGAAATACAACATGGGAAGAGCACTGACTTGAAATACAACATGGGAAGAGCACTGACTCGAAAAACAACATGGGAAGAGCACTGACTCGAAAAACAACATGGGAAGAGCACTGACTCGAAAACAACATGGGAAGAGCACCGTCTCCATTATCAATTGACGAAGCAGGATACATACATGTGCCTACTTTCAAAACTGTCATTAAAAACGTGACAACAAAATAGCGTAACCAATATAATAATAATAATAATATTTCTGAAGGCCAAAGTTCAATAACCACAAAATGCCCATGTGGAACTCACCGAGCAAATATTTCAGAACAATTAACAACAACGTCATTCCATTTGCACACTTGGATGAAGTTGCCCAGCGTCCAGCCAATCAGTCCGTCCAGCTGTCTTGTATTCATGTCTCTAAACACGTTCTGTGTCACGTGATTGGTGGAGATTCCAAAATCTTCAAGACTGGATGCCTAAACAGAGATGATTTTAACAATGTTTATGGGGATGGGATTTGGTGGGGGGGGGGGGGCGTCTATTGGTACACGAAAAGATCTATACCAGTAGATACAACCAAGTTTATACTATTGGTGTACTAAAATTCTGTACCAGTAGATACAACCAAGGTTTATACTATTGGTACACTAAAATTCTGTACCGGTAGATATAGCCAAGGTTTATACTATTGGTACACTAAAATTCTGTACCAGTAGATATAGCCAAGGTTTATACTATTGGTACACTAAAATTCTGTACCAGTAGATATAACCAAGCTTTAGACTATTGATACACTAAAATTCTGTACCAATAGATACAACCAAGATTTAGACTATTGGTACACTAAAACTATTTACCAGTAGAGTCTGAGTGGCGAAGTGGTTAGTGCACTGATTTCTCATGGCGAAGGTCGGGGATTCTAATCCCAGTCACCCAGCTGTAGAAATGGGTACCCGACTTCTTCTGGAGTTGGGGAAGGAAAGGCGGCCAGGCGTGATACTGACCATATCACCCTCTAGTGTGCTGACAGGTCAAGGAAAATATGGGCACTAACACCATATCCCTATGTGCCTCTAAGACGTGACAGGATTACCTTTAGATACAACCAGGGTTTAAACTGTTGGCACACCAACATTCTGTACCAGTAGATACAACCAAGGTTTAAACTATTGGTACACTGACACTGCGCATGTCTTGACCTAAATTCCTGATTTCTGCGCACATATTTTTGCGTACATTCCTACAATTCTTCATTTAGAAGGCGTTCTCTCAAAGAAAAAATCTCCTTGGAAGTCTCCTTAGACAACCTTAGAAAAGACATATTAGCAGAGACGTGCACAGTGGAAAATCTCCGCTTTGTCTGTGATATCAATTTTACTCATTTTGATTGTACCACCCCCCACATTAAACCTTTAAAAAACAAATCTGGCGTTACGAAAGCAACAGCAAGAACCCAGAACGTTATATGGAGCAAAAATAAATTCGGCATACAGTTACAATCTGAACCCAAGACATATGGCCCTTCCACAAACGCTTGTCCTGCGCCTTTCTTTCCGCTCTTTCCCAGGTGAACCCTCTATTACTCAACAACCTCTCTGTTGTTCTTTTCCATCTTTCTTTTGGTCTACCCTTACTTCCGTTTCCCTGAGGTATCCATTCAGTGATACTTTTGGTAATAAGTTATCAGTCATCCGGACTACATGCCCCAGCCAATGTCTTTCCTAAAGAAAGCATCTTCTGTTAAAACATCAAAGATGCAATAAAATGGTAAAATATCTGTTTATATAATTATCTAAAGTTCTTAATCTTTTCAAACAAACACGCACATACAAAGCAACGATGTATATAAACTTTGCAATATAGGATTTTTTAAACCCCTTTTATACTGTTGTGCTGTATGCGGGTTAAGAGCAGCTAGACATGCGCATTTGCAGTGTAGATCAGTGTACCAACAGGCGTGACCTTCATATATCGGTACACTAAAACCATGTACCAACGGTAACAGCCTGTCTGCTTAATGAACACATCGTCTTACATGTGTAACTGAATACATACAAAGTTCTGAATTTTTAAAAAGTCCTAAAAATTCTGTTGGTTGATAAAATGTTTTAGTCACCATACTTGAGAGTTTAATTCACACTTGAAAGTGTTTTAATTGTCCGTTCATTGTACTGGTCAATCAAGGTGACATAACAGTGACTTGGAGCAGGCATCGCAATCTTATATATATATATATTATATATATATATATATATATATATATATATATATATATATATATTATATATATATATATATATATATATATATATATATATGTAATTCCACAATATAAAATCAATAGTTTCAACGTTTCTAGCAAAGTATACGGTTTTTCAAAGAAGCTACCGAGATTGACTGCGGGTCATAAAAATGTTGCCGCAGGCCAGATGTCACCCTCGGAGCCATGGGTTAAGCATGTGTGAAAAGTATGCTACTGAATCGGAAAACAAATTAGGAAAAAAATGCTTAAATAATATTTCAATAAGTTCTTAGTCAGGAAACTGATCGCTTTCATCTTATGTTCTTCTTTGAGCAGTTGCTGAGTTCACTAGATTTCCGAGCCACTGAGGGCACATTGGGGCAGACAAGACGCGTCTCCATTCCTCTCTGTTCTTGATCTTTTCTTGCCAGTTGTGGACACAGGCGCCTTATATTTGTAACTGAAGACTCAGTTGTCCACGAGCGCGTATATCTTCCTCTATGTTATCTGGCTATCGCTGTCTAGATCTACCTCTTGATAAATGCCCTTTCATCAGTTCTGTACAAGCCATCTTTGTCTATCCTCCTCCATTCTCTCTTAATGTTCCAGCCACCTCAGTACGTTTGTTTGTTTGTTTGTTTGCTTGTTTGTTTGTTTGTTTGTTTGTTTGTTGTCGTTGTTGTTGTTGTTGTTTTCATAATGGCTGTTACCGTCACCGTATACACTCGGTTAACCTTAATATCTACCATTGTGCTTCCATTGTTATTATTGGTTATCTAAAATATCTAAGAATATTTTGAATTCTTTTATTGGCTAGAGTGAATGCACTGCATGAAAGAATCTATTCAAGTTAAAGTCCCGACAGATAATGACGCAGTCTAAGTCACTCACGGCCTGATGACCTAAGGTCACTCCACCTCGCGACCAGTGTCCCCTCTACGGTCCTGTGGTTCGTGGGCAGAATTCTGGACTCCGACGAATAAATGTTCCCAAATCAGTTTTGTGCTCAAATGTGCGCTGTAACGTCAAATAACAGCGTATAATTTAAATTCCTCATAGAAAAAAAAAAGAAATATAATGGAAAACAAAGGAAAAAAAATCAAGAAAACAAACTCATGTACGGCTATCAAATGTTTTTTTCAGTCCTGATATAACACAAACATCAGAACATTGGAAAACAAAACAGCGGTTTTATTTATTTACGTATTTATTTATTTATTTTTGCGAGGCATATAAAATTTCGTACTTGGCGAAACGCCCTGTCGCACAGCTTAGAGGGAACATTACTCGCAACCTTAATGTGAGCTGTGTGAATGACTGGATACTCGACACGCTATGTGGAGAGATAAAATCGCTCCAGAAGAAGGCTGAGGCTCACACAGTGAGACGCTCTGAATTACACCGAACATGCGGCTGTGAGTAAAAGAAAACTGACCTTGTTTTTGCCACGAATTCCTGGAAACGTTCAGTACTTGTTCATACTCTTACCTGTAGCAAAACTTGACGAATTCGGTCCGAGCCATTTTTTAAAGGAGATTCCTCTATGCGGCTCAGATCGTAGGGCACGAGGTTGCAGACCGTGACAGCTGGGAAAGCCATCTGATGGTGGTGTTCGCTCCTGACATTGTTAATGAGGGAGTACAGATTCTGACGTATAAGTGAGTTGATGAAGATGTTGAGTACGATGCTTGTCACGACAACTAGCGCCAGCACCCACAGAAACCTGGGAAGTACACGAGATCTAAAAGTACGTAACTCTGTCCAGCAGTGAGGGTCGAGGGAGAAACGTCGAGTTGGTATGACGTACAGAAGGAAGTAAGACAGGGATGTATCCTTTCTCCATACCTGTTTAACATCTGCACTGAAAACATCATGAGGAACGTAAGAGAGGAACAGGAAACAGCAAAATTTGACTCTTTCAACATTGGGAGTCCACCATATTCCAGACATTAGATGCGCCGATGAACATGTCCTTCTATCCAACAGCTCAGAAGGACTGCAACAGTTGATTCTCTCAGCTAAAAGACACAGCGAAGCTCAGAACCTCTTTTTAAACACCAACAAAACCAAAATAATGATAAATGACAAAATTAGAAGCAAACCCAAAACTATATTGGACCATCAGGAGCTTAAAAACGTAAATAAATCCGAATATTTAGGTTCAGTTATCACCACAAATGGCGACTACGGAGTGGAAATCAAAAGAAGAATTGCAATTGCACCACAGAAACTAGCACAAATGAAGAGTATGTGGCAAAGTACTAATAAGAAAACAAAGTTATGTTTACTTAGAGCTTACATATTCCTAGTGGCAACATACGAATGCGAAGAGAGAATAACAGCATTTGAAATGAAATGTTACAGAAGAGCACTTAGAATATCATGGATAGAACGAAAATCAACTCGTTAACACCGTAAAAATTAGAAAGCTGAGATAGTTCGGCCACATCAAGAGATACAACAGCTTGGAGAGGTTGGTAGTAGAAGGCATAGTGCCAGACAAAAGAGAAAAAGGACGACCTCGCTGCAGGTGGAGTCAGGACATCACGGAAAGTCTGAACGTGTCATTGAGAGACTGGTCAACTTGCGCAAGACCACATTACATTCAGGGAGGCTGTGAGAGAGACAAAGTTCTGAAAAGGACATGTCACATGAATGACCTCTGTTCTGTGATTCTGAGAAAACTGGCCCATTAAAAAAAAACCAAAAAAACAACTGTTTATTGTTGACTATAAACAGAATTGTTTATAGAAAATAATTGATAAACCTTGAAACTGACTTACCAGCCCCACAACTAAATATCAACCTAGATGAAATTAAATTGCATGAAATTGAAACAGCAGTGAGTTTAATGGCTAACAACAAAGCTGCAGGTGAAGATGAAATAACAGTCGAAATGCTAAAAGCTATCAATAGTGACAACATGAGACAACTACAGAGAATGTTTAACAAGATTTGGAAAGAAGAAAAGGTCCTTTCTAAATGGAAGATGAATCATTGTTAAAATACCAAAAAAGGCAACCTTAGTGACTGTAACATTTGAAGAGGAGTAACCTTAATATCAGTTGTGTCAAAAGTATTTTGCAAGGTCATTTTTAATAGACTTAAAGCTATAGTGGATACTGCAACGAGAGAAGAAAAAGCAGGATTTCGAAAAGGGAGAAGCTGTCTCGACCAGATCTTTACTCTCAGAATAATACTTGAAGAACATATTGAAAAGCAGAAACCATTAATACTGAACTTCATTGATTTTAAAAAGGCATTTGATAGCATACACAGAGATTCATTGAGGAGAATTTTATGTCTATATGGAATACCATCTAAAATTGTCAACATCATTAAGGACTTATACAATGGATATGTTTTGCAGTCAAGACAGAAGAAGGGATGAGTGAATGGTTCCAGATTGAAACAGGTGTGAAACAAGGATGTATACTGTCTCCTTTACTTTTTGGGATTACAATAGACTTCATAATGAAAAAATGCTGCACAGGTAACACGGGTATCGTTTGGGTACATGGGATCCAACTAGAAGATATTAATTTTGCAGATGACATAACTCTTATCAGTAACAATGTGAATTCCATGCAAGAAAAAACAGATAGCCTGTCTTCACTGGCTAGCAAAATAGGACTTGAAATTAACAAAGACAAAACAAAAATAATGAAAATTCCTATTAATCAAAATGAAAAATACACATAGAAGGGACAGATATTGAAGAAGTCAATCAATTTGCATACCAATTAATAGGCATAAAATCCTTTGATGAGGTTGAAAGTCTCGCCAAAGACAGGAAAAATTGGCGAACTACTTTGCGAGCCCTCTGTGAAGTTTAACTGCACGGGAAGGATATAAGATATAAGATAAGATAAACAGAAACAAAACTTTGATGAGACAAACTATTATTTATGTTCCTACATGAGCAGCGGGAATTATGCAGGGGACATAAATAAGCAGAATGACTCATCATTGAGACCTGAGATTTGACTGTAGTTTTGTTGCTAACATCTGTTATTTGGTGTTAAGCTGTTTTCTTTTGTTGCTAACATCTGTTATTTGGTGTTAAGCTGTTTTCTTTTGTTGCTAACATCTGTTATTTGGTGTTAAGCTGTTTTCTTTTGTTGCTAACATCTTTTATTTGGTGTTAAGCTGTTTTCTTTTGTTGCTAACATCTTTTATTTGGTGTTAAGCTGTTTTCTTTTGTTGCTAACATCTTTTATTTGGTGTTAAGCTGTTTTCTTTTGTTGCTAACATCTGTTATTTGGTGTTAAGCTGTTTTCTTTTGTTGCTAACATCTTTTATTTGGTGTTAAGCTGTTTTCTTTTGTTGAACCCGTGTCTTCGTCTTCGGCAGTGGCCTTTTTTTTTTTCTTTACCAATAATATCACTTCAAAAATATAGTATAAAATAGTTTTCTCTCGTTTACTGTCGGTTCCTCTTTATTGTCTAATAAATTTGACACACAGAAATCAGAATACAATAAGTTTATGAAACTGAATTTAAATAAACCGGGACATCTTTAAATAGAAGTAAATTTATACATCTGTCTTCATACCTAAAAGTAGATTTTTATTTCCCTGTGTAAAGTTTACTGTACAAACGAAAGTTTTATTTCACAACAGGAACTCGAGAAAAAATGGCGTAAGTGGGAGGGACCGAAAAAAAAAAGTATAATAATATGAAAATAAATTATTTACAACCCCCCCCCCCCCCCGGAATGTTCATTTATTATTGATCATGCTTACTTGTGAATGGCCCCAACGTTATCTTGGGAAAAGGATTCAGAGTAAACTGATGTCTCTCTTCTCCGCGGCCATAACAAGAATAGTTTTCATGGTACTGAATGCTAAATAGTTCGGCACAAAAAGAATAGCTCCTATTATGCAGAAAGCTAAATACCTTAGCACAGTTGCAGACTGTACTCCAGATATAAGTCACATTGAGCAGTTAACACTGTCTGCAAAACTCAGGTCACTGAGTACCTCTCTCTAGGAATCTAGAACAGAAGGCATTCGTCCTGTGAGATATTCTGCTGACGAATTGTGTGATTTTTTGAAATAGAAATTACTGGCGATAAGTCGTGGACAAAATGGGAAGACACGAACCACTAGGCCTTGAGATCAGAGATTTAGAAATATTATCGTGTGTACTACCAAGGCGAAGATGGCTGCAAGACATCGTTGATGATCTGCGAATGGACGCATCAGCAGCAGGGTATCTTGCTTACAACAGAGAGGCACACAGGAGAGCTGGTAGGAAGGCGAATTTCCGCAAGGGACATGCAGATGACTGACAGACTATGGTACAATTATTTAGGCTCAAAAATGGTCGAAAGTCGATTGGAAGGACATGTCATGATTTCAAATGAACTTGAAGTCTGTCAATAATTAGACCAAACTGATCTCTTTCTGTCAATAATTAGACCAAACTGATCTCTTTCTGTCAACAATTAGACCAAGCTGATCTCTTTCTGTCAACAGTTAGACCAAACTGATCTCTTTCTGTCAACAATTAGATCAAACTGATCTCTTTCTGTCAACAATTAGACCAAACTGATCTCTTTCTGTCAATAACTAGACCAAACTAATCTCTTTCTGATTCTGAGAATATGAAAAGAAGGAAACCCTCTTATTAAACGCGAGATATTTACTTAAAACAACAGAAGTGCAGATCGCGAGAAGACATGTGTGCTAACAAACTAACACATACAAACCACTGTTTGTGGTTTATAATCTCTTCGTCCTACACATGATAAGCGTTATAACGAAGTTTTCATTCATATCTTTTAATTCTTTCTCATTCTGTAAACAAATTTATATTTTGTCTTATGGCTTTTTTCCTATTAATTTATAAACTGTTATTAATGCTATTCCCCCGTGTGGTACCCGGGATCTGCAAAGAATAGGACCACTGTACCCTACCACGCATGATCGTAAAAGGCGACTAAGGAGGGTTCAGCATAGCGCCAGCAACCCTATCTGGTAAAAAAGACTATCAGACTGCTACAGAAACGGAAGCAAGGGAAAAAGCAAATGCAGGTGGAAGGAGAAATGCTTATCAGGAAACTGAGCCCATGAAGGTTGTGGATGAAAGCCAGCCACTGGAAGTTCCCAGCCTGACTGCAGACCTCCTGGAACCTAAACACAAGATGCAAATAGGCAGCTGGAATGTAAGAACACTAAACCAGACTGGAAAACTAGCACAAACCATCAAGGAAATGCACAGATACAAACTAGACATACTAGGAATACAAGAAGCAAGATGGACAGGACAAGGCAGAAGAAAATTAACAACACAACACACAGAAGATACAATAATATGGTCAGGTAAAGAAGATCTTCATGAAGGAGGAGTAGCATTGATTATAACACAAGAAGCATCAAGAGCATTGCTGAAATGGACCCCAATAAATGAGAGATTATTATATGCACGGTTCAACTCAAGATTCACGAAGCTGTCTATTATAGTTTGTTATGCATCAACAGAAGCAGCTGAAGAGGAATTAAAAGAAGATTTTTACAACAGCCTCCAAGCAACAGTAGAAACAATACCCAACCATGATATGCTACTCATCTTGGGCGACTTCAATGCAAAAGTAGGTGAAGGAAATGAAGATAAAAGAAGAATCATGGGAAGAGAAGGAATCGGAGAAATAAATGAAAATGGAGAAAGACTGCAGTTTCTGTGAAGAAAACATGACGACCATCGGAGGGACAATTTTCCAACACAAAAACATCCATAAGGTGACTTGGAGGTCACCAGATAAAACCACAGAAAACCAAATCGATCACATACTAATAAACAACAAGTGGAAACAGTCACTACAAGATGTGCGAGCAAGGAAAGGAGCAGATGTAGGACGTGATCATAACCTTCTGGTAGCAAAAATAAAACTAAAATTAAGGAAAGCCAAAATCGGAGAATACAGAAAGATACATTTTGATACAAGAAAACTGACAGACCAGCAAACAAGAAATGAATTCTCAATAGTACTTAAGAACCGCTTCAGTGTCCTACAAGACGAAGCAGAAATGTCCATATTAGAGTTCAATAAAACACTACAGGAAACAGCAAAAGAGGTGCTGGGATATCGGAAAAGGAGAAAAGAGCAATGGATAAGCAAGACCACATGGGAAAAGATAGAGCAAAGAAAAGAAATCAAGACAAAATTACTGAACACCAAATCACAACGGCTTAAAGAACGAGTTTTGAGTAATTATGCACAAAAAGACAAAGAAGTGAAGGAATCATGCCGTCAAGTTAAACGTCAATATTATGACAACTTAGCAGAAACAGCAGAGAAAGCAGCATATACAAATGACATGAAAACCATATATAAAATCACAAAGCAAATGACAGGTAACTTTAACACAAGATGTGAAAGTGCAGTAAGAACACAAAATGGACAACTGGTCAGCGGAGAAATAGAAAAAATTGAAAGATGGAGGGAACACTTTAACACCCTACTAAACAGAACACAAGCAGCACATACAATAGACATACCTGAAGCAAAAACAGAACTAAACATCAATACAGGACCAATAACAATAAATGAAGTAAAGGAGGCGATAAAGAAGCTAAAATCAGACAGGGCACCAG
The DNA here is from genome assembly GCA_009760885.1 of Achatina immaculata. NCBI lineage: Eukaryota > Metazoa > Mollusca > Gastropoda > Stylommatophora > Achatinidae > Lissachatina > Lissachatina immaculata. Next base: position 13,808,500 of record CM019708.1, read on the forward strand.
GTGAAGATGAAATGACTGCTGAGATGTTGAAAGCAGAAGAAACAGAAACACCACAACAACTTTGCCGGATATTACAACAAATTTGGGATCTAGAAAAAGCCCCAGAGGAGTGGAAAACTGGGCTTATAGTAAAACTACTAAAGAAGGGTGACCTCAGAGATTGCGGGAACTGAAGAGGCATTACCCTACTGCCACTCACCAGTGAAGTATTTTGCAGAATAATCATCAACAGAATTGTACCAACACTTGAGGAAAAACTTCGGAAAGAGCGGGCAGGATTTAGGAAAGGAAGATCATGCATAGACCACATATTTGTACTTAGACAAATATTAGAACAGGCAAATGAGTGGCATAGCACAACATATGCATTATTCATAGATTTTGAGAAAGCCTTTGACAGTGTCAACAGAGATGCACTGTGGAAAATCGTAAGATGGCATGGCCTCCCCCATAAAATAGTTAATGTAATCAAACCCCTATACGAGGGTTTTCAGTGCAAAGTTATCTGTGGAGAACATACCTCCAGCAGCTTTAGGGTACAAACAGGAGTGAAATAGGGATCTGTACTATCACCAACATTATTTATCTTGGCAGTAGACTGGTTAATGAAGGAGGCAACATCAGACAAACGCAGAGGATTACAATGGACCCTTGACACAGTGCTGGAGGACCTTGACTTTGCGGACGACATTTGTCTATTATCAAGCAGTCACAAAGATATGCAAGATAAAATAAACAAGCTAACTCAGAATGCAAACAACATAGGACTAAAGATCAACGTAGGAAAGACAAAGTTAATGAAGCAAAATGTGAACAACAGAAATGTACTCAGAGTAGATAACAAGTTAGTGGAGGAGGTCAACGAATTTCTTTACCTTGGCAGCAGAGTAGTAGAAAATGGAGACAGCACAGAGGACATCAACAGCAGACTTACTAGAGTAAACCAGGCTTTTGCAATGCTGCAGACGGTATAGAAATAAAAAAAACTAAGCATAAATATGAAAATCAGGATATTTAAGAGTAATGTTCTAAGTGTACTACTCTATGGAAGTGAATGCTGGAAAATCACCAAAACCATAGAAAACAAGTTGAATTCTTTCCAGACTAAATGTTTACGAACAATTAGAAAAATGTTTTGGCCAAACACCATAAGAAATAACATCTTATTAGCAGAAATGCAGATGAAACCACTGACAACAATTATTGAGGAAAGACGCTGGCGATGGTTGGGACATGTGCTCAGAATGACTGACAACTCACTACCAAAAATAGCACTAAGATGGACACCACAGGGGAACAGAAGTAAGGGTAGACCAAAAGAGACATGGAGAAGAGCAACAGAAAGGATGTTGTGCAATAGAGGGCTCACCTGGGCAAGAGCAGAAAAAAAGGCGAAGGACAGGCATTTGTGGAAAACCCTTGCGGAAGCCCCATGTGCCCTGGGCACTTAAGGTTCAGAGAGAGAGATTAATGCTATTAAAATCAATGGTCGGACGTGATGAAGAGTACCTAATATAAGGTTGTTTTTGGTTTTTTTTTTTTAATATTAAGTGTTAATTTGAAAACGAGGGTGATGGGGCAAAGAGCACTGCTGCACGAGGAGAGCTGACCTCTAGGCCCGGCTCTGTCCCATTAGAGAGAATGAAGTAAAAGCTGTAGTGCATGAAATGAGCTGTTACTAACCTTCCAAGCTTGCTCCTGTGTGAGGCCGTTGTTCGTTTGTACCCGTGAGCAGTAGTTTCTCCGGTGAAGATATGCCAGCTGTTGCCAATCTCAGCTTTCAATTCCCGCAGAAAATTTCGGGGAACTTCTGCGGAAATTCCCGCTTCCATTTCTCTCGAACTGATTTTCTTGGCAGGTTCATGCCTTCTGGAAATAGAGACTCGCTCGGAAAGCCGTAACTTACTGTCAAGATTGTTTATTACCTTCTCCGTGTCATAGTTTTGTTTCTCTATTCCGACATTATGTGATTGTTTTTTATCAGGTGTAAACTTTTCTGATCCGGCAGTAACATTTATCTTTTTAGATTTTGCTTTGACAATTTTCGATCGCTGGAATTGAGAGCAAGACAGGATAAAGCTGGACGGAAACTTCTTTTCTCTGTTGTCAGTTTCAGTCTGTTGTGATGAACCTTCAGATTTGCCTTCCCAAGGATGACCTATTGCATTGTGGGTAAAACCTAATTCTGTATGATTTATGGAAAGTTCTGGATCGTGGTATATTCCAGGCATTTTATCATAAAACCTATCCAACTGCCCTTGAGTCAGATCTAGCATCGAAGGATAGGCCAGAATCCAGCTGCTTCTAGCTTTTCTGTTTACTGGATACTTCATGTCTGAGTTCAGCTCTGTTGGAGGTAACTACTACTATATTAGAGACAGCTACTACTGTTAGAGATAACTACTACTATATTAGAGACAGCTACTACTGTTAGAGATAACTACTACTATATTAGAGACAGCTACTACTGTTAGAGATAACTACTACTATATTAGAGACAGCTACTACTGTTAGAGACAACTACTACTATATTAGAGACAGCTACTACTGTTAGAGATAACTACTACTATATTAGAGACAGCTACTACTGTTAGAGATAACTACTACTATATTAGAGACAGCTACTACTGTTAGAGATAACTACTACTATATTAGAGACAGCTACTACTGTTAGAGATAACTACTACTATATTAGAGACAGCTACTACTGTTAGAGACAACTACTACTATGAAGAAACTACTTGTCCATATCCTTGCCCTGTGGACATAGACATGGATGTTTCTCTTAAAACTATGAGCAGAACTGCTGTCTACATCACATATGCGTTTATTTATGCTGTAGAGAAGGCTTTCTCCAAATTTAAACACCAATCAGATCTGAGCAAACTAAAACTGCCTGCCTGTTGCGTGGTCACATAAAAAAAATACAGTCGTTCTTACAACTACAGAATGGACCATTTTAATGTTTCTACTTTCTGTGCGTTTGTTTTACACATATATTCATTTGCATATAAAATACCCTTAATACAGTTTACTATTGCATTTGTATTATTCTTCTTTCTGTAACGTTTTTGCACTAGCAACAACGCCAGTTGGATGAACAAAAAGATTGTAATGACAAAGTCATTTAGACTTTCGGGCGCCCAACTTGTGGCCTGACATACATTTCTATGAACCCAGTCCTTTGTTACTTTCTCACAGACATATCAGTGGTATAAAGCACAGGTGAATCCGGGACAGTGTAGGGTTTCACAATTATAGGAAACAAATTCTAATGAGTATCAATAAATCACTGAGTAAAGTCATACATGAATTACAAAAAAAAACAAACAATGAAATTTATCCAAGAGACAGGACTGCGTGTATAGACAGACAATGCGAACGAAGCAGAAGAAGAAGAAGACTGAGTAAAGTTAAAATTCCACAGATGTGAAAAAGAAGACATACAGATATAAAGCGTAACAACATCGGAAGAAAGAATGATTCCCTTCAGTCCTTAAACCCCAACCCCACTTTATAAGCTGCACACGCTACATATTCTAGATCTCACTGCGCCGCATAGAAACTACTCAAAGCTGACATACAAATTGCAATCCTAGTTGTCCAGACTGACTGTTGCGCTACATGTCACAGCGACTGCTACACGGCGTATGGCTTGTCGTCACTTTCAGATCATTTATGAACGTTGTTTTATGCATGTCCACTTCTTTTCTTCATTTATATTGTGCGATTTCGTGATATTTTGTCTTGAATTATTTAGCTCTTTTGTGCTTTTAGCTACCGAACAGACCCGTGTCAAAATTGGGGTGGCCTATTGACAGTGTCAAAAAATGAAAATTATACATTTATTAAGATCAATAGTATATAGAATGTATTTCCAAGTGTCTGAGAGTCACTCTTTGAAGCGAAAGATGTGTCTGTGTGTGCAGAGAATGACATTCTGACATATAGGTGGAACAGAGCAAAACAGCATGAGAACCGCTGAGGTGTTTACATGTGAGTCGTTGTTTGGTACGCACTCCCCACATTACCAATATTACTTCCCTTTCCTCTGTTGATACTTAGTTTTTACAGAGAAAGTCTTTGCTGCTGCTTTTGTGTGTTACAATATTCGGCTACAGATATCTTTCTCATTCCACGGCGCTGCTCAGAGCGATGTGCCAGTAGCGACAAAGCTCGGAACACGAAGAAATCACTTAACGAAACCCAGGCCTGGATCCAGGCAAACATTTCCTATTCGTGCACACCTTCTGCTGTTTTATTTCTCTTAGCTTTGTCTAAAATTTAGAAACACGAATTTCCATCTGACGGCCCATGGGTCTTGCTTTGAGGCCCGCGAAATTATTAAACGGCTGTGCTACATTTTATTACAGTTAATATTGTTAGCCACAAACGATGAATTTTAGTTTTACGGTGCTAAAGAAAGAAAATCAGCACAGCTACTACTCATTGTACAGCCAAGAGTAAGAGTACCCGAAGTGTGTTTTATATATTTTTCGTCAAAAGTTTATTACCATAGATCTGGCCCGCCTACTCGACTCGTGGATGGAAGTAATGCTACTAGGCCCTTGGAAATGGTTCCCAAAACTTTTCAGACTGCGGTACATTCGATAAGGAAATTTCTGTGACGGTACCCTTGTGTTCTTAATGCTGAACTATCGTGATGTTAACCATACATTTTTAGCATTACAACCCTCGAGAGCAATTTGAAATTGCAGTATACAAAGCACTTTTTTCCATGTTGAGAACAGGAGAATGTGAGAAGAATGTATGAGGGGAAATATAAAAAAATAAGTGACGAGATGAAAAGAACGGGGATACACATTTTGGGAACCTGTGAACATCGACGGAAAGAATCAGGATACTTAACGAGCGAGAATGATATCTTAATACACTCTGGTGGAGAAGTAGGAGGAAAGAACAGAATGGCTTTTTATTTGGACAAAACAACATCAAAAGCATTACTAGGCTACAATCCAGTAAGTGATAGAATCCTTACTATATCAGACTTAAAGGCACTCCTAGAAATGTAACAGTCATCCAGATATATGCACCTACATCAGCAGCAGCAGAAGAGGAAGTAGAAGACTTTCTTAACACACTGCAAAACGACGATAAACCTGGTATGAAAAAATGATATTGTATTAATAAAAACAATCTCAGAATAATACTTGAAGAACATATCGAAAAGCAGAAACCATTAATACTGAACTTCATAGATTTTAAAAAGGCATCTGATAGCATACATAGAGATTCATTATGGAGAATGTTAAGTCTATATGGAATACCATCTAAAGCTGTCAACAATGGATATGTTTATGCAGTCAAGACAGAAGAAGAGATGAGTGAATGGTTCCAGATTGAAGCAGGTGTGAAACAAGGATGTATACTGTCTCCTTTACTTTTTGGTATTACAATAGACTTCATAATGAAAAAATGCTGCACAGGTAACACATGTATTGACTGGGTACATGGAACCCAACTAGAATATCTTGATTTTGCTGATGACATAACTCTTATCAGTAATATTGTGAATTCCATGCAAGAAAAAACAGATAGCCTGTCTTCACTGGCTAGCAAAATAGGACTTGAAATTAACAAAGACAAAACACAAATATTGAAATTCCCATTAATCAAAATGGAAAAATACACATAGAAGGGACAGATATTGAAGAAGTCAATCAATTTGCATACCTTGGCAGCTACATAGAACAGGATGGTGACACTAGAAAGGAAGTTAGGATCAGAATTGCAAAAGCAGCATCAATCTTCAAGAATCTTGAGAACATATGGCATTCAAAAGTTATAAGCACAAAAACCAAGTTAAGACTATTCAATTCAAATGTAATATCCACTCTCATTTATGCATGTGAAAGCTGGAAAACAACTAAAGAAATAGACAAGAAATTATACTCTTTTGAAAACAAATGCCTAAGGAAAATACTCGGCATCAAGTGGAACGAATTCAAGAACAATGCAGAGATAAGACAGGTGAATAAACAACAACCAGTCTCATGGGTGATCAGGAAAAAGGAAATGGACATATGTTAGTCACTTGATGAGAAATGATCAGAGAATCCCAAAACAAGCTATCAAGTGGAACACAGCAGGCCAAAGAAAAAGAGGCAGACCACGTGAAACTCTGAAGAGGACATTGTTAAGAGAGGCCAAATTAACAGGCATAAAATCATTTGATGAGGTTGAAAGACTCGCCGAAGACAGGAAAAATTGGCGAACTACTTTGCGAGCCCTATGTGACGTTTAACGGCACGGGAAGGATATAAGATATAAGAAGATTAATAATGGGCGATTTTAATGCACAGATTGGTACTGAAAGAGCAGAAGACGGACATGTTGTGGGGAAATTTAGCATAGGTCATAGAAATGAGGCAGGTGACAATCTAATGGCGTTTTGCATGGAAAATGAGCTAATGATCGCCAACACACTTTTTAAAATAAGACAACACATGGACATCACCTGATGGGAAAACCAAGAATCGAATAGATTACATTTTAGTGCAAAGAAGGTGGAGATCAAGTATCATCATCATCTGGTGCCGTACCGAATGGCGTTGGCTGTTATGCTTCTCCAGAGTACACGATCGATCCTTCGTGCAGGCCATCAGCTCAGTTGGCGATCTCCTCTCACACAATCTCGTCAGGCTGTCCAGTATCATTTCTCTCGGTCTTTCTCTAGATCTTCTTCCTTCTATTTTTCCTGTTGTTATAATATTTTCAATGCCTCTTCTTCTCATTGCATGTCCTATGAAAGTACATTGTCTCTCTCTCTTATTTTCTTTTCTGACAAGATTTTTTTCTCTCTCTCTCCGGCTATTCTCATACACTCTTAATTATTTACTTTTTCTGTCCAGGGGATTCGCAACATTCTTCTAATAAACCATATTTCTGCTGCTTCCAATGATTTTTGTGCAGACCTGCCTATTGTCCATGATTCACTTCCATATAACAAGATAGGTTCAATATCGCTTTTTAGGACTCGTTTTCTAACATTCATTGATAAGGATGTGTTTCGCAATATGTTTCTCATTCTTTGAAATGCAGTCTTTGCTTGGTCTATTCTGTTCCTAACTTCGGTTCTGCATTTCCCATCTGTAGTTATTACTGCTCCAAGGTAAGATCAAGTATAACATCAGCAAAAACTTTACCAGGTGCTGATTGTGACACGGACCATGAGTTATTAATAGCAGACATGAAGATAAAGATAAAAAAGATAGTTACGGGATCAAGACCACTCCGCTTTGATCTTACAAAAATACCAGAACAATATAGTATAGAAGTGAAGAACCGTTTCGAAATCCTGATGGCTGTACAGGAGAAGATGACACCAGATGAACTGACTACGCAGGCCAGAGATATCTTAATAACGATAGCTAAAGACGTGGTTCCAGTAAAGAAAACACAAAAGAATGGATGGATTACAGCAAGCTCATTAGAACTGATAAAACAACGTAGAGAATTGAAGACGCAATGGAAAGCGATAGACAACAAAGAGGAATATAAATCTTTAACAAAAGAAGTACGAAGAAACATAAGAAAAGACAAAAAACAATACATTCAAGATTGTTGTGAAAGAATAGAAGAACATCAGAAGTGTGGAAGAGATAGTGAAATGTTTAAAGAAATGAAGACATTGACAAGAAATGTCACACCTAAGCTAAATGTAATTTGTGACGAGATGGAGAATACCTCAACAGATACAGAGGAAATATTGTATGGGAATGTATGAAAAAACCGACCGTGAAAGCAGAGATCAACAGTGTGAATGATTACTGGAGGAGAAAGAAGCCGAACCGACAATAGAAGTTTTATGGGCAATAAAGAATCTGAAAAATGGTAAATCACCAGGATGTGATGAGATGACAGCTGAATTTATTAAAGCAGGAGGAAAGGAATGTGCAACAATCTATCATGCACTGTGCAAAAAGATATGGCAATCAGGTATTTGGCCAAAAGAATGGAAAAGAACTGTATTCATACCACTGCCAAAAAGGGTAACCTGAAATTATGCACAAACTACAGAACTGTTGCCCTGATTAGTCATGCCAGTAAAATTCTGTTAAAAATCATAATGGGTAGACTTTGTAAGAAAATAGAAGAAGCCAATGTGGTCCAAGATGGTTTCAGGCAAGGAAGAGGATCAAGAGATCATATATTCAATCTAAGATTAATAATAGAGAAATGCAGAGTCTTTCTGTGCTTTTGGTCATTATAATGACACTTCCGGTTTCCCGTTGCGTACTAATTGTCATTATAATGATCATTGTTTGTTTCATTAAAACAACCGGTGTAACATTTAGATTGTACATATTTCGTCCGCGATTCCGGTGACACTTTTCAAAATGGCGAAAGAGTGCCTAGTTACGAGCGATGCCGAGCGAGAAAAAAGACGAGAAGCATGGAAATCTTTCAATTTTTGACGATGTAGATAGGGTATGGACATAGACTATGGCCACACCGCTGCTCTTGAATGTTTTCTAAGTAGATCTAGACATATTTAGACGACTGGAGAAGTAGGTAGGAGTAGTTAGGAGGTTAGTTCAGACATTCATTCAGCGAGAATACAACACAGAATCACAATACGAGATCGACAAGTAGATCTACACATCTCAGATGGTAAGTAGTGCAGATCTAGACCTCGCCGATGGTGAGCTGGCCACAATCAATGTCTAAAAACATCACATTACTTCTTTTTTCCTAAAAAAACTCTGCATTTATGAAATTTTCATTCAGTTAGCTATACTTTGAAACATATTAAGTATACGGGAGTACATGGAAATACTGTTTTCCATTCCATTTTACAGCTAGTCTGCCTTACAGACCAAGACCCGCGTTTTAGTCTGGTACGCAACCATACGTCCGCTTTTCTTCCTCCAGCACGGAAAGAGTTTAATGTGAATCTATATTTATCTTTTATAGACTTCTCAAAGGCATTTGAGTGTGTACAACACCAGAAACTTTGGGAAATAATGGGATTTCCAACACATTTGATAAAATTAACATCACTGATATATCTAGACCAACTAGCAGCAGTAAGAATAAATGGTGAAAAAACAATTTGGTTTGACGTAAAACAAGGGGTCCGTCAGGGGTGCATATTGTCGCCTTACTTTTTTTGTATACTGAAAATATAATGACGAATGGTGGAGAAGATGTAGACAAAGAATATTACGATACCAATAATAATTAGAGGTTATGAAATACCAGGGATTAGATATACTGATGGCACAGTATTATTGTCCACATCAAAAAAAAAAAAGAATGGAAAAACTAATTATGTCAGTCTGTAAGAATAGCGAAGAGCAAAACCTCTACCTATCTTAATGCGAAGAAAATTAAATTGACGACAACTAACAAAACAAACAAGGCAGATGAAATATATATATAAATGAAGAAAAATTGGAAGAAGTGGAGAGTTTTGAATATCTTGGATCACTGCTAACTAATAATGGAGATACAATGAGTGAAATTAAAAGGAGGAAATCTATCGCTCTTCAGAAAGTAAAACAAATAAAGAATCTGTGGAAAGGAACAGACAGAACTACAAAAATGAGATTTTTAAGGGCGTACATCTTTCCCATCGCAACATATGCCTGTGAGACCTGGACACTTAAAAAAGCAGCTGAGAAAGACATAAATGCCTTTGAATGTAAATGCTACAGAAGAGTTCTTCACATATAATGTACACAAAAAAAGAACAAGTATGTCCATAGGAACTTATTACTGAAGAAAGCTGGCTAGTAAAGAGGAATAAAGAGAGAAAACTTAAAATATTTTGGACACATTAAACGTCATTATAATTTAGAGAAGACCGTCTTGGAAAGGTACATAATGGGAAAAAGAAAGAGAAGAAGACCAAGTCGAAGACGGCTGCAAGACATCGTTGATGATCTGGAAATGGATGCATCAGCAGCAGGACATCTTGCTTACAACCGAGAGGCCTACAAGAGAGCTGTTAAGGAGACAAAGTTCCACAAGGGATTTGCAAATGAATGAATGAGAGATCTCTTGCCATTTCCACTTACGCTGGACAAGGAACTGCTGTGGCTTTTCCTCATGGTCCCGAGGATTTGCCATATAAATAGGAAACAAAAATGCTTTCTAGTTTGGTCAAAAATATTTTTCATACTACAATTTTGGGAACATAACTCTACCTCTCTTTAGCGGCACTCTACTGTGCTGTGCCACGAAGTTCGAGAAACTATGGTCAGGAAGTCGCAGAAAAATACAAAATACGAGAGCGTCCCGAAAGTACGTCTACAAGGCATGTAATGTCCACAAACATGATGTTGGACTATCGCCCACGGTTGAGAAATTTTCTATATTCATCAACTAGCAACGCCATGCTAGACGGCAGCACTATGCATCGCCATCTTGGCGGCACTTGCCAGTTGAAGACTGGAGCAGTGGTCTAAAACATGAGGTTCGTGCTGTGATACGATTTCTGAACGCCAAGCAGGTGTCAGCTGCTGAAATTCATCGCCAGTTGGTGAATGTATACGGAGACAGTGTGATGAGTCAACAGTATGTGATAAAATGTTGTGCATAATTTCGAATTCTTACAGCACAGCCATAATCACAGCAGCAAAAGCAAGCGCTGGACGGAAAAAACCAAATAGAAAACCATCGATATCAGAAAACATGTGGAAGTACATACATAAAAGACGAGCAGCCAAATTAGACATTTGAATGTAAAGATAGATCTTGGAAAAGATCTGGTGAAAGCAACATACAAAGAAATAGACAAGAAAGTAAGAAGTTCAGCTAGAAGGGATAAAAGAGAATACATATACAATATGGCGAAAGAGGCAGAGAAAGCAGCAAAAAACAGGAGACAGCAAATCTTTATATAACATACATAAGAGGCTAACAAGTACTATTACGTCTAAAGAAAGACCAATCCTTAGCACAACCTGAACCCTATTAAGATCAAGTAAAGACTAAAAACAAAGATGGGCTGAACACTTCCAAGAAATACTTAATCGACCACACCCAAGAAAATTGATAAACCTTGAAACCGACTTACCAACCCCACAACTAAATATCAACCTAGATGAAATTACATTGTATGAAATTGAAACAGCAGTGTATTTAATGGCTAACAACAAAGCTGCAGTTGAAGATGAAATAACACCCGAAATGTTAAAAGCTATCAATAGTGACAACATGAGACAACTACAGAGAATGTTTAATAAAATTTGGAAAGAATAAAAGGTCCCTACTAAATGGAAAACGGGAATCATTGTTAAAATACCAAAAAAGGCAACCTTAGTAACTTTAACAAGTGGACAGGAGTAACCTTAATATCAGTTGTGTCAAACGTATTTTGCAAGGTCATTTTAAATAGACTTAAAGATATAGTTGATACTGTAATGAGAGAAGAACAAGCAGAATTTCGAAAAGAGAGAAGCTGTCTCGACCAGATCTTTACTCTCAGAATAATACTTCAAGAACATATTGAAAAGCAGAAATCAATAATACTTAACTTCTTAGACTTTAAAAAAGGCATTTAATAGCATACACAGAGATTCATTGTGGAGAATTTTAAGACTATGGAATATCATCTAAAATTATCAACATCATTAAAGACCTCTACAATGGATATACTTTTGCAGTCAAAACAGAAGAAGGGATGAGTGAATGGTTCCAGATTGGAAACAGGTGTGAAACAAGGATGTATACTGTCTCCTTTGCTTTTTGGGATTACAATAGACTTCATAATGAAAAAATGCTGCACAGGTAACACATGTATTGATGGGTACATTAGACAAAATTAGAAGATCTTGATTTTGCTGATGACATAACCCTTATCAGTAATAATGTGAATTCCACGCAAGAAAAAACAGATAGCCTGTCTTTACTGGCTAGCAAAATAGGACTTGAAATTAACAATGACAAAACAAAAATAATGAAAATTCCCATTAATCAAAATGAAATAATACACGTAGAAGGGACATATGTTGAAGAAGTCAATCAATTTGCATACCTTGGCAGCTACATAGACCAGGACGGTGACACCAGAAAGGCAGTTAGAATTACAAAAGCAGCATCGATCTTCAAGAATCTTGAGAACATATGAAATTCAAAAGTTATGAGCACAAAAACCAAGTTAAGACTATTCAATTCAAATGTAATATCCACTCTCATTTATGCATTTGAAAGCTGGAAAACAACTAAAGAAATAGACAAGAAATTAGACTCTTGAAAACAAATGCCTAAGAAAAATGCTCGGCATCAAGTGGAATGAATTCAAGAACAATGCAGAAATGAGACAGATAACTGAACAACAACCAGTCTCATGAGTGATCATGAAAAGGAGATGGACATATGTTGGTCATGTGATGAGAAGAAACGATCAGAGAATCCCAAAAGAAGCTATCAAGTGGGACACAACAGGTCGAATAAAAAGAGGCAGACCACATGATACTCTGAAGAGGACATTGTTAAGAGAAGCCAAATTAATAGCCATAAAATCCCTTGATGATGCTGAAAAGCTCGCTGAAAACAGGACAAATTGGGCAACTACCTTGTGAGCCCTATGTGACGTTTAACACCAAGGGAAGGATATAAGATAAGAATTTCGAACCGGTGACACCGGACATAGTGCGAAGTAGCAGATCGACGACAGCAAGTACGGCAGCGAACAAAATGCGCGTCGAACATGCGAATGACTGTAAACGACTGACGCATGGCTGGAGTCTGTCAAGTGGAACAGTGTCCAGGTGGATTGTGCAGTTGATATTTCATTGGGTGTATGCACAATGGATCCCACAAGCCTTTCCGTGGGTCATAATGCAAAGAGAATGGCATTGCGGTCTACCAATCCTGCAACAATATGCCATTCACGACCAAGACTTCCTTGAATGAACTGTCACCGTTGAGGAGACATGATTTCACCGTAGCACACTAGCATCGAAAAGTGAAAGCACGGAATGGAAGCATCAGGGCTGCCCATTAACCAATAATTTCAAGGTAGCGCGTCTGTTTTCAAAGTTATGTTTACTGTGTTTTGTGGTCAGAAAAGTGGGTTGGTCGATTTCGTAAAAAGGTGAACAAGAGCTGTGTACGGTGCAGCACTGGAACGTCTACGAGCTTCCATCAGTCGTCGTCGTTCGGGGCTGTTGACAAAAGGTGTGTTGCTCATCCTTGGTAACACTCGTCCACACAAGGCCGCTTCCAACTCTCGCAGCATTTTCGGTGGGAGAATCTGAACCATCTGCCATACAGTCTCGATCTGGCGCCAAGTGATTATCACGTCTTCCCAGCTCCAAAGGAACATATTGGCGACTTTCAGTGACAAAGATGTCGAACCAACGGTGATACGGTAGTTATTTGTCCAGGACATGACGTTTTATGACATGGGCAACGAAAAGCTTGTACTGGTCTCGTGGTTTCAGCTGGGGACACCCTCGTGGCAGATGTGCCATTATTTAACACCTTGGATGTGCAAGTGAAGAACAGGGAGAAGACTAGCATGGCTTGGTTCGGCAGTCAAGACATTCAGATCTGGACGGTCAAACAATCTGGAATGTTTGATCAATCACACGATTTGAGATTACAATCGTTCAGCGTGCCACAGACAGTGGGAAAGAAAGCTTAAATAAATGCCTCACTCCTCGTGGCAGTCACCTGGAAAAATAGGGTGTCCATCATGGACACAGTTACATCCCTGTTAACTTAGTTTTGAGAAGATCTCGCAATAACCGCTACGAATCTGTTCTTACGAGAACACACTTGATCCTCACTAGAAAACTGTCGGGGAGTGTTCATTTTAAAAATAGGAATGACATGGACAAAAAGGGGGACTAAGAGGGGTAAATTTGCGCACAGATTGATCGAGTGGCTAATTACAAAGAAAACGACCAGACTCCTGGTAGCATTCATACGCTCTCATCTCCCGTACCCAAACTGTTTTTGTACAAAGGGAACAAAAAACAACGAGTCAATATAGGATTCGAACATCGCAGAAACGTTGAAACAGCGATGATTAATATAATCGTGCTGAAATATGACACTGCTTCAAGGATATGAACATAATTTCTACGAACAGCATAAAAGGCATGTCTCTGTTCAGTACAAGATTAGCCATTACAAAAGAACTACATTTACAACATTGAAAAGATTATACAAATTCTTCATACAATAATAACTATTTGAGATTATCATATTGTGTACGGGATTTATTCTGAGATAAACGGCGACCGCGATAAAACTTGATTCTAGTAAAAAATGGTACATGGAGGTTTATGGTTCAGTTTCTTGTAAACATGGAATCTATTATACACCACACATATGACAAGCTGAATAAAAACGTACTGCGGTTTTCGGTTTTGCCTGCGCAAGAATTTGAACACCACTGAACAATTTACGTCAACAGATATAAAATGAAATGTTGCACGCTGGAAGGTGGCATGCTCGTGATAGTACACTGTGATGTTAAATCTTGTGAATGCCTCGATGGTCATTTGCCAAACAATGCATTGTCTTTTCATGTGGAATATTTAGTAATAAAGACATAATGATCATGACAGTATGATACAAAAACGACCGTGACTTAATAATCAAGATGCAATGATCATGGAGTAAAACAATTTTGTTCACATTGTATAATCCCGTGCTTCTAAAGGACAGATAATCACATGAAAGTTATTTATTTTAAATTCCAAACAGACTTTTAACAGTGGTTAATTATTCACTGTATTCTCTACTTTCTTTCCCACTGTCTGTTGTACGCTGAACGATTGTTAATTTCAAATCATGTGACTGATCAAACATCCCAGATTGGTTGACCGTCCAGATCTGAAATGTCTTGGATCTGCCGAACCAAGCCATGCAAATCTTCTCTCCGTTCTTCACCTGCACATCCAAGGTGCTAAATAATGGCACATCTGCCACGAGGGTGTCTCCAGCTGAAACCGTGAGGCCAGCATGTAACAGAACACAGTATTGTATAGTTACACCTTGAAAAATTCATAGGAAAGCACTGCTACAAGTCAAAGAAAATTGACAAGAGAATAACTGGGACTTGAATCACGGAGGATCCCGGTAGGATGACCAACTGTTTAGCCGCTAGAGTAAAGCGCATTACTAAACATGTTCATCTTGCACCCCTAAAAAAGGACGCGCGATCGCAAAGCCATCAGTGTCTTTCTGTGTCGAAAATCATGACACCCGTAAAGGGAGAGATCATGACACAGAAACTACATCGCTTATATTCATTCTCCCGTAGGTACCATTTTTTTAGACACAAACATGTGAGAAAGCCTCATTGTTTCCTATTTATAAAAAAAATTGTAACTGTAACCAACTTTTTGTAAAAAGTAATCGTTTATTTGCTGTTGCTCAGAGTGCCCTACACAGTTGAAAGGGACCATGCATGTACGCGTCTCCTAAAATTTGGTACCTGAAAGAGATTGAATCTAAGCGACAAAGTTTGTCTCATGACCTCCGTTCTTTTTCTGGCTATCAGGTCTCCTACCAGACAGGCACTGATGGCTTTGCGATCAAACACAGAGAGCCTGGAAAATACACGATTATTCGTTGTGTGAAACATTTTTAAAATTCGCAACAAATAAATTACGTAACGGATCATGATTATTCTTACGGAGAGAGATTGATTGATCTTTATTTCAAAATGGTTAAGAATTGGGCACGCAGGCCCGTCTGACATTCTGCCCTTTATCATACATCTTTCACTCTATTCCAGACATTCTACAAATAAATGCTGTTCATGTAACAAACATAATTAACACTGAAGCTGAGAGACGTAAAATATTTACGTTCCGCTCTTATCCATTCACTCAGTACAGAAGTAACTACATACATACATAAATTACTACTGAACAAAAATTTCGGGACTATTCAGAAAGGGGGGGGGGGGGGCGGCGGAAGAAACTCAGTTTTTAAAAAATAAAACCTGCAGGCAGAGCTCCTGTGGTTTGCCGCTAGGCGGTAGCAGTAGCAAAGACGGTGTTCAGTAAACGTGAGAAGTCATTTTTTTGTTTTAGAATAAGCAAGAACCTCGTCTGTTGCGACTGCAGTGACGATTTTGAGCGTCATTCCAGAAGTCAGCACCTGTTTTCAACAGCATCAAGAAGTGGGATGAAGGCAGGGGCTTCGCTGTTAAGTTTCTCTAGCATGAATCAGTTTCTTCGCTTGGTCCTGGACGTCCCTGCCATGGAGCTGTGCACAGATAGCCTTCATCCAGAAATTTCGCATAACAGTTCTGATACTGTTAATAACAGGTGCTGCCTTCTGGAATTCCGCTCGAAATCGTCACCGCATAATCACAACAGACGAGATTTTTGCTTATTCCAAAACACAAAATGACTGCTGACGTTTACTGAACGCCGTCTTTGCTACTGCTGCCGCCTAGCTGCAAACTACCGTAGCTCTGCGTGCGGACTTCCAAGTTTCCTTGTCTTGGTATAATAACCGTCATCTGTTACTTGGTTTATTTGCTGCGAATTTTTTAAATGAATAACCCTGTGTAGTAACATGATCGGCCAGTTCAGAACCGATGTCCACGTCGTCTTCTGGTGTGTGAGAACAGCATCTGTTGTCCAGTATTACTGTCACATTTCACATTCTCTAAATGCGCGGGCCCCCTCCCAAAAAAAAAAAAACAAAAACAAACAAACGACACAAAAAAATGCTTTAACACTTTATTTCAACTTGTTTAAAAAAATATTTTTAAGAATGCTCAACTTCCTGGTAAGCGTTCTATAAAACTACAAGTTCATGTTAGTGTCCTGCTTCTTTCAACTTCTAACTTCTATGTGTTCTTCTAACAAACTTATCCACTACTGAAAACCAACTTTGTTCCTTTAGAAATCTGATGGTCTTATTGAGGAATTGTATTACTGTTACAAATAGTATATATAAGAGTATACTGTCTGAAATAATGAATTCATCAAAGAAAAAGTCTCACAAGATGCTTTTTTTTCAAATACTGGCAAAAAGCTTTATAAACGACAGGTAATTTTTAGCTCTTATAAATATCTGAAGTATACAATTTCTTAAAAGCTCTAAGCTCACAATGGTTTTAATGTAACAATCTTTCTTCTCTCATGTTTATCTATTTTCTAATTTTCATTTTTATATATGTTTACACATATGTAAACATTAGACAGCCATGCAATTTATTCAATGTCTTTTGTTTATATACTCTTTCAAATATCAGTAATTTAATCACTCTGAACCAATATTTTACTGGCTTTTTAAAATGATTACTGTCTTCATTACAAAACTCAATTATTACTTTGTGTAATCTGTTAACTGCATTTTACTATCTTGATGTTTTAAAATATGTGCTAAACACTAGCAATCCTAGCACTATTTCTAATCTAGACAGAGGTTTATAGTTAAGTTTTACAACAAAAAAGGAAGAAATAAGAGTGGCAGAAAAGGAGACATTTTGTGTCCATCTCTCTTTCAAGGACACCAAAAAAAGCTAAGTAATGTTATCATCTATTTTTCCATGTCTTTATCTGCTGTGCTGCTTTTGTTTGCGATTCTTGAAAAAAAAAAAAAAAGGCATGTTATATGTTGCTGATTTACACACGACTCGTCTCACTTTCTGTCACTCTCATTATTGCCCCATTTTTCTTTTGCTAGCTAAATAAAACCCAAATCATATGTAGGAGTACCAATTTCAGATTTTTTGTTTTGTCTACTACAGGACATTTTTTAACTGGAAGAGAATCACCTGAGATGAGTATGTCAGTACTAACAAAACACAAAAGTGCTAGTATTAACTTACCAAGTCCACATTAATTTTAAATATGATACTGTATGGTTAATGGCTTAGTACTGTCAAAGAATGCAGTTTTTCTATCACTTTACAGACATATACGCAGATTAGTTAGCTTACATTGATGATGTCACCTTCTGTCAGAGATTTCACTTACAGCTTTATCTTAAGATAACTGTACTAAAGGTGTGGTACACTACAACTCTGTTCTGTCTCTTTCTACTGCTTCTAGTAACTGGCTGGTTCACTCTAGATTTGTTAATCTCCCATGCTGGTGGAATCTGTTAAGAATCCTTCCTCCAGAGTCACAATCTAACACACTTCTTGACCTGCTGCACTGGCAGCAAACAAACCCAGTTCACCATTTCAAAAAGATCACAATTCCTACTATGTAGCTCAGTTCTAATATACACCATTTGATTTGACTAATAAATAACAGTCTCAGACTTGGTTTACTAATCTTTAGATGAGTACCTTTAACTCTTCCCGTGACTTTTGCTTTGAATGTTAACTGCACATGTTACAAATAACCTTCCTTTTTACTCCGCGTGGGCGCGAAGCTGACATTTTGTGAAGCTTTCTGTTGAGTTTTGTGAAATTTTTTACAAGTATATCGAACGTTGGACATGCCCTCCGACGTGGCAGATTTTACTGAATGTACCTCACATAGCTCTAGACCTGTTAGAAAGAGCACAATATCTTGTAGAGACATGTTTATGACAATATTTGGTAGGAAAAGTGTCAGTACTGATGAGAAATCAAAATCTGACCATTGTGATTCAGACAATGATGCTGATTCTGACAACGCTTCTCAGCCTGACAAAGCTACCGACATTGTGGATGAAAGTAGTGACACAGAAAGTGACAGTGACTGTCGTCCCTTGACAAGTACTGCTACTTCTGCTCCTCCACCTGCCAAAGGGTAAAGAGGAATGTTTCTGCGGCTCAAACAGCACATGCACAATCAGTTTCACCATGGAGAGCAGCAGAGATAGATGAAGTAATAGGTACTAAACATTGTTCTGCTTCTTTTATCTTTTCTTGCTAGTTTCACTGTTCTGCTTCTGGTTTGTTTTTTTTTTTCAATTTGTGTAAAAAGTGATATTTCTTGGAAGGAATTCATTTCATCTTCAAATTGTGTGTAACAAGTGGATATTTACAACTCTTGGTAAGTAGACAACCATTAGTTTAGTGTTTTACAGATTTTTTTTTGGGGAGGAGGGCTAAATATTTTGTCTAATTTTCTCACTAGTTATTTTTCCCTACAAAAACTATACACTTCCGGAACCTTCATTCATTTACCTTCTTTTTTTTTTTAATGAACATTTAGTATTTTTTAAACATAGAAATAATATTTTAAATTCATTTTTTCAACAATACCCCTCAATTATCTGAACACCCGTGCATTTTTGCTTGGCACCCAACAGTACGTCTGTGTCTTTCCCGCTGGCACGGGAAGAGTTATGGGTAGCTGTCCATTACTTATAACAAAGCCAAGTTTGACATGTCAACGGTCTATTCTCATGATACCATACAAACTTTCTCATATAATTATGTCATACTTCTAATTTATGGCACCAACTTTCATATAATAATAGATAAAACAAAAGCAATTACAAAAAAGTAATACTTTATCACAAATCAGGAATGTCTAAAAGAAAACAGTAACAAGAAGATGAGAGGTGTGAAAAGTCCAGAATCTTTTATCTAAATTCTCAAAATCCATAAATCTGAAAACAGTGAATTTTTAATCATGGAGTGCAAGCCACAGTCAAAACTATTTTGCTGAGTACTGGAAAATAGCTAAGACATTGTTATCACCAACATCAACTAATAGTTTTTGAAACTATAAACTGCATATCAAGTTCAGCTGCAGCATGCTGATGAAGTATTTAGATTTATCTCAATCTGTGTGCATTTGAAGCATTATTTTGTCAAAGCTGATGAGGAAGATGGGCAGTAATGGTGAACTTGAACAAATCCATCAGTTTTAAACTATCGTGGTGCTGCTCCATAATGTTCACATTCTACTGGATCAAATGAAATGCATATACCCACCCCATGCTAGCCTGCAGCTAAATATAGAACAAGAGAACTGAAACCTCTCAGTGATTAAAATACTGCTACAAAATACACCAATCAGCAGTGGTAGAGGTTAGAGAGGAAACTTGCTGGGATAGCTGAACTGCTATTTGATAGAATTTCACATTTAATAATACTGGGCTGTGTATGTTGAAATCTGTGGAGCAAGCACATCAATAAATACAGGGAGTTATTCTCCTCTGCTTGCCTTGTGTACATCATTTACCTGACTGGGTGTAAATGGGAAGACTGATTGAATTCCTGAAAGCTCAATAAGATTTAATTTGGTGTTGTTTTCAAAGGTATGATCAAAAACGACAGACAGACTCTCTCTCTCTTGGATTTGGTCCCTACAAACAGTACAACTTTGCTGCAGATTGGAAAATAGCTAGGGCACTGACCACCAACATCAAATAAAAGTGAGACTATATATATATTTTAGTCCTCACTTTATCAAGCACCTCTGCAGTAATTCACTCATTTTTATATTAAACCATAATAAAAAATATTAGAAATACAGGGTCCAACATAAAGCACAGCTGGATTTAACTGACGTGGTGCGCATAAACTGAATAGTGTGGAAAAAAAAACATAACATCAGAGATGAAGCAGACAAACGGTCCTTTTTAACAATGGCTTCTTAGCAAACACAACATCATGCATTCACCGTTGAAACTTATTTTAAAAGTGGAGAATTGTCTATTACTGTACGACGAAAGTTTTGTCGCCATTTTGAGTTGCATCCCCGTGATAATGCTCCTGATAACAGGACAAAACAATTTTGAGGTGGGTCAAAAAATTTAAGGAAATTGCTAATTGCCTTAATAACAAGTCTACTGGTCATCCAAGAACACAACAGACACATGAACGACGTCAAGAAGTCCACAAGGCATTGCTGAGTAGCCCTCAGCGATCAGCTGTTAGGCATGCTTTGGCACCTGGCATCCTCTTACTGTTAATAGTGATCTTTATGTGCAGATGCTAACTGAATATTTCATTCCAGACTTGGCCAATAGAACTAAGAGACTAGTATGGTTTCAACAAGATGGAGCAGCTGCCCACACAGCCCATGGCCATGCTGCGACAAGCATTTCCCAATCGTCTTATTTCCAGATTTGGGGATATTCATTGGCCGGCAAGGTCACCAGATTTATCGGCCACAGACTTCTCTTTGTGGGGTTATTTCAAGAACACAATGTATGCTAAATGACCACAGTCAAGTGCAGACCTAAACGATCGAATCTGACACTGCATTCAAAATATCCCTTTGAACATGTTAAATAGTGTTACACAGGAATTTTCCAGATGCCTGGCTGAATGTATCAATTGTAATGGTGGTCACCTAACTGGCATAATTTTCAAAACCCAAATAGTCAGTGATAATAAAAACACCCACTTTTCTGAGTTTCATTTCACTTTTTTTTTTTAACCAAAAATATGTATTTATTTTCCATTTTTAAATCCATCTATGCTTTATGCCAGACCCTGTACAAAGCCAATTTTTTATATATCATCAGTGTCAAACTCATTTTTAGTTTGTTGTCAGGTCTTTGTATTTATATATCATAACCAACTATTTTTCTCACTTGATGAGAATTTTACTGATGTGTCATAGCTAGTTATACAAATCCTTGAGTTTACTGTTGCTTTTGCCCTACTGTAATGTGTGATCTGTGCTCCTTTCTCACCATTACTCTTCTACAGCAAACAGAATTATAACACAATAATTAAACATGCATGCATCAAAACGCAATAGAATGTATGTCAGACAGGTATACATGTGGATTTCACCCACTGAAAACAAAATTTGCTCATTTGTAGATTCAAATCAGACTGACTTTTTTCAGACAGCACACAAATGAAAAGTATTATTTAAAATGCACTGTCTTTTTATGTTGATTTGTGTTCAGTTGAGTCAGCTGACTAAAAATATCCAGTAGCAAGTGAAGTCCAAGTCGCTGGAGAGCCCTGGAGTCTTGGCTCTGACACATGGTTCTAACTTAGCAAGAACTAAAATTCTGAAGGAGAAAATATTTATTCGACACCCAAATCTCCTCCCACAAAAGTGAAAAAAACTACATGAAAGTCACTAAAAATTCTGTCAAACACATCAACATGTGCTAAATTAAGTATTCAACAAAATAAATTAATCTGTCAATTCAATTTTAAAAAACCAACAGCGTAACATTAAAGAAACCATCTGCGCTTTAAACATCCGCTAGAATGCTTAAAATAAAATTTTGGCCAAAGAGCAACTATTTAAACGTAAACATTTAATTTTTTAAAAAAAACATAGCAAATATGATATGACAAGCTTCACTGCAAAAGACAAAAGGTCAAATTTATACAAGACATCTGAAAGACTCAACAAAGTGAATCTCATTTAAATCAAAGTTAATTAAAAAAAAAAAAAAAAAGGTAAAATCAACTTGTTGGTTCAACAATAACAAAGGCAACATCATAACACATGACTTTTTTTTATGGTGATTTAAAGTTCGATCTGATAATAAGAACAAACATTTTTTTTATCTAGTAAGCCATCTTCAAAACTCCATTAAAATGTCAAAATATTCTGGGTTTTTTTAAGATATGGGAGAGGGCGCTTATGCTAAGAATTTTGTTCAAAAAACAAAAACTGAGTTTTTAGTCTTCCCAAAACACAACATTCTAAAAAGAAAAAGAAAAAAAATTCTGTACATTAAAAAAATTTCAATAAAAATCTGCAAGTTCAAAATTTTTAAATAATGATATAACAACACTGTTCCAAATATTTCCAGTAAATCAAATAATGTTCATCCAAAAAATACTAAATAAGTCTTTGAGAACACAAATCTTCAAACTACATAAATGTAACCAAATAAAACTAAGGACTTTAACTCAAGAGTTTATAGCCCACAATAAAACTTCAGCTAGGTGAAAATATACAAGACTATTCTCACTTGGCATATAGTGTTGACAAATAAACAAAATCTAAACAATTTTTTTTTCAGCTTAGAATGTGTGTTGAAGCAGGTAAACACCTGGTGTTTATGGAAGTTTCCAGACATCTTTTTTCTGAACATCTCTCAGATGCCAGAGACTACCAATATTTAAATGGCACAATCAATGACAGTAACAATAAGCCAAGTCTGTATGGCAAGTCCTAACTTTTTTTTTGTTGTTTAAACCAAGTGTCTTTCCTGTTTAACCTGGTTAGCTGTTATGAAGAAAGTATCTCATGCCTCACTGTTCTGCTTTCAGCCCTGCTAATCAACTCTAAAGAGATGAGCTAGATGTAGTGTGCAGCGGGGTAAGTTAGAAGATAGGTTGAAAAGAGATATTCTGTCAAAGTTTACCTTCTTGCTTTTTAATCTCCCAAGTCCACCATATGACTGGCAGTCACTGGTAAATAAAAATCTACTGACATCATGAAAGTATTACTCATCTACTCCCTTTCTCTTTTCAAGTTAAATTTTCAAAAGAATTTTGTTAGAAACCTACAAAAATTGATGATTTGCAGAAAATTTTGAAAACATCATTCCTGTGCTTTCAAAGGTCAGTATAATGTGTTTTCACTTTTGACCTTTTCACTTAAAAATATACTTCAGAAGGTTTAGAAAAAAAAAAAAACAAAACTGATTTTTGAAGATGGCTAAAGCACAGAAACCATAAATTAATTGTGAACTCCTTTAATACACAACCAATAAAAATTAAAATTATGGATTTAAAGAAAAAAAAAGGTGCAGAAAAAGCACAACAGAACCAGCGCTTACAAATTAAAGTCACAACTGTTATGAGCTTTGGCAGTAACTATTATTTGTAATAAGCATGCAGTATAAGCAATGTGTGACAACACAGGGAAGGGCAACATGTTAATAGTAACAAGTATAACCTACTCGCTGATTGCTTTTTTGGAAACTAAGTTTACAAGTGTATTTTGTAATAGCAAACGTAAATTTACAAAGTAGAAATGTACCTTTAATAGAAAACACACTTACACGATAAATACAAACATTTAAGTGAATATAGGATATTGTAAAGCTCAGCTTCTTTCCTCTTCTTACACACTATTCGCTCACCTCTCCAATCACTGCTCTTGATATAAAACCTCAAAACCAGTCTCATCTACCAACACAAACGAGTGCCAATATCCAGATGCCTTACACTACATCTTCTAACTGAATCACATGACCTGCCATCTGCTGATGTTTCGCCAAAAACAAGAAGTACACATTTGCTAATTTCAAGTCGTGCAAAACAATGAAAACCAAACCAGCGGTGACATCCTCTGCCGTGCTCTTATAAAAGATTAAGACAAACTTCTGCAGGTCACCTTTAGTAAAACACCAGCAGAGCTGCCACCGCAAAACCAGGAGAAGACAATGCAGAGCCTGTGTGTTATGTGTGGATCCGCTTTGCGAGAGCCCATATCGGCAGGCGCATGAACGGGGCTAGCACGGCCCAGGACAGCTCAGACTGTCCGTTCCATAGGTGTCCTGCAGGGAATACCACTGGCCGAAACCCATGGCAGCAAGGTGCTGGCCTGAAAAAAAAAAAGCCATGAAAGAAAATACAGTGTTATCCTGAGGTGGTGTGAGAAATGAACAAATAGTCTAGAATTCTCTTCCTCTAAGTTTGTGGGTTGAAACAGCCAACACGCTGTACAGATAGTATCCTTATTTTTTGTTTGAGTAAGCTGTCCTGACAGTAGAAATATCTAAACAATAAAAACATGATTTGCTATATACTTATTATCACATGTACACCTTCATTTGTCAAGGACAACAAAAAGATGACACTGAATAGTTTTAAACAAGACAAAAGTGAAAGAAAAAAGAAGCAACCTGTCAACAAGGTGACACACCAGTAATACAAGCAGAAAGTCAAAAAAGACCAAAAATATGATGCAGTGTAATAAGGCTGGCATGACATGACAAAAACAAATGGTATTCTGATACAACTGAGGTAAGCAAACATGAAGCATGATTACAGTAGTGAGATAAGACAGCAAACAAGAAAGGCACCATCTACATCTTTAAAAAAAAAAAAAAAAGCAAAATCTAACACTTCACTGTGAGTATCTTGCTCCTGAAGAACTCATACCTCTATAGGTATTATATAAAATACAACACCTGTGTGAAAGGTGGATGTTCCCTCCAATTTTCTGATGAGTAATATGACTGTTTAAGCTTCTGAAGTTGAGTTTGATGCTATGAGTAATTAGCTTCTTTGCCATCCTCTGGGAGAAAGTGCCGTGGCTGCTTCTTACAAGGCTATTCTTAAGACCTATTGTCTGAGAGAGGCTTTGGGTTGGTGGCCAGCTCAACTGCGCAGCTGGTGGTGTGCTATTTATCAGGTCCTTCCCCCTCATGGAGACTTGATTTCCTATGCATCAAATTGCCTGGTACCCATTTGTAAGTTGGGGGTATCGGGGGCGTGACATTAAGGAAGTGTGGTGTGATCCTATATCTTAAGTCGACAAAAGTCAGGATGCCTTTCAGGTTACTTATAATGTTTGAGGTTTCATAGTCGCTATGTATCTTGCTCATGCCATGGAGCAGATATTACATCTATCAGATTGGAATAAAGAGCCCATTTAGATTTATATGACAGAATATTCTGTTCATGTAGCCACAGAAGTAATTTGTTTTTTCTCTGTGCTATAGCAAACAACATAGACAAGATTCTTTAGAGACATTTGAAAAATAATTTCTTATGATTGTCATGCATGATCAACACAGCTCTACAACTGGTTTTTTTCTTTCTTTCAAATGTTCCTTGTTTTCTTCTTGTAATTTCTCTAGAAGTGTGAATGCTGTTCTTATACATGATGCCTGGAGGTAAGTGGAGTCCAGTGAGTTACTTGAAGACTCAGAGTGGCAACACAATGAAGACTAGCAAGTTTTACCTCAAAAGTCAGGGTCAAGCAGCTTAACTCTTTCCGTGCGTATGGTCCATATAGTGACACCGGAAGTGTCCCTAAACTACCGTATGGTCGCTTTAGTGACATTGTTTGTTCCATTAAAACAACCGGTGTAACATTTAGATTGTACATATTTCGTCTGCGATTCCGGTGACACTTTCAAAATGGCGAATGCGTGCCTAGTTACGAGCGATGCCGAGCGAGAACAAGGACGCGAAACATGGAAATTTTTCAATTTTTGACGATGTAGATAGGGGTATGGACATAGCCTATGGCCACCCCGCTGCTCTTGAATGTTTTCTAAGTAGATCTAGACATATTTAGACAACTGGAGAAGTAGTTAGAGTAGGTAGGAGGTTAGTTCAGACATTCATTCAGCAAGAATGCAATAGAGAGTCACAATACGAGATCGACAAGTAGATCTACACATCTCAGATGGTAAGTAGTGGCAAGTAGCGCGAATCTAGACCTCGCCGATGGTGAGCTGGCCACAATCAGTGTCTAAAAACATCACATTACTTCTTTTTTCCTAAAAAACTCTGCATTTATGAAATGTTCATTCATTTAACTATACTCTGAAACATATTAAGTATATGGAAGTACATGGAACTACTGTTTTCCATTCCATTTTACAACTAGGCCCCCCTTACAGACAAGACCCGCATTTTTACTCCCGCACCCGACACGTCCGTGTTTCTTCTAACGCACGGAAAGAGTTAAGTGACTATTACTGAGAACATAACAGTAAGGTAAGATGGGGTCTTACCATGCCATCACTCTAGCAAAGTGCCTGGTGCTGCATACTTCTCATGCCTTACCTACAAAGCTCTTCATCCTCTGGAAAGTAGTGGCTGCACGTTTGGCCCTGAGGTATGTAAGATCAGCTAGATCATGCTGGCCATACTTCTTGCATACTTGCTGGAACAAATTGTACAACGTGATCTTGGCCACACGGGATGGGATAACCTCCTCCATGGTTCTAGTCAAATGACATAAAAAAATGAAGCATATTCACTCATCAAGTTCATCTGATCAACTTCTTTCCACAAGTTAACAAAGAGAAGAAAAGTTTTTTTAAGTTCTATAACCACGGTAGGCACAACTGTGTATAAAAAAAAAAATTTTTTTCATTTAACGGTTATGATCTTTAGTCTCAAGCATATGACATGGAATTTCATGTGAATATTCATTTCTTTCTTAATGCACAGACAGTATTTGGTATCGTGCATTCTGTCAAGCCTCAACCTGCAAGCAGACAATCTCTGCTGTCTTGAGCAAGTTCCATAAGACAATATATATCAAATGTCACTTTTTATGGTAGAGTTATCTGCCGCATGACTGTAAGCCTATCTCTGCACAAGAATCAGTTATTTATGATTTCAGTACACTCTTGCATTTTAAAATAAAGACAACTTATATATCCTGAACCAGCCACTATAAGATGGAGTCAACTTTTCCAGCTAGCATACTTTAATAAATTTTCTAATCCCGTCAAAGCGCGTATTTAAACACCATTCATTCTCTCTGTTAGTTAACATATGTCTGCAAACAAATCTACAATCCAGATATAAACTATCATTAGAAGAACATGCTCCCAACCAAATTATCCATGCCTTTTTTTTTTTTTTTTGCACAAGTAACTATTCAAATCATGAAATACAGATCAATATACTTATTCAATTAATCAATAATAAGGAATACTTTATGAATCTGTGTCATCCTTGCACAGTGCGAATGTTAACTTTCTCTCTATCATTCCAATACATATTTTATAAAAAGCACACAAGATCATGACTAAAGTGGAGCTGACAGTTGTCAAGTTGGACACAATTTTCAGTTGAATCTGAAACTGACAATGAAGAAGTTATAGTTGAAGGAAGAGCATGGAGATAGAAAAATTGTGAAGACACAATCAAATGCAATTCTGGGTGGAGAGAGTTGAAGATAGTAGAAATGGACCAATCATGTATAGTAACAATCAAAAGTTTTGTGTACTTGCTCCACAACCCTACATATAATAATAAAAAAAAATGAAATTTCTATGGTTCTGAATCATTTCATTTATGACATGAGTGGTAAATTTCCTGATGCTTGCACCATGTCTTGGCCTACCAGCAGTGATCTGTCATGTAACCACCAAAGCAGGAAAACTGTTCTCTCATTTACCATTCAGTAGAACATCACTGCTTATTTGAATCTATAAATGATGCACTAAATCATCAGTAATCCTCACAAATGTATGCTAATAACCATCAACAAAGAATACTCAGTACTATACTTGTCCATTTTATTTGTTGTTTGCAAGTCTGAAACCTCCTCTATACCACAAAGTGAGACTCAGGGCAAAGGCTTTATGTGTAGATTGTTTTGCTTCATTGCCAAATCTTAAGTTTAGTGAGAAGTAAAGTCAGCATAGGTCAAAAATATGTCACAGAAGTCTAAATATTTATAATCACCTGGGTAGCGAGTTTTCTGCTTTTTTTTTTTTGGTCCACTGATATTCTCAACAGACACAGAATTTCATAAGAAATAAAGCTACTCTGAGTACTTATTTTTTTCCTCCTCCCCTCATTTTTTTGTTTGGAGTCTTGTATATAAACAGCTCAACTGTATGCAGAATGAGTTTGCAAAAGAAAGATAAGAATGCCCAACTTACTCCATGTTTGTGACACCAGTAATTGCATCAATCACCTCAGCATCAATATCCCCATATGACCAGGTGATGCAGTACTGCTTGGACTTGGTGATGTTGTAGTTGTCTGCTAGGTCATCATGAGGGTAGTGTATGTCAGGCGTGCTGATTCGGTAAGGGCGCTGGATCACTTCATGGAGACGACCACATTTGAGTCTACCTGAGACAGCACGAGGTACGTGGCCACGCTGGTCACCAGTGTGACTGCCTGGGGGTGGAGGAGATGAGGAATCCTATGTTACAATAACTAACATTTAAGATAACAAATACTTTTGACCTCAGACATTCCCTAATAAACTGTATCACATCTCCTCAAACTGTGCACTCATGTTCCTGACATCAAAACAACAATTTCACTCAAATGCACACTTTTGTTCTTTCTGATCTCTATTAACCTTTTATGAAGAACACATCCATGTTTCTGGAGATCCACTGGGTAGCAAATAACAGGTGACCTCTCAAAACATAAATTAGCAGTGAATATCTAGTACCCAGTCATGAACCAACTCAGGTCCAGCTTCCCTAAAGACAATCTCATGTCAACAAAGACATGTTGAAATTAAGAGGTGTCATGCAGAAAAGAGAATAAGATAGTGAAATACCTTATGTTATGATGGCATATGATAACAACATGTAGAAATGATAAATATTGCTTAAAATGCTTTAGAATTGTCACCTCACAATGCATTTATAAGGCTTATACTGTTAAGGTGCAAAAAAGGGAACCACAATGACTGAGGTTAAAGATAGTAGTGCCACCATCTGATCAAAATGTTATACTAACTTCTTATACTGTTTCTAGCAACAGACTATTATAACATCACATCTTGAATGATGAGACAAGGATCAATGTGGAGCCAGATTGTTAGGTTCACTTCAAGAAGTGAAAAAGTCACTGCAGCTCAACTCGCAAACCAGATATGGTGTTTTGCAAATAGTTCACCAAGGTACAGTATCAGTTGCCAAGAGCTTCATGACTAAGAGATACCTACAACAAGAATTCACAAATGAACTAAGTATGAAGCATGACTAAGAGATACCTACAACAAGAATTCACAAATGAACTAAGTATGAAGCATGACTAAGAGATACCTACAACAAGAATTCACAAATGAACTAAGTAAGAAGCGTGACTAAGAGATATCTACAACAAGAATTCACAAATGAACTAAGTATGAAGCATGACTAAGAGATACCTACAACAAGAATTCACAAATGAACTAAGTATGAAGCATGACTAAGAGATACCTACAACAAGAATTCACAAATGAACTAAGTATGAAGCATGACTAAGAGATATCTACAACAAGAATTCACAAATGAACTAAGTAAGAGCAAAATGATAGTTCTGACCTATAACCAAGGAACTAATGTAGACAGGATCCAGGAAGTGAGACAGGAGCGCCCCCTGCACACCAAGCACATTCCAGCGGCAGATCTTATCACTGCACGTCATTATGCGTAGTCTCTCCTTGCCATTAGCTCCTGCCGGCACAGGAAAGTCAGTTGGAATTGCACCTTCCCCTGGAAAAACAATCATTTTCTATCAGATGTTTAAGCTATTAGAGGAGTCATTTTCTGTGTCATAAAACACTGGATATAAATTAATTTACCAAAGGGTTTTATAGATATGTATCATGATAAAAAGTTTTATAGATGTGCATCATGTCAAAAAGTTTTATAGATGTGCATCAAGTCAAAAAAAAAAAGTTTTATAGATGTGCATCATGATATAAAGTTTTATAGATGTGTATCATGATAAAAAGCTTTACAGATGTGCATCATGACAAAAGCTTTTATATATTATCAAGACAAATCAGGTTTAAATAATTTAAAAATAACAAACATGTGATAATGTATCACATTACTGTTTACAAGTTCCTAAACTTTTTAGGCCACTACAATTCCCCAACACTTGTTTTCATATATTTCTAGCACTCTACAAGGTCCAGACTTGAACTCAAATCCCCACATGAACCTTCATGTTCTCCAGTTTGAAAATTGATTTAAAAAAAAAAAACAACATGAGTGATGGATGACATGAAGCATTAAGGTAATTTAAAACAAAATAAGCACTAGATGATAGAAGTCACATTTAACCCACAGAGAGAGAAGATGTAGACAAAGAATACTATGATGCTATAACAACTGGAGGTTATGAAATCTAAAGATCAGATATATCGATGACACAGTATTACCGTCCACCACATAAAAAGGAATGGAAAAACTAATTATGTCAGTCCGTAAGAACAGTTAAGAGCAAAACCTCTATCTTAATGTGAAGAAAACTAAATTGATGACAACTGACAAAATAAACAAGGCAGCTGAAATATGTATCAATGAGGAAAAACTGGAAGAAGTGGAGAGTTTTGAATATCTTGGATCATTACTAACTAATAATGGAGATACAATGAGGGAAATAAAAGGAGGACATCTATCGCTCTTCAGAAAGTAAAACAACTAAAGAATCTGTGGAGAGGAACAGACAGAACTACAAAAATAAAGATTTTTAAGGGCATCCATCTTTCCCATAGTAACAGGTAGACACTTAACAAAACAGCTGAGAAACATACAAACGCCTTTGAATGTAAATGTATAGAAGAGTTGTTCAGATATGGACACAAAAAAAAAAGAGCAAATATATCCATACTACAAGAACTTAATATTAAAGAAGGCTGGCCAGTAAAGAGGATTAAACAGAGAAAATATTGAATATTAAATATTTTGGATACATTAAACACCATGAGAATTTAGAGAAGACTGTCTTGGAAAGTTACATAATGGGAAAAAGAAAGAGAGGAAGACCAAGGTGAAGATGGCTGCAAGACATCGCTGGTGATCTGCAAATGGATGCATCAACAACAGGGCGTCTTGCTTACAACCGAGAGGCCTATAGGAGAGCTGTTAGGGAGGCAAGGTTCCACAAGGGACATGCAAATGACTGACTGAATGAGAGAAAATATGACACAAAGTACTGACTTCTCTAAGGTTTTAATTCACCTGAAGACAACTTCTATTTCTTTTCTCTATGTATTTTCCTTCTTATTTTTTTGTCATGCTGGATAAAAGGTGGTTATATGGGCTTGCTAGAAGACAGAAACGGGATTTGAGAAACACAATACTCAGCAGACTCCACAAGTATGAGATTATCTTTATCCTGTTAACCAATCTAAAGTTCAACATCTTGATACTAATATCACGATGAGGGAAAGGAACAAGTCATCAGTTCAAAGTCAACAGCCCTGAAAACTATGCTGGGACTGCTATCACACATTTCTATGCCCTTCAAACTATAGAGAAGTGACATCTTCAATTCATGGAGCATTAAACATGGAAAAACAAAATACCAACACACAACATCAACTTTTTTGTTGTTGAGATTTTATCATTTACAGGCAAGTAAAATCACTTCTTTCCCGACCCTCCTCTAAAAATTCCAAACATGCCCAAAGACCTTCTGTGGCAGATTGTCTGGCAAACCACAGTATCAAAATTATTTGCTGGTTAAATGTCAACCTAACTTGCCATCATCAATGATTGTCCGAAGCTGACCCTGTTTGCGTATGGCTCTCATTTTGTTAGGGAAGTTGCTAATGGTAGGAAAGGCAGCGGCATCACCACATGGGGGACGAGATATGTACAAGTGGACCTGGATCTTGTCCCTCAGCTTCAGCTTGCCTGTGTCACTTCGGGTGAAGATGGGATGAGAGCGGTTCCCATTGTAGGTAAGCAGCTGCTTGTACAGGTAACTGACAAATACAATACAGTCATTTCTATATAATTTCACATTAAATCTTTATACATATGTTTTGTTTCTAATATCATTACACAGCACAAATATGCAACCAGGTGAGAAATTTCCATGTACTTTGCAATACCATGTACTCAGTTGTTCACAAAAGCCACAGGATGACGTCATCACAAATTTTCATTCCCTCAACTTTTACTGCCGTCATTTTAGACTTACTTCCTGCCTAATATAATTTTCTGATCAGGTCACTGTATTTAGCACAACATTACAATCTGTAATCACATTCCACTGTTACTACAATATATCATTACAAATACTACATTATTATAACAACCATGAATTCCTTATTTACACTGGGAGAGTAGCACAACTCTTGATCAGTTGGCCCCTCATGCAAAAGTCATACAATCCATTAACCCAAATGAAAAATGGGTACATAACATTTGTGTTATGGAACACATACAATCTGAGAGCTAGTATCTCATCTAGAAAGAGTATCCTTAGAAAATGAATGCAACCTTTTCAAAATAAATGTGTTACAAAACACGAGCTTTTATGTGCTTGTTGTGAACACGTATCTTTTAATGTTGCAGTTAAGAAGGCAAATAAGATGAGATTATGAATAAGATGTTTAGACAAAACACAGCACTAAAGCCAAGTAGACACAACCAACAATATTAAATCTGATTTAAAGAAATAAGTTGCATAAAGCAAAGATTTTTTTAAAATAGTGTTTATTCATAATGTAAGAAAAGTATACATTATTCTTTTAAAAGCCACTATGGTGTACAAATTTCTTCAAGAAACTGGACAATTTTTATAATCATAAAAAGACCATTTTTTTTTTTTAAATTCAGTATTTAAACAGCTCAAAGTTTACTAAAGCAATACTCTTGGATATAATGAGGCACACTAGTTATGAATGACCACATCCACCATCTGATTTCAATTATAGTACATAAATCAAACTGCATATGACTGTATTTCACTAAATAAAATCGGCGTAAACATGCAGACTCTTTTGAAAACAAATGCCTAAGAAAAATACTTGGTATAAAGTGGAATGAATTCAAGAACAATGCAGAGTTAAGCGAACAACCTGTTTCATGGGTGATCAGAAAAAGGAGATGGAGATATATTGGTCATGTGATAGAAGAAACAGTCAGAGAATCCCAAAACAACCTAGCAAGTGGAACACAACAGGCCAAAGAAAAAAAGGCTGACCATGTGAAACTATAAAAAGGAAATTGTTAAGAGAGGCCAAATTAGTTGGCATAAAATCCCTTGATGAGGCTGAAAAGCTCACCGAAAACAGTAAAACTTGGTTGAACTACCATGCATGCCCTATGTGACATTTTAATGGCATGGGAAGGATTTAAGATTTAAAGAGTAAAACATTTCAAGCAAATAAAAACCTCCTTAAGATTTTAGCAAACGTTATAACATTCACATGTAGGGTAACAAGCCTAGATCTTCACAGACTAGACAAATGGTATTAGTAAAGCAAATTCAAACACGTTTACATTTCTTACCTATTTATTCAATCAAACAAGAATTTCTACTTGCAGACATTCGCAAACAAAATGTATAAAATTTTATTAGAGCTTAGCACATGCAGCCCACTGAGATTTATTATTAATGAAGTACACAAGCAAGTGAACTATTAATAATGGATAACCAGCATAAGAAATGTCGCCATACTGGAACTGCCTCCCTCAACTTACCGGAGAAATGCTCGTCTGGCAATAATTTCTGCATGCGAATGGATCACTCTCTTGCCATCTAGGGTCATATGCTGGTAGAGGATGCATCGATTGCCTGGAACAAGGAACATAGCACTTGGATAAAATGTTCCACATAGATGCCTTTAGCCTTCAAACTGACAAATAAAAAATAAAATCTACAAAACCAAAACTTTCATATTTCAGACACTTGAAGGACAGAGATAAAGGGAATGACCTTCACAGAGATAAAGGGAATGAATGACCTGCAGACACTTGAAGGACAGAGATAAAGGGAATGACCTTCACAGAGATAAAGGGAATGAATGACCTGCAGACACTTGAAGGATGGAGATAAAGGGAATGACCTTCACAGAGATAAAGGGAATGAATGACCTGCAGACACTTGAAGGACAGAGATAAAGCGAATGACCTTCACAGAGATAAAGGGAATGAATGACCTGCAGACATTTGAAGGACAGCGATAAAGGGAATGACCTTCACAGAGATAAAGGGAATGAATGACCTGCAGACACTTGAAGGACAGCAATAAAGGGAATGACCTTCACAGAGATAAAGGGAATGAATGACCTGCAGACACTTGAAGGACAGAGATAAAGGGAATGACCAGGTACAACCTGAAGAACAACTGTTAAAAAGGGAGGGGAAGAGGAGAGAGAGAGCTCAACGCATGTGCACACTACAGACTCAAAGAAATGGACAGAATTTGTTTCTCTCCAAAAAGATACCATATGGCATACTGGATGTGACTGCTTTATTGATCAGCACCCAAGAACATGAACGAAGGGATATTCTTTCATACTTTCAATGCTTTATAACACAAATATATATCTGTAGCTCACTACATTTTGCTATGTGGAAGCTCTTTTCCACATTTCTCCATAAGATTCCTAATTTAATAGTACAGAAGTTTTACACTGGATACCTTTCTTCTTCTAAGTGAGCACCTTGGTAAATCACCAACTTTAACAGTAATTTTCAAACCAATATTGCTACCACTGAATATTGAAAATTTAATATGTTTTGGCTGTAGTTAACATTCCTAATGTCAGCCACATTTCCTCTAGTTCCTTGAATTAGGAATTCAGTTCCTCTGTGTTGATCAAAAAGCAAATGAAGCTGGTTACAAACCCAGTCCCTAAGCCACTATAACCTGCTCAAAACAATTATTAATCATAATACTTGTATAAGGATATTATATTTAACTACCTTCTTAAAATGTTTCATTTTATTCCTGTGCTCAATTTTTCTCATTAATTAAAACATGAGGGCAATATTAAACAAAATATGACAGATGCAAGACTATTTCAAATCAAAGCTACAAATAACTGAAATATTGATCAAATACATAAATGTTAATATTCTGAGATTGTGATTGCAGTAGAAGACTGTGCTAAACTGATAGCAAACCTAAGCTGGGTCAGAAGACTCTACTGAACTCACAGCACACCTGTACTGCCTGACCACAGGAGAAGACTGATAAACAGACAGCAAACCTGAATGTATAAAATAGGAAAAAAGTAGGAGCAGCTTTATTACTTAACGATTACAAAGTTGTGACGTTTTGGCGTGAGCCTTAATTATACAAAAACATACAGGATGAAGAAATAGAGGGAGGAGATAAAGTATAAATTCATATGAATACTAAAAAAAAAAAAAAAATGTTTTTTTAAAGAGTACTTAGCTGTAAATTGCAAGTCCCGAAATGTGATATATGTCATCGTTTGCAAAAGATACAGGATAACATATATCGGTGAGACTGGCCTCAGATTAGGGGACTGCATGCAAAAACATCTGTATGACATCGTCCAGCATGCTTCGAAACCAGTCCCAAATCATTTCAATGGCCCCAACCACAGAGGCAAATCTGATTTTCTGGTAACAGCCATTAAACAATGTCACGCAGATGACACAAGCCGCCTGGCACTTGAGAACTGCTGCATTCAAAATTATGGGACGCTGGAACCACATGGGTTAAACTCGCTGTTTAGTTACACGTAACATCATCTTCTTCAATCATTATAGTACCTCTCCACTAAATCCACCCCTTCTTACTTTTTAAACTTCCTCACAGCATCACTCTGCAACCCCTTTTTCCCAATCATCTGTTTCAATTTCTCCTAGCTAGGTCGGTATTGCGTCACTCTCTTTCCCCTCCCCAGTTCCCCATTCACCACCCCCAATTACAACCCACTGACCACATGTCACAGGTCTCTATTTAAACAGTCTCCACGTCCCACTAGATCCATTCCTGACACACACTGCCGGACAAGCCACACCTTGCAATTTACAGCTAAGTACTCTTTTAAAAAAAATTTTTTTTTTTTTTTAGTATTCATGTGAATCTATATTTTATCTCCTCTCTCTATTTCTTTGTCCTGTATGTTTTTGTATGATTAAGGCTCACGCCAAAACGTCACAATTTTGTAATCATTAATTAATAAAGCTGCTCCTACTTTTTTCCTATTTTATACACTCTGGTATCACAGCTTTACTGCAGTGC
The DNA here is from genome assembly GCA_009760885.1 of Achatina immaculata. Lineage (NCBI taxonomy): Eukaryota > Metazoa > Mollusca > Gastropoda > Stylommatophora > Achatinidae > Lissachatina > Lissachatina immaculata. Next base: position 13,844,942 of record CM019708.1, read on the forward strand.
TTCGTATATAGTTGTATACTTATACACTAATTATTGTGACAGCAAACCTGAGCTGGTCGAGACTGTATCCCGTCTGTTTTTGCTGCTCCCTTTAACTGGTGTGCTTCCTTAGTCTGAGCTAAAATGTTATGGTTGGTAAGGTTTTCAGAGTGGCAGAATATGTTAAGAAAATCATTCCTTGTACACAATGAATGACTTCTTTAACACACTTCCTACTCAACATAATGCCTGCACATCAATATCATCACATCACTTGCCGCACAAAATCAGTTTCAGGAGAAGACGAGAGTCAGTGGTAACAATTAACAGAAAATGTCTCTTGTTGCACAGGACCAGAGTTCAGTTTCAGGTATACTGGAAGAGGACAAGAGACAGCGGTAACAATTAACAGAAAATGTCTCATATAATCAAAAACAGAATGCTTCAAGAATAAATCAAGTGAAAGTAAAATATACATTATATGTACACATATAACAACATCCAACTGAGCAATCTATACATTATGGAAAGAGATAGTCAACAAGTGAATTGCAGAATCATCAACAACAAAATCAAGTCTTTAAAAAAAAAGTACACGATCATATGAACAAAAACTCTCACTATGTGGAAGACGTTTGTGAATAATCAATGCTTAAAATATCCTATATTTTAAAAAATCAACAGTGAATAAGGTAAAAAGACAAGCCAGAACATATGTACTTAGAATCTGCAACTAACTTCTCATGAATTTTTTTTTTTAATGAGAAGTTCAGTGAGACAAGGCTGTTCAAACAGAATAAGGCTATAGATTATGACAACGAAACAATCAATTAGAACAATGACACATTCTTAACATTTACAAAAATATATCTATTTATATTATTTTTCATAACCTAAATCTTTCAAATCTTCATAAATTCTCAACTTTTGCATGATTCTTCATAAAAATATAGATGATGGTAAAAATCCTGTCATGTTTTTTTTTTTTCTGTGCTCTGAATATAATCTACTTTTCATAAGCACCTGATGAATAACTTAGTGGCCTCAATATCGATTGTAACCTCACCTGTACCTAAACCGACCACACGCATTCTGCCATGGTACTCTAGAACGAAAGTTGCAGCTATCTTATCCTTGCTGTAGTTGATGAACTGTGTTTCCTCAGCTGTGTCCAGGACATGGCGGGACACTAGGACAACCCTATGAGCATGGGAGCCAACTTCTTCATCTGACATAGCCTTTAGCTTTTTGTGCTGTTATGAAGAGGAAACAATTCATTCTGGCGGCCTTTTAAAATTAACTTAACAAGTTGGTCATGCTATACCTCATTTGTGAGTGAAACTAATTAACTAACTCACTCACTCACACACACACACACAGAGAGAGAGAGAGAGAGAGAGAGAGAGAGAGTTGAATACTATCTTAATTCAGTTTAAAAAAAAAAAAATATATATATATATATATATATAAAAATGGATGTGTGTATGTTCCAGCATAACTCTGGAACACCTGGAGAAATTTCAACCAAACTTGGTACACATATGACTTACAATCTGGAGAAAAGTACTGTGGGGGTAACACATTCCTACCACCACTGAGGGGTCTGGAAGTGGGAACATGTAAAAATAATCACAAACGATCAATATTAGTGTCAAATCCATAGTTTTTGAGGCTGCTGACATGAATAGTGACACTCCCGATGCCATTTAAGTCCAAGTTCAGCCCACATCAGCATGGGAGGCGAGATGGGAGTGAAATGTAAAAATAATTGAAAACGACCATTATTAGCGTCCAATCAACAGTTTTCGGTGTTAATGAGATGAATAGTGACACACCTGATGCCATTTAATTTTAAGAGATTGCAGTTTCCAGTGAGGCTTGTGTTCTCGATCATGATCAACAAGTCACAGGGGTTTCTATTGCACCTAGGAGTTATTTCACACACCATGCATTTTGCATATGACAATGATGCAATTCCTGCTTCACTTGGACAGGTAATATTAATGAAAAAAGTGTCAAAATGATGTTGCACTAATCCTACCTTGATTCAACTCAATGGTTCACAAAGGAGAGATAAGGTCCTTGCGAGGCTGTAGGACACTTCAAGATGAGTAAAGAAAAATACCTCATCTTTGTCTACCTTAGAATCTCTCTCTTCAGATTTTCTATTATTTCACTTTTCAGAACCACTCACAAGACAGTGGATTTGGCATCTACTTGTGGAACTATCCACTGCCTTAATGTAGTGGATAAGTGTGACCTTACATAATCAAAAGATCATAGCTTTTACCAGTTTTATGTGCATAAACAATAGCATTTTAAAGAAATGTTCATTCCTAATTAAAAGAACATATTTCAAGCTTGGAAAAGTCTACTCACTGCTACTTCATTAACTGCTTCCAAGTTCTTTCTTCCTCTGTCATACATAATCTTCAGGGCCTGTGCAGCAGCTGCCTTCTTGGCATTTTTTTTGGAAGACCCTGATCCCATGGGAAAGGTCTCACCATCCACTATAGCAGCTGTGTGAAACCTGAAAACACAGAGCTCCACTTTCTTTCACAAGTATGCACAGAAAATAAACAGTAAACATTCATCTCTCTCTCAAGGTCCCTGTTGACTGGCATAGGATATGTCCTTCCATAACCCTCAATCCCTTATGCATCTCAACAAGATTGTCACTGTACCAGGATGCCAAACCATCAAACATCTTTTCTCTGTCTACCTGTGATCCTCCCCACTGCTGTTAGTTGCTCTAGCCTGTCTCTCCTCCAAACATGCTTCACAAATCTGGATTGTCGTTTTCTGATCTTCCTTAAAAATTTCCTCATTTCTTGTGCCTCTTTCAAACCTTCCTTATTCAATTTTTTCACTGTCCATGGTGCTATCAGCATTCTTCTTTAAGAACTACATTTCAGTAAATTCCACCCTTCTGTTTATCTTTACTTACTGTCCAGGTTTCACACCCACAGAACAGGATTTGTTCAATATAACACTGTAGCACTCTCTTCCTAACTCTCACAGACAGTGACTTATTACACAATATGTATTTCAACTTTTGAAAGGAGGTCATGGCTTGTGCAATTAGTACTATATGAAAAAGATTTATTTTGGTTAACAATCTCTCTCTCTGAACTTTAAGTGCCCAAGGCACACAGGGTTTCCACAAGGATTTTCCACAAAACCCCTATCCTTTGCCTTTTTTCCTGCTCTAACTCAGGTGAACCCTCTATTGCTCAACATCCTCTCTGTTGTTCTTTTCCATGTCTCCTTTGTTCTACCCTTACTTCTGTTCCCTTCTGGTGTCCATCTTAGTGCCATTTTTGGTAGTGAGTTGTCAGTCGTCCGGAGTACATGCCCCAACCATTACCAACATTTTTCCTCAACAACTGCTGTCAGTGGCTTCTTCTGCATTTCTGCAAACAAGATGTTATTTCTTATGGTCTTTGGCCAAAATATTCTTCTAATTCTTCGTAACCATTTAGTCTGGAAAGAATTCAGCTTGTTTTATATAGTTTTGGTGATTTTCCAGCAATAACTTCCATAGAGTAGTACACTTAGAACATTACTCTTAAACATCTTGATTTTCATCTTCATTTTAGTTTTTTTTAGATTTCCATATAATCTGCAGCATTGAGAAAGCCTAGTTTGCTCTAGTAATTCTGCTGATGATGTCTTCTGTCTCCATCTTCTACTAGTCAACTGCCAAGACAAACAAATTCCCTGACCTCCTCCACTATCTTGTTATCTACTCTTAGTACATTTCTGTTGTTCACATTTTGCTTCATTAACTTTGTCTTTTCTACCTTGATCTTTAATCCTATACTGTTAGCATTCTGAGTTAACTTGTTTATTTTATCTTGCATATCCTTTGTGCCTGCCTGACAGTAGACAAATGTCACTGGCAAAGTCAAGGTACCCCAGTACTGTGTTGAGGGTCCATTGTATTTCTCTGCATTTATCTGATGTTGCCTCCTTCATTAACCAGTCTACTGCTAAAATAAATTTTAATGATAGTACGCATCCCTGCCTCACTCCTGTTTGTACTCAAGTTGTTGGAGGTGTGTTCTCTGCAGATCACTTTGCACTGGAAACCCGTATATTTGGCTGTGATGATATCCATTATCTTATGAGGGAGGACATGTCATATTAGAATTTTCCATAGTGCATCTCTTGAAACTGTCGAAGGCTTTCTCAAAATCTATAAATAGTGTGTATATTCTGCTATGCCAATCATTTGCTTGCTCTAATATTTGTCCAAGTATAAGTACAAGTACTTCAGAAAGTAAAACAACTAAAGAATCTGTGAAGAGGAGCAGATAGAACTACAAAAAAAAAATTTTTAAGGACATGCATCGTTCCTATCGTAACATATGCCTGTATGACCTGGACACTTAAAACACCTGTGAAACACATAAATACCTTTGAATGTAAATGTTACAGAAGAGTTCTTCAAATATCATGGACACAAAAAAAAAAAAAAATTTTAAAAGAGTACTTAGCTGTAAATTGTAAGGTGTGGCTTATCCGGCGGTGTGTGTCAGGAATGGGTTAGTAGGACGTGGAGACTGTTTAAATAGAGACCTGTGACATGTGGTCAGTGGGTTGTAACTGGGGGTGGTGGATGGGGAACCGGGGAGGGGAGACAGAGTGATGCAATATTGACCTAGCTAGGAGAAATTGAAACATTAAACAATGTCATGCAGATGACACAAGCCGCCTGGCACTTGAGAACCGCTACATTCAAAATTATGGGACGCTGGAACCACATGGGTTAAACTCGCTGTTTAGTTACACATAACATCATCTTCTTCAATCATTATAGTACATCTCCACTAAGTCCACCCCTTCTTACTTTTCAAACTTCCTCACAGCATCACTCTGCAAACCCTCTTCCCCAATCATCTGTTTCAACTTCTCCTAGCTAGGTCAATATTGCATCACTCTCTCTCCCCTCCCCCGTTCCCCATCCACCACCCCCAGTTACAACCCACCGACCACATCACAGGTCTCTATTTAAACAGTCTCCACGTCCTACTAAATCCATTCCTGACACATCGCCGGACAAGCCACACTTTGTAATCGTTAAGTAATAAAGCTGCTCCTACTTTTTTCCTATTTTATACATCCTTCTTTGGTAGTTTTACTATAAGGCTGGTTTTCCACTCTTCTAAAGACCCTAAATTTGTTGTACTATCCAGCAGTTGTTTTGGTGTTCCTATCTCTTGTGCTTTCAATATCTCACCAGGCACTTCATCTTCACTTGGTGCCCAGAATAATTTAGCTTCTTTATTGCCTCCTTTACTTCACTTATTGTCACTGGTCCTGTATTGATCTTTAGCTCTGCTTTTGCTTCAGGTATGTCTATTGCTCGTGTTCTGTTTAATAGGATGTTGAAATGTTCCCTCCATCTTTCATTTTTTTCTCTTTCTCCACTGACCTTATGTGTCCTTACTGCACTCTCACATTTTGCACTGAAGTTACCCGTCATCTGCTTAGTGCTTTTGTAGATGGTTTTCATGTCATTTGCATATGCTTCTGCTCGTGCTAAGTTGTAGTACCGACATTTATCTTGGTGGCACGATTCCTTCACCTCTTTGTCTTTTTTTTTGTGCATAATTATTTAAGACTTGGTCTTTCAGTCATTCTGATTTGGTGCTCAGTACTTTTTTCTTGATTTTCTTTCTTTGCACTATTTTTTCCTATGTGGTCTTGCTTATCCATTCTTTTTTTTTCTCCTTCTCTGATATCCCAGCAGCTTTTTTGCTGTTTCCTGTAGTGTTTCACTGTCTCCAGTATGGACATTTCTGCTTTGTCTTGTAGGACACTGAAGCAGCTATTAAGTGCTATCAAGAATTCATTTCTTGTTTGCTGGTCTTTCAATTTTGTTGTATCAAAGCATGCTTTTCTTGGTTCTCCAATTTTGGCTTTCCTTTTTAGTCTTATTTTTTGTACTTGAAGGTTGTGATCACTTCCTACATCTGCTCCTTTCCTTGCTATCACATCTTGTAGTGACCATTTCCACTTGTTTATCACTATGTGCTCAATCTGGTTTTCTGTTATTTTTTTCTGTGGACTTCCAAGTCACTTTATGAATGTTTTTAAGTTGGAAAATTGTTCTTCCAATGGTCATTATGTTTTCTTCGCAGAACCTGCAGTCTTTCTCCATTTTCATTTATCTCTCCACTTCCTTCTCTTCCAATGATTCTTCTTCTATCTTCATTTCCCTCACCTACTTTTGCACTGAAGTCACCCAAGATGAGTAGCATATCATGTTTCAGTATTGTTTCTACCGTGGCTTGGGGGCTGTTGTAAAGCTTTTAATTCCTCCTCAGCTGCTTCTGTTTGTGCATAATAAACTATAATAGACTTCTTTGTGAATTTTGAGTTGAACTATGGATATAACAATCTCTCGTTTATAGGGATCCAATTCAGCAATACTCTTGAACCTTCTTTCACCATAATCAAATGCAACTCCTCCATGATTATCTTCTTTACCTGACCACATTATTGTATCTTCTGTATGCTGTGTTTTTAATTTCCTTCTGCCTTGTCCTGTCCATCTTGCCTCTTGTAATCCTAATATATGTTTACTTTGTATCTGTGTATTTCTTTGACGGTATGTGCTAGTTTTCAAGTTTGATTAGGTGTTCTTACATTTCAGCTGCCTATTTGCGTCCTGTGTTTAGGTTCCAGGTCTGTAGTCAGGCTGGGGACTTCCAGAGGCTGGCTTTCATCCACAACCATCATGGAAGTTTCCTGTTATATGTTTCTTCTTCCACCTGTGTTTGTTTTTTCCCTCATTTTTGTTTCTGTAGCAGTCTGATTTTTTTTTAACCTTGGTTAACAATAGAAGACATCAAATGTAAGGCAGCTACAGATTCTCCTCAGCATATGATGGAATTGGTTTCTAATAAATGATGGGCCTCCATTTTAATAAATTCATTGTATGTTGAAAATATCATAAGCTGAATATGATATGATAAGACAGAGTAAGTAAGGAAATAATTACAAATGTCATATGCTGGATTTGATTCATTTATGCAAATTTGGAATCAATCAAATTATTTGATTAGCTATACAGCGAGGTCAGCTTTGAAATATTTAAGTCAAGACTTTAGACTGATATCACATATCAAAACATTAGGAAGAGTTTGACTGGTTATATTAAAATCTGCTGAAATCATGTTATCTGACTGGTTCTGACAGAGGATATTTAAAAACAAGGCATATTGATAGCCAAAGAACAAATCATGCAATTCAAAGTTTGATGACTTCTTAATTTGCATTATTACTGCATAAAATCAAAATATCATAAGCTGAACCATCAATAGTCAAGAATTATCTGTACTTCATGTCAAAGAATAATCAGTTAGTGCTTATTAAGATTTCTGCTCACATTTACCCACCACAAGCTAATATTTGTAAGTTAATTTAGAATTTCTTATAACAATATCTACACATTTGACAGTTATTTATCATTTTGTGGAATATGATCTCACTCACTGGCATTCATTTTATACATCATTCATAAAATCTGACCTGAAGGTTGCAATATATTCCTCTTCTACTATTTTTTTTTTTTTTCAAATCCTCGTGTAGCACAGAGTAAAAAATTATTTTGTTCCAACATTTCCTGGTATAATGTTTTAATAGAAATTATAATTCTTAGTGCTTTTTCAAATAATCTTTCCATTACTATCTTTGTTTCACTATAATTATACTTTCTTACCTCATTCCCATACCGTTAAACGTCACATAGGGCCTGCATTGTAGTTTGCCAAGTTTTCCCGTTTTCAGTGTGCTTTTCAACCTCATCAAAGGATGCTATGCCTACTAAATTGGTTTCTCTTAACAATGTCCTCTTTAGAGTTTCATGTGGTCAACATCCTTTTCTTTGGCCTGTTGTGTTCCACCTGACAGCTTGTTTTGGGGTTCTCTGACTGTTTCTTCTCATCACAAGACTGACATATGTCCATCTTTTTCTCATCACCCATGAGGCAGGTTGTTATTTGGTTATCTGTCTTAACTCTGCATTGTTGTTGAACTCACTCAACTTTATACTGAGTATTTTTCTTAGACACATGTTTTCAAAAGAGTCTAATTTCTTGTCTATTTCTTTAGTTACTTTCCAGCTTTCGCATGAATAATTGAGGGTGGATATTACATATATTATTATTATACATATAATAATACTGCCTTGTATTTCACTCTTAAAGTCTCTCTGTGTCAATTAGCCTGATATAAAGACATCAGAGGGCCTGCCTACTGAACTACATGACTGGTCTGCTTGCTTGTTCCCAGGATGTTACAGTGGATCTGTCATTTCAATTCATTCAGAGGGGTTTTTTTTTCCATTTCCACTTCTCCTTCTGTAGTTCTCAATGTGGCTATGATGTTTCTTATCCAATTCAAGAATCTTCCATGCTAAAGCATGCATCAGAGTGGGTTGTATTCTGCATCCACCGTTTGACCCCAAAAAGTTTCATCATCTCTTATTCCATCACCAAAGATACTGACAGTGCCACCTGAGTAGTTTCTAGACTTGTTGCTTTCTGCTTCTGTTTAATCTAGAGGACCTTCATGCATGATAATCCATGGGAACTCCCTAAAGTGCAGCCAGATATTATTTTGTTAGAAACATAGCAGACACTGAAAGTAATAAGAAATTATCAAACCTCGAAGCATGATGTGGTCCAGATCTTTCCATGTCCTTGAAAGAGACCTTGACCTCACGTGTCTGACCATATTCCATGAGAACACTAACCAGGTCTCTCTTAACATGCATAAGTACATGGGCAGGCAAGTAGCTATCATAATCAATTTCTGAATGGGGGACAAAAATGCATATATAAAAGTAGAGCCTAAACAAAACTGATAAATTACAAATCTTTTTTACCCTGACTGCTGCAGACCAGCTGATAAACAATTAACACTCCACCATGACTAACTCTATTGACCGTTATGATCATCTGGTGCCAACAAGCACAGTCAAACAGATTCTTTGCTTCTCTTTATATATAATAATCTTTACCTTATTAATGTTACACTGCATGTGTGTGTGTATGTGTAGTTTTACTGAGGTTGAGGATTGAGGGCAGCTTTGTAGTGGTAAAGTTTTGCTAAAAGATATTTAGCAAGAAGATCTTTGACCATCATATTAAAACTGCTGTGAATGCTAGTCAAGTAATAGTAAAGTGTTGTATGATTAGACCTATGTCTGCATTAAAAAAAAAAATTATCTGTGCCAGACAAATCTAATGACAGAATCTCTGTGTCATGACCTCATTTCCTTTCCATGTATCAATTTTTGGCCAGACAGGCACTGATGGCTTTGCTACCAAACACCTCTTTTTCTTTTTTTTTTTTGGGGGGGGGGGGGGGGGGTGGTGTGTGTGTGTGTGTTTGCAAGATAGTTCATTAATGAACTGTGAGCTCTTGGCTAGACAGCAGCTCAACCTACCAGTCTTTCAGGTATTCTCTTGTCATTTTTCTTTCTCTCATGTGTAGAGGTGCTTTATTTATGTTTTTTTTTTTTTGAGCCACACAAAGCGTACTTCTATAAATATTTCTTATATACAGCACAACTTACTAAGTTATGCATCAATTTACAGTAGCTCTCTGATCTTTCCTCTTCCTGGTCTCTAATACTGCCTCCTCTGACTGCTAATGCATCACCCCACCCCTTGCCTTTTTCATACAAAAAATGAAATGCAATAATCAAGAGTGATGTGTGTGTGTGTACGTGTGTGTATATATATATATAAATATAAATGACACAGATACATTATTTTAAAAAATGTAAAAAAAAAAACAGACACTTTTCAATAAAAAATCACTAGTATCAGTTACTTTGTATGCCCACCTTTGTTTCTTATTACAGATAGAGTATGATGTGGCATACTGTCAATTAGGGATTTGAGGTCATCACATGACAGGTCACTGCACCAAAAATACTCTATTGCTTCAATCAAAGCTTAGAGATTTGATGCCTGTTTTTCTGTAACCTTATCTTTCAAAAGGTCCGCAAATTCTCCATGAGCTTGAGGTCAGGACTGTTACCTGGCCAGTCAAGCACAATAATTCTGCTCCTCATCAAGTAGTCCTTCACAGCCTTATATCTATGGCATAGGGCGTCTTCATGCATAAAAAGTGAGCATCTGTGCTCTGTCATATGAGTTACCAGATTTTAACATTTCCACATAACAAGGGTCAGTCATTGTAGTTCCCTTCAGCAAAAAAACGTGCAATGAAAGAATACCAGATTTTGACACTGAACCCAATATCATATGATTATGAGGATGTCTCACAGTGCTAACGATGTATTTGTCATGAAATCTTTTACCTTTTGGTTGTCGAACATACGATACATGCGAGGCAAATTGCCATTTAGTTGATTCTCCAGAAAAAAGAACTTGACTCAAATTCTCACCAGTCCGTGATTGATGATGCTTTGCAAACTCAAGTCTTTTTATTAATGAGGTTAGTCTGGGTTTTTTTGCAGGTTTATAAGATTTTAATCCAAATTCTTTGCTGAGACGTAGAGAAACAATACTGTTATTAATATCTGTCCCTGCTGATTGCAGACGGGGCTTGATTCTCCTGCATGAACCCCTTGGAGAACGCACAGACCTTTGCCGTATGGTACCGCCATCATGTGGGGTTGTTTTCCTGTGACGTCCACTTCTCCTTCGGTCACTGATATCTCCAGTATCTCGATATTTCATGATTGCATTATGAACAGCAGTCTTGCTAACATTCACCTTATTTCATGGTCTGAGTATCCTTCATGACAAAGTCACAACTATTGTTCTCTGACTTACACTTTTTCTGTCCATTTTTAACTACACATAGAATATAGATACAACCTCTCACCACGAAAACCAGATGTGGATTGATGCCCAAATGCTTGCCCCTACTCTATAAATAGTTGCTAATGTGATATTATGTTACACTGATACTTAATTGATACTTAGTACAGGAAAGATATGACACATTCAGCTCAATTCTCATAAAAAACAACTGGTGGTCTTAAACTTTAAAAATGACTTATATATGGTGACCTATGCAACCACAACCAGTTAAAACAAGGCAAACATAAGCCATATTTTATTTAAAAACTGACTTCAGCAAGCTGTATTGATAATGCTGATAGCAGAATTATGTCTATTATTATCATTACAAAATCTATAACAAGTTATATATCACAGGTGATAACTGCTGCAGATATGGAAGAGAAGGAAAAGATAATGGTAGACTGCTGTATGTTTCAATGTTAAAACTATGAAAAACAGGAACAGCTTTATTAATTAACAAGCACACACTTCTAAAATTTCAGTTTGCACCTTAATCATACAAAAAACAAACAGGACAAAGAAATATGCAGCATGCAAGAATGCTAGCATTTGTGTGAATTCATCTTCTTTTCCTATTTATATTTTATCCTTTCCTTTTTATTTGTCCTGTATGTTTTTGTATGATCAAAGTGCAAACCAAAACATCACAACTGTGTGCTGCTGTTCCTACTTAAATAGTTTTAACATTTTGATTTTAGAGCTTTACTGCATGGTTTTGTGTATATTATTTTATATACTTATGCATAATTATTCACGTGTAGTAAGTTTAGTACAGAAAGACAGAGATAACAGCAAGACACCTGTGTCAGTGTTACTGAACCTCATATAAAGCAGTAAGGGAAGCAGTTTGAAAGGATGGGGCAGTAATCAAAGCTGATCAACCAGAGCTGACCAAAACCCTATACAAGCTTTTCGTAATGTTCCTGGTTGGACAATGACCAGTGTCATCTTATTCAACTGAGATGCAGACATGGGCACTTGGACTCATCTGGTGCTGGGGAAGAAATGTAACAAGTGGTATTTTAATGACATATCCCACATGTGCTTCAAATGTGTGACAGAGCTACCTTTACCTAGAGGTTAGTGGTAAGATATAAAGAATAATGATGTAGCTTGTAAATAGTTGTAAAGCAAACAGAATAAGGGAATCCATTTAATAACAAAACATATTTCTGTAACATTTCTAAGTGCAAGTAGGCTAGCTGATGGCAATGTGCATTCTCACCCTAAAATTGTGGTTTCATGACAGCGCTACCATCAATATCCATTCAACTATAAAAATGACTAGCTTCCAAAGATGAAGAACATGAGTGTGCTTGCAAGATGAACATATCAGATTGTGTCTCACATGTAACAGTCATTATTATTATTATTTAGTATTATATCAGTGCTGCACAATGGTGACCATGCTTCCTCATCTTGTCTGATCCTTGCTGTTTCTAATCAATTCAAATGCTTTTTCTCTTCTCCATGCCACTTGGTCAGTCCACTGAGATGTTTTTCTCTTGGTCTTCCTTTCTCCCTTGAATTTTCCAGTCAACACTAAGTTCTCTGACTTCTGTCTTCTCATGACATGTCCATGAAATTTTGACCATCTATTTCTTATAATTTTAACTAGTTTCCATAGTTATGAAACTTCTCTGAGGACCTTTCTTCATTTTTTTTTCTCTGTCAATGATATCTGGATATGTGGAAACAGAATCCTCCAAATTGCAGTATAAAATTAAATGGAACTATTCTAAAGCAGGTGCAGAAATTTAAATACCTTGGTGCAGTAATAACTTTAGATGGGAAATGCAAAACAGAAATTAAGAACAGAATAGGCCAAACAAAGACTGCATTTCAGAGAATGAGAAACATATTAGCCAACACATCCTTATCAATGAATGTTAGAAACCGAGTCCTAAAATGCTATATAGAACCTATCATATTATATGGAAGTGAATCATGGACAATAGGCAGGTCTTCACAAAAATCATTGGAAGCAGTAGAAATGTGCTTTATTAGAATATTGTGAATCCCCTGGACAACAAAAACAACTAATGGAGAATGTATGAGAAGAGTTGTAGGTAGAAAAAAATCTTGTCAAAAAAATAGGAGAGAGACAATGTACTTTATAGGACACGCAGTCAGAAAAGGGGGCACTAAAAATATTATAACAAAAGGAAAAATAGAGGGAAGAAGATACTAGACAGTCTGATGAGATGGTGTGAGAGGAAATCACCAACTGAGAGGATGGCCTGCTCTGGAGAAGCATAATAGCCAACACATGTCGGCACAACACCTGATGATGATGATGAAGGATGATATCTGGTGTACAATTCTTCGCAACCACATCTCTACTGCTTCTAATTTATTTGCCATCTTTTAGTTAATTGTCAAAGTTTCACAATCACACAGAAATACTGGTTATATAGAACTAATACTCTTTTGCATGCTTTTAGGGACATATTATTTATTGGTATCTTTCTTCATGTTATAAAAAAAGATACCAACCATGCCTTATCAGCCTTTGATATGATCACACTTTCTCAACACCACACCTATCACATCTTTCTCCTTGATGTCTGCTCTCTATACACTTCTATCCTCCATGAGGACGGACTTTTAGCACTCCGCTATTTTCTCAACAAAGACCCTCACCCTACTACTAACACTGACACCATAATCAGACTTACAAGGCTAGTACTAAACCTAAATTCTTTCGAATCAAGGCGAATACTTCGAGCAAATCAGTGGTGTTGCCATGGGAACGAAAATGGGTCCCAGTTATGCATGTCTATTTATGGGCTTTCTGGAAGTCAAATTATGGGAAACCTACACTGGCAGACTTCCAGAATTCTATAAAAGGTACATTGATGATGGCATTGGAATCACAAGTATGCCACAGGAAGAGCTAAAAAAAATTTGTTGAATTTTCACTCAATAACAACATAAAATTCACTTATGAAATTTCTGACAAGTCTGTCAACTTTTTAGACATTAAAATTTCTATTGGCACAAACAAGCTTGTCACCTCTGTATTTTACAAGCCCACAGACAGCCACACCTATTTGCTTTACACCTCCTCCCATACTGAAGCCTGTAAGAAATCCGTCCCACGCTCCCACCTCCTCCGTCTTCGCTGCATATGTCAGATAATTTGGACTTTATAGATCAGTCCAACAAGTTATTAGAATGTTTCCGTCATCGCCACTACCTAGAAAAGGTCCTTCGTGAAGCATCCATCTGACAGAGTTTTACTGCCTTTCCACCTGCATGGTCTGATGGTTAAGAAAATTCTTTATCGTCATCTGCCGATAATCCAACTCGACCCCGACACTCGCGACATTTTCTCTGATCCACCCCTGTTGGCATACAGAGGTGAGCCAAACCTTAAGGACATCCTCGTCCACAGCCACTTGAAGCAGAGCTTTACATATGCTGGCACCAGAAAATGTAACCACCCTCGCTGCGTTACCTGCCCGGTAGTCTGGGAAATGAAAACGATCACCTTTCCCAAAACTATCCTCACTCTTCATGAGGGATTCACGTGCAAGTCCCGTAATGTGATCGTTTGCAAAAGATGTAGGATAACGTATATTGGTGAGACTGGCCTCAGATTAGGGGACCGCATGCAAAAACATATGTACGACATAGCCCAGCATGTTTCGAAACCAGTCCCAAATCATTTCAATGGCCCCAACCACAGAGGCAAATCTGATTTTCTGGTAACAGCCACCAAACAATATCAACTAGATGACACAAGCCGCCTGGTGCTTGAGAACCGCTGCATTCAAAATTATAGGACGCTGGAACCACATGGGTTAAACTCGCTGTTCAGCTACACTTAACATTCTCTTCAATCATTATATTACCCCTCCACTAAGCTCCAACCCTTCTTGTCAAACCTCACAGCATCACTTTGCTTCCCCTCTTCCCTAATCACCTATTTCAACTTCTCCTGGCTAGGTCAACATTGTATCACTCTCTCCCCCCCCTCCCTGGCTCCCCATCCACCACCCCCAAATCCACTCCTGACACACACCGCCGGACAAGCCACACCGCACAATTTACAGCTAAGTACTCTAATTAATTTTTAAAAAAATTTTTTTTTTAAAGTATTCATGTGAATCTATACTTTATCTCTTCTCAATATTTCTTCGCCCTGTATGTTTTTGTATGATTAAGGCTCTTGTTGAAATGTCACAAATTTGTATTCGATAAGTAATAAAGCTGTTCCTACATTTTTCCTAGTTTCATGTTATAAAAAAAACTGCTTTTGTCTTACCTATTCATGACTTTACTTTATTTATACACTTCACATCTGTTATTATTTTTGTTCTGATGTAACTGTATTTATTTGTGTCCGTGTCTTCCTATAATGAAAAAATGTCGCACTTTGGTATATTTACTCCTTTTGATATTACCACTGTTTCTATCTTGTTGCTGTTTTGTTCTAAACTTCTTTTACTGGTATCTTTAATAATCTTGTTCACTAGTTTCTGCAACCAGCTTTCATTTTCTGCTGTTTGAATGGCGCCATTCGCATAAATAATTCAAGTGCCATGCCGCGTGGCATAGGCGATCATTTCTCTCCACAACTCCCTGTCTTTAGACTTGATGAGATTCGCCGGTGACTTTCTTCCTAGCCACACTGACAGCCCATCCTGTAACTTATCTCTCTGTCTTCCTTTGTCTCTTCTTCCTTCAATTTTTCCAGTTGCCAGTGTGTTCCAATTTTCCTCTTCTCAGGAAATGTCCTATAAATCTTGCTTGTCTGCCTCTGATCTTTGCTATAATTTGCTTTTTAACTCGAGCCTCTCTTAAGACTTCTCCATTGGTTTTCTTAGCTGTCCATGGTACCTTCAACATCCTTCTTATAAACCACATCTCCATGGCCTCCATTTCTCGCTGTTCTCTTACTCATAGACCATGCTTCACACCCATAAATCAAAATTGGGTCGATGTAACATTTAAGAACTCGAAATCTTGTTTCATCGATATGAATCTGTTGCACAAGATATTTCTCATTTTCCGGAATGCCGACTTGGCCTGAGCACGTCTGCTTTTTATTTCATTGTGACATTTCCCATCAGTTGTTATAATCGTTCCTAAGTACTTGAATCTATCAACAAGTTTCAGATTTGTGCCATTGATGGTAATGCTACATTTTGGTGGTATTCTTTTCTTTGAGATGACCAGCACTTCAGTCTTCTTTTTGTTCAGGCTGAGACCGTTATTTTTACTTTCACGAAACGACGTTCATAAGAGCCTGTAGCTTCCTTTCACTTTTAGCAATCAGGACTGTGTCGTCTGCATATCTTAGTTTGTTAAGGCTGTACCCGCCAACTGATATTCCTGGCATGTTCTCTATATTTCTCATTATGTTTTCGCTGTACAAGGAGTAGATGTCAGGAGACAGAACGCATCCTTGTCTCACTCCCAATGTTATGTCTTGGAATCCTCCTATTTTGGTTCTCAACCCTCACTGCTGCTAATTGATGCCAATATATGTTTTTGATAAGTTTCAGATCTTTCCCATCTATGTTGATGTCTTCCAGCAATCTTATAATTTCTGTGTGTCTCACTTTATCGAATGCTTTACAGTAGTCTATGAAGCATAAGTATAGGTCCATCTTTACTTCTATTGATCTCCCCATCAATGTTCTTATTATATATATGGCATTACTTGTACCTTTTCCTTCGATGAAGCCACACTGTTCTTCAGCGATTTCTGGTTTTATTTTGCTCCTGACTCTTCTCATAACAATATGAAGCAGGATTTTGGTAACATGGCTCATAAGACTAATGGTTCGATGGTCTTCACATTCAACTACACTTTGTTTCTTTGGTAGGGCAATGAAAATTGATTGCAAAAGGTCTGACATAGTTACTATTATAGATATCATTCAACAGTATGGTAATTATTTCTATGCCAAGTTCTACTAATGCTTCTAATTCTTCCTTAGTGATTTTATCTGGTCCTGGTGCTTTGTTGTTTTTCATGTATTTGGTGGCTTCTTCCACTTCTGCTTTTAATATGGGAGGCCTTTCATTGTTACTTCGTATATCTATTTTGGTTTTACTGTCCTCATAGAGTTTTCTAATGTATTCGTTCTATCTTGCCATTATTTCATCTCTATCCATTATTGTCAGGCAACCAGTCTTGTGGTATGTCCTTTTGTTTGTTAACTCCTTTATTTGTTTGTATATATCTCTTGCATTTCCATGATGGTGTGTCTATTTCATTACATTTCTTATTTAACCAGTCTTCCTTAGCTTTATTGCATGTGTGTCTTATTTCTTTATTTGTCATATTCATCTTTATTGTCCTTAAGACTTCTTCTACGATCCATTAGTTGCAAAATTTCTTCTGTCATCCACCCGTTTAGAGTGTCTTTTATTTGGAGGTAGGATTCTGATAGATGTCTGCTGAATAGAGTCGTTGAGCATATTCCATTGTTCATGCATATCTAAGTTTGTCGATATTATGGTCTCCTATTTTAAATTCTTTCAAGTTTGTCTGTACTGCATAGTGAGAAATGATGAGGTGTTAGTATGGGTGTGTGTGTGTGTGTGCGCGCGCGCTGAAAAGTTAACTGCCGGACCCACGTCTCAAAATCTGAACGTAATTTTGTCACTGACTGGAAAGTATAAGAAGTGTCGATATGCAAGATCACAGCGCTAATTTTGTTTTGTTTTTTTTTTAGATCAGTGACAGAACGATATCAACGAAAGGTGTAACATTTTCCTGTGTGAAACTCCCATTCCCACCCACACCCACACACCATCTCCAAAAGAAATTCATGAACTTATGCTATAAAAACCGAGTGGCAATTTCCCATATGTAAATGTGAAGAAGTGGCGAGCTAACTTTCAGAGTGGAGATTTCGAGACCGAATATGCAGCACGATCTGGAAGGCCTACAACAGTGTCAACTGTTGATCATGTTCATAACCTCAATGTAGTGGATCCACAAATTCGGCTAAAAAACTGCTGAGGTACTAGAGATATCCGGGAACGCGTTGAGTGGAAAAAATAGCTGGGTGGGTGTGGAAATATGTGAATGCCCACAAAAAACGAAATCATATGAACAGCTCCTAGTTGATTCTGTAACATCCTGAGCGATCTAGTGATAACTTTATGACACAGTTAACCCACTATGATCCTGAAAGCAAACAACTGTCTTCCTTGTGGCGGTACTGGGATTCTTCACGCAACAAATTTAACACCCAGAGGTCAACAGGAAAGATGGCGGTCACTTTTTTTTGGAGGGGGGGGGGGGGAACCATATTGTTAAGAAAGGTATTCTGATGACTGACTACCTTCTGAAGGGCCAAAAGTTAATACAGAATAATACTCTAACTTGCTGTATCGATTTAGAATGAACAGAAAAAAAAAACGGCGAGGGAAGCTGTGGAAAGGTGTCCTTTTTATTCCAGGACCATGCTTGCTCACAAAACTCTATAACTTGTGGCTTGTTTTGAATTGATAGCTCACATACCCTACTCACCAGATCTTATTCTGTTTATTTCTTGTTTCCCAACCTTAAAATGTGTTTCAAAATGACGTTTCCGAATGATTTGGAGGGACAGCAGCAACAGTGCAGTATTTCAGTAATTAGGTATCATTTTTTTTGAAGTATTGAAGAAACTTGTAAAACGATATGCCAAGTGTGTTTAACGTCGAGTTGTGTGTGGAATAACATGCAAGCTTCATAACTCTATATCATTCCCTTCTTGGTCGGGCCTATACCTTTTCAGCACACTCTTGCACGTGCCCTTGTCTTAGGCCTAACGCCTTGCTTTATATCCCGAAACTAACTCATGTTAACCCAGATCACTGTCACTGCTGCTCTGTGATTCCAGTACACATTTTTACTAATTCTCAAATCTTTACCACCTATATTAGGTTTCTCCCTGACGGAAGCTGACAGCTGTTTCCTTCAGACTGAGTATAAACATTGAATGGCATGTATTTTTAAAAACGCATAAAGCTCCCTTTCAACCACTCTTTAAGGTTGAGAAATAACCTGGAGGTAGGGCGGGGCCTAGAGAGAGAGAGAGAAGAGGGGGTGGGGGGGTGGACTCCAGTTTATCAAGTAAAAGGCAAGTAAAGAGCAAAGTCTGTTGGAACTGGACCACCAGTTTACCATGTTATTTTGCATATCAGTGACAAAGAAACTAACGCTATCAAGATCTAGAACTATTTCAAATCTCATGACCCAGAAAGAGTTCCAAATTGTTCAGCAGCTTGTCTTTATATCCTCAGTTGTAAACAACTGTATGTAGTTTTACATTCTATATCTATCTTCCTGAATAAATATTTGTGTAAGTGCGCTATGAAGAGAATTCAGTGAACTAACTATGTTTATAATAATAACAACAGGGCTAGCGAACATTTTTTTAATCCACAATATTTTAGAATAATTGCCCTCATTTTTTTTGTCACTGTCAAAGTGATGAAATGCTAATGCCTGATCTCGTTTTCTGCCTTTCATCTTGATGGAATATCTAGACAAGATGCATTCTATCAACTTCTTGACAGTGATCATCCATCGGCAGCAATGTTGTTCTTTAGCTGCGGATTCTTCTCATCAAAGCAGGTTCTGTTTTAAATGCTTTGTATATCTGAACGAAAGCTTTGCACACATACACGCGTATCCATATATACGTGAGGAGAATGGATATTTTACAGTTCACTGTGAAGTGTCTTATCATTCTATTCTTCAGCGTTCGCCTTCAGGGGGGCGTTGGTTGCTATGTGGCTTCAAAGACAACCAATTTCGCCTCTGCATATTTTTAGGAATGGGTTCATCGTCCCATTGCGATTCCTATTCAATCGCCCAGACTACTGCCTGTTGTCAGAAGCACCTTATCTTATATCCTTTCCGTGCCTTTAAACGTCACATAGAGCTTGCAAGGTAGTTCGCCAATTTTTCCTGTCTTCAGCGAGCCTTTCAACCTCATCAATGGATCTTATGCCTATTAATTTGGCCTCTCTTAACAATGTCCTCTTCAGAGTTTAACGTGGTCTGCCTCTTTTTCTTTGGCCTGTTGTGTTCCACTTGATAGCTTGTTTTGGGATTCTCTGTTTCTTCTCATCACGTGACCAACATATCTCCATCTTCATTTCCTGGTCGCCCATGAGACAGGTTGTTGTTCACTCTTCTGTCTTATCTCTGCATTGTTCTTGAATTCGTTCCACTTGATGCCGAGTATTTGTCAGAAGCACCGCTAGGAGGTAGAATAGGGCCTTGGTCGACTATGGTCCGCCTGCCCTGACGGAAGCTGGCAGCTGTTTCATTCAGATGAGTATTCCTCTTATCAAGTGAAAAACCTGGAGAATACCTGCAAAGCCTTTCAGTTGACCCACCCATAAAAACTGTGACCTGACAAACTAGTGTTGGGGTAAAAAAAAATACAGAGAATGTCTGCATGGTGGGCGAAACAAACTGGTTTTCACTGTACACACGCTTGTCAGTGCACGCAGAGAAAATGAAAATCAATTTCAGAAAAAGAAGTCTGCATTCGTGCCCACAGCGGCTGAAAAGGCATTTTTAAAAAAACCGTATGGGAAGCGCATGAGTGCTTTGTGTTTTTCGTGTAAAGCACTGTGCTCTATCACTTTACTGTGCTAAAGTCTCGTTTCTTATTTGCTAAATGTATACCTGAATAAACGCAACTTTTGTAACCACCGTACGCTGTCTGCAAATATCCAGAGGCCGTTAGCAACAAATGTAGACCGATACAGGAGCAAAAGAACACATTAGTATTACAGCGGTTCTCAGACCCGTTTGCTGCACGGCCCACATTTAAAAGTCAAACATTTTTGCGGCCCACTAATAAAGTGCTTTACATCTGAAAGGTATAAATCTAATTTTATAAAGTACTATGTAATATTTTCTCTACACGTTTAACTGTATATTCATTGCTGTTCTCGAGCCAACGAAATATGATTTTTAAACTAAAACACAATTGCTGAGGATTATATTTCATTTCTACTCTCTCGCAGAATCTCGACTGTTAAAAAAATTATACTGTAAAACTGCACGTTTCAGCAACACTGTCAGAAAGACGCACTTCAAAAGCGATGCCGTCTTTTTATGTACGTCACATTTCTGTTTGATGCTGGAAGAAACGATGTCTGGACCATCCTTTCTCCATTAGCCGCACTGCGGACATACTAATAAAGCGACCTACAATTCTGCGGCTTGCGTCAGTGCAGTCTGCCTCTATGCATTGCGTGAAAAATGCGGAATAATTTTTATATTTTTTTTTCTGCTGCGAGACTTCAGCGCGGCCCACAATACTCCCTGTCATGGCCAATCTTTGGGTCGCGGCCCGTGGGTTGAGGACCACTGTAGTGTTAAAAATCACGTGGGGGAAATAGGCAGAACTCTGAGCCACGTCTGAGTCAAAGATAAAGTGAGGACGGCGGTGGGCGCCAAAACAAAACTCGAAATTCTGTAACTGAATGAAGAGGTGTTCCTTTCGCGTGTTCATCAGACAAGAAAACATGAAAGAAACTGAAAGAAAAAAAAAGCAGAAAGATGAATGGAGAAATCACACAATAAAATGGACAGATCATATATGAAACGATAAATGAGACCAGCTCCAAACACGACCGTATATTGAGGTCATCCTCGCCAACGCCCACACATTACTATGAAAATAGTCTGTGAGGCACGTTTTCTGCCTTATTTCTTATTCAGTTTTGTCGTGGAATCTTCATATCCTGGAGATAAACTTTTGGCTAAACTGTTGCATACCGGGTGACTGTTTCTTTTCTTTTTTCTCTCCACAAACTGCAACATTCTCTGTACTGCACCGCAGATTACACATAAACAGTAAATCTACAACTGCAATAGTCTTTCAATGCAGATTTAGGCCAGATAAACCAGTTGCAAACATAGGTACCTGGCCCTTAAAGCTAAAGAATGAAAGGTGGTTACCCTCCTGCGTGTCAACAAGTTATGAAAATTATGGATGCTAACGCTAACACTTTATCCCTTGCATGCATCTGTGCCACGGAACATGTACACATTACGCACCAGGTTAAATTCATTAATCTGTTTTACAACAGTTACTCATTCTCTAAGACAGAGTGGAAGGACAAAGCTGAAAATATTACTTATTACAGAAATATTTAATAACTATAGATTGAAAGGGGAGACACGCGAGGGATGTGGGAGAAATTTAAATTACAATTTTAAAGTTTAAAAAATACGGCAAGAAAAATGAAAAAAAAATATTGTGCCCGGCATTAACCAGAGCTAAATTTTGCAACTACTAACGACATTTGTATGTAACGAATGCTGATTAACTATATTCCTACCTACGGCGAATCATCTGATAGGCTTTTTTTAAGCAAAAATAAATTAACTGCATCTATCTGGCTTTGTTCTTATGTTTGAAGAGTTCAATATTAAATTACCCAGCAGCTAAAAATGAGTCTATGGTTATTATACACCACTGATTACCCGGCGTTATCCGGGTATTTATTTATCTCAATCTTCTATTAAACAGGAAAAGGAATGAATTCTATCTATAGTGTAAAATCGATCTACAGGTATTTAACAGGTATGTACATGTTTTTGTAAAGTATACAAAGTATACAGTAAAATCTTTTAAAAAATTATTTCAATATTCATTTAATTCAAAACTTGATTATAAACATTTTTAATTTCACCTCCAGGAGCAAGAACAAATAAACTATTGAGTGAACCCACCCTTGAGCAAGCAATATAAAGCTGTCCGTGGGAGAAACATGGCGATCTCAATCTACTCCCCACAGTACTTAATAGACTGCCATTGTGACTCGTTGATCGTGATCGACAGCGCAAATTTCACTGGAAATTGCAATCTCTTAAAGTTAAACGGCAGATCCGTCGGAATGAGTGGTATCCATGAGATAAACACTGCTTCACTCTCTCCCTTTCCTGTTAAGACAGTCGCTTCAATTACACTGCCCAGCATCTTCTTTACACACAGCCTTGTGCCATTGCAAAGTTTTGCCAGGTCGAGGTTTCGTAGTAAAATAATTGGAGATCCCACTTTAAGTAAAAGACGATGTGGTGGCAATCCAGCCGGATCAAGTGAGTTTAGGAACTCTTGTGGGAAACTGACGACATCGTTGGCACCTACTAACGTATAGATAGACTTGTATTCAGTGACTACGCCTGGTAACATGGCAAAAATCTGAATGTTTATATCCTAGACATCTTCATTTTTAGCACCATGAATGGCCCTCTCTCGCAACCAGTTCAAATTGTGATAGTTTTGGAAAACAGCCGGATAGACTGCATCTATTAGCTCTGCGACGGACGATATCAGATTACAAAAATCAGATGTCAATTTTATCTCGCCAGAAGACTCGACTGCTAATCTACCTTCTTCGGTCTCCAGTAGTCTGTTTGAGAAAATTTGAGCACTCTCATCCCCCAGATGTACTCTCTTGTTTTGCTTTAAAGTTATCTTTCGCACATGTCTCCACATAAATGAAAGTTTTAAACATGCGTGGATCTCATCGGCCGGTATTGACTTTGAGATGATGGGCGGAGTTTGACGAAAGTCTCCAAAGAGGAGTACCAGAGCTTATCCCATCAGGTCGTCGTTTCATCTCAGATCTCTCAGGGTGACGTCAATGGCCTCGGGAGCTTTCTTGTAAGCCATGGTCCATTCATCCCATAATTTACATGTCTTGAGCACCTGCGCCCGACCACTTGCCTTGCTTATGTTGCAGGTAGGATTTTCCTGCCTGGCGATGTCAACTGACAACTTAGCTGGAAATGGGCTGTCTCCCCTTTCCATTAACTTAAGTGCGGGCTGTCCTCCCTCCTTCCCCATTAACGTCGCCGCAATTCCCAAAGAGGCGATGGCAAGAGCAACTTCTCCCTGAGACCTCACTTCGGCCAGAGTTAAATTAGTTAAAGATGTTTTCCCTGTGCCCCCAGAAGCATCAAGAAAAATGATACCACCGTGTTGTTTATCTACCTGATCCATGATAATTTGGTATTTTTTTTTCCTGATCATGCTTTAGAAGTGGCTTCTTGTCCAAGACGTATGAACTCAGCTCTTCAACGTTGTAGTTCTTTTCTCGTATGTAATCTGTGTGAAGTACGTCTTGTCCGTCTCGTACTGGTGCAGCCAGGCCGAGCTGCAATAATGTTTAATTGATAATGGCCACACTTTTTCCCCCAAAATTAATCAAAGCCTTGTTGAAAATGGCTGGAACAAACGTTATTTCTAATGTCGGATTTTCCCTCCGGACTTTGGCGAGTATATCTTCACTTAGGGCCTCCTTATATTTTTACCACATAGTGCTTGGATTCAACTGACTGCATGTAATCAATATTATAGCAAATAAGTTTCTGATTTGCTCTGGGAGGGAGATCACTCCCGCTTCTCGCAGTGTCATCCTAGTGCTGGTCTCCTTCCAGTAACCCCAACTTCTGACAGGCCTCTCTAGGTGTCTGGCATACTTCGCCGTTTACTGTTCTTAGCTCAGCGAGAGATCTTTGTCCTCAAAGCGAGTGAAGAAGCATCCTAAGGAAATAGTATTTGGCGTTACAGGGCTGACCTGTTTACACTCGACCCAAAGCGTCACTCGCGACTGCATCATGTCCAAGGACTGGCTGGCCAACTTTTCTTCTACAGAAAACTTTCCTCGATGCATTCCATGTGTAATATCGAGGTATCTCAGGATACAACAAAGTCCTTGCGAAAGGATCCTGCCGACACAGTTGAAAGGATACTGTTAATGTCGTGTTTGGTTGCTGATAAACCACTGTATGGGCGCTCTCTTGTGGGAAATTAACTCTCTGACCATTGTCTAAATGGACGTTGAGGTGAACAAGAGTAGGGTGTCTTTCGTGAATCGGAAATCGTAGATTCTGTAAACTGCCTCGTTGCTGCTAATGTACCTTCCCAACTGATACCGCATCACTTCATCGTTTGTTAAGCAAAAAACAGCTATTATCACTACCTTTGTTAACATACTTGCAGATATATTTAATCGATTTCACACTGTTACAGTACTCCACTTTGATGCGTGCCTGAAACATTTTTGACAGCAGCGGCGAAAATGGCACAACCCACCTGTTGTCGATTTCTATTTTCTGTGTTGCTTCGTATCTTTATTTTCGCTGTGAACCCTCCATCTTCTGGAGCTCGCCGTCTATATAGAGGATAACCGTCATGTTCGGTCTGTGTCTCAGTAATCAATTTTCTTGAGCATTTCTTGCTACACTTTCTGTCCTTCATACACGGAGAGTTGGGACTGAGATCTCCAATGGTCCGTGGATCATGTTTTTCGTTACCGATGAAAAAAAAAGTTCAGGATATTGTGTTGGGTCAGTCAAGTCAGCAGATATAATGTCATCGATTTGTGTGGACTGAATTTTGTCCGCCAACCAGATTAAATTGTGTGAGTGTGGCAGTCCTCGCTTTTGGCATTCAATCGTGTAGATCTAGCATCTTGGCATTCCAAAGACATAGCCCTTTGTTATAACGTCAGTTAGTTTCAACTGCTTCTGTTTAAAAACTCTCGCAATCAATTCGTAGTGCTCACTGGGTAACTGACCATTGGATCTCTGCCCAAGTTCGATTGCAGGTGAAGGTGACAAAATAAGTTTGGTCTCTCGTACGTCTTCACATACGCCATAGCATCTTGCGTGTATTCGTGCATGTGTCTAGGACTGCCTGTAAACGTAGCTGGTAGTATGACTAAGGCACCGAGGTTTTCAACGTCGTCATTTGCCACAGCATATCTCAAGTGAATATATTCTTCAACTCTCGGTTTACGTTGATTCAGACGAATATAAAGAAGACGCTCATTCTCGATTTTTGCACACATATCAACGATGAATTGATGAAACAATTGTCTGCAGTTTATTATGTGGTTCTACTCAGAATCTCGAACCATTAGTCTGTAGGATTAGAAAGCTATAGCTGAAACGTCATGCTGGGTGTTTTACCTGGTGTTGGGTTGACCTGCCTCAGATTAAAATATCCATCTTCACCATGGGGAAACCACTGTAGACCATAAGATCGATGTTTCTGAAATGCGCTGCAATGATTTGTGTCGTCGTTGAAGTACGATTTCACGTTGATCAAACTCATGGCCTGGTATAACCACCGCGACTTCATCTACCCGAGGAGCATTGAAGTGCCGCTTGTGTTCGCCTGCTGGTCTTCAGTCTGCTCTTATGATTATATTCATCCGTTGGCATACGTTCCAATGCTGCTTTAAACGTTTTAATAAGATCATTTCGCTCATACTTCTACTTCTTCTGCGTTCAAGGTTGTTGGTCACATCAGATCCTGATCCCTGTCGGCATGGCAAAGCCCGCAGTCTTATCCAGATCCTGATAGGGGCCCCAAAGCTTGTGCCCTGAGACTGTGTCTTCTGGCTATGTCTCACGCCTCAGGTTTGCATGGTTTGGGCAATCTTGAAGGATATGTTCTGGAGTCTGGACTCCACTGCCATATGAACACTCGTCTGTGTGAGACATTTTAAGTCGATGTAAGTGGCTTAGTAGTCCGCAGTGGCCTGTCCTTAGGCGGAAGAGGATGGTTTGCTGATATCTTTGTAGTTGCTGTATTGAATCTGGTTCGTTGTTATATTTCAGTTGCTTTTTTCATTCAGATCTGCAATGGTTACGAATTATAGTTTTCGCTTATTGCTAGTTTACTGGATGATATGTTTGATCTTGACTGCTGCCAGCTTTGGACAGACTGTCAGCTATTTCACTACCAGCTATTCCACAGTGGGATGGTACCCATTGTAGGGCCACGGTTGTTGACAGTGTAAAGTGCTTCAGTTCTGCTGTGATTTCCTGTATGTTTGCCTCTGGGTTGTTTGTTGTTTTTAGGGATTCTAGAAGTGGCCTGCAGTCTGTGGAGAATGTTATTTTGTATGGTGGCTGCTGGTTTTCTTTTTTAAGTGTTCTGTGGGCTTCAAGGATGGCTGTTGTTTCTGCCCTATAGTTGGAGGAAATCTTTCCTGTCGCGAAGGCCTTTTTGGTTTGCCTCACATCTGTGTTATCTTATGTAGACGCCCCCACCTCCATTTTTTACTGCCTTTTCTGCAGACCCATCTGTGTACACATGTGTCCATTCAGCTGGGTTGTATTTGCTGTCAATCAGTTCCTGGGTCAGTGTCTTCATCTGAAGTGTTGTTAGGTAGTTCTTTTTGTGTATGCCTGGTATCTCTGTGAGGACTGTTATCTTTTCACAGTGACTGTGCTCCTCCACAATTTGGAGTGGTTCAATTTCTTCATGACAGGTGGGAAGTAGGTCTTTAAATTGTTGTTGCGGTTGTGTTGTCAGATGGTTAAGCTGGTTTTTTCAGTCCATTTTTTTGGGACTCCTGGATTCTTTTGTTCACAGGGTGGGTTGTCGGGCGTATTAAATTCTGTTTGTGGATCATTAGCTTTTCTTTGCGCCTGACCTCAAGAGGTTGAATTTGCGTGTATTTCTCCATCTCTGTGATGGGAGTGCTCTTCATTCCTCCCGTGATCAGCCGCAGGCCAGTGTTTTGCACTTTTGATTGTGCTCATAAAACATCCTTTGTAAGTTTAAGACAATCTGAAGTCTTGTTCCTGAGATGTAGGCGCACCTCTGGTTAGTTTCGACTTGTTCGTTTCCAATAAAACATAGGTGTAGAAATGTTGGTGGTTGATCTGTCAGCGGAAGCAATGATCCCGCATTATGGTAACTCTGCCCTTGCACAGTGAATGTCGATAGAAATCCGGGCTATTCAACAGCTGATGTGGCGTCGAACGATGTCATTTTGGAAATGTGTTGTATTTTCTGATGTTACTCAGAAAATGTTTTGATTCTGACGTATCTCCTGATGTGTAAGTCTAAAGTTCTTTGGTGGTGGTTCCAACTGGCAGAGTTTCACTTTCCCATTTTTGCAACAAATACCAGGAGACTCTGATGTAAACCTTTTGGCCTGAAAGTAACTACAAACCATTTCTATTTTTCCTATGGTAATACTTGCATGCTGCGAGTAGCCTTTATGTGGATCGTAGTGGAATCCTTCCATTGCTAAGCTAAAATCTTGCGCCGTCCGTGATTTCCAGGCTCTATGTCTCATTTCCAGTACTCAGGCCTCACGCTGTTGTACTATCTCTGAAGCTCTAGATGTAGTAGCTCTATCTCTGTTAATCTGTAAGTATGGAAGGCTACAAATGCTGCTATTAGACCAGCACCGCTCTATTTCAAGATTATCTTCCTTAGACCACTCTGTATTTTTTCACCCTTGAATTTAGCGGTTAGTATGTCACCCCCATTCTCACCCCAAGGGGATCTAGGGGTGTCATACCCCTTCTCTTTCTCCCCCCCCCCCCCCAACAATACTTTTCTCCAGATTGTATCTCATATGTGTACCAAGTTTTGGTTGAAATTGCTCCAGGCGTTCCAGAGTTGTGTGTGTGTGTGTTTGTGTGTGTGTGTGTGAGAGAGAGAGATGTGTGTGTGTGTGAGTGAGTGAGAGATATATATGGTCGTCTGAGTTTTGTGTATTAATGAAAAGGCTAAATAGGTAATGTGATAAATATTTTTACAGCTCTAGTGCGTGGCAAAAGTTAACTTAACTACCTTATGTGAGAAATATTAACCAACTCTCGGTTTGTGTTTCAAACTGAGATGTGACTCAGGAGAATAAATGAAAATATGATTTTTATTTTTTCATTTGTGCACGTTTTATATGTTAGCTATTGAATGAGTAGTAATGAGACACCTACCAGACTCGTCGGAAAAGTTCTCATTAGACACTGCTGTAGTGCTGCAGCTTTGATCATCTTCACAGATACTCCCAGTGCTAGTACTTTCAGCACGCTGACACACAATACACAGTTCAACTGTTTTTTCGCTGTCGTGAATTAAATAATCGTCGAATTCTGTCCAACAACACTCAGAACTGCTATCACTATCCTCTATGTCGTCTCCAAGTGGGTGAACACGGTGCCAGGAATAGATAGACCCAAACTCCTGATAAGAGTCTTCCTTGCTGATGTGCTTGAAATCCAAGGGTACCTCATGCTCGACGTTTGTTTTGTAGATACCGCTAGGGGATGAGCATAATCGTTCTTTCTCAACGGATGAACTTCTGGAACTAACGTTTTTATCCAATACAGAAGATGATTCAACACCGTAATCTAAATTTACATCTGTATCGTCTGTCTCTGTATAATGACGATTGTCAATGGACACTGAAGACTCTGCAATGGATGTCGATACTTCACTATCGCTGTACACATGAGCTCTTCTAGATCTCCGCCTCTTCTTGCATTTGCTTGGCACTTTGAAGCTGGAATCTAAACAATGAGTATTTTTATCGAGAATTTTTGTCGTGACTTTCGTACATTCGGCGGCCATGACTACTTCCTTGCTTGCAGACTCATCTATTTCTTGAAGAAACGCATGATAAGAACTGCTCTGGTCATGTCTCTTCTCACATAATGTATTCAGGCCTGATTCTTGTGTACCTTTGCTTTTGCCTGCCTCTTTACTGGACGCGGTCTCACAAGAAAAGCTTGCCAAACTTCTAAATTTATATTTTAAAACATGGTAGTGATCTTTCATGGGTTCGTTCGTCTTGTCGAGTGTTTGGTCTCCTGTAATATACTCACAATCACTGCAGCCAGGGCTATCCTTCTGTGAGTCTTTACTTAGTGTCTCTACGACCGAGTTAGTGCTGTTCCGAACACAACTTTCTCCATCACAGGGATCAAAACGAGTGATTATATTTTGTTGTTTATTTTTCTGGAATTGATGAGATCTACTGCTGAAATAGTGAGCACTGTACAACCTTTCAGCTTCTTTAGATGCCTGGCTTCTTAGCTCTGTGCTTACATTAACATATTCTAAATGACGTGCTCCGTCTGTTTTTGATGTGTGGTGGACATCAAAACTACTGCCATACGATGACTTATTTAAATCACAACCTTCACTGTTCCTATGCGGTAATGATGTACACAAAACAAGTTGATCACCTTCCAGATAATGATGACACGCATCTTCACCCACTGTAAAGTTATCACACACAAAATCAGCGCGACCTGTTTTCAAGTTAGAAGTGTACCTACTATTTCTAATAACACAGCTCCGCAGCTTGTTGGTTGTAAGCTTGTAGCTGCACCCAGATACTGAAAGCGGGCTCGTGTTTTTCACTTCCTGAAATGAAAAATTATCCAGATCACTCCTACCTGCGGCCTTGTCAGCCTGTATTAAGCAGGTACGGCGCTGATAACACACAGGCCCTATTCTCTGACCTTTACATTCTACGCTGATGTCTTTTCTCTTCTTCTCAGCTTTTGCTGACGGTGATGTAGACGATAAGTTGAAGGAAGAGGATGTGGATGTTATCTGAGTCTGTGTCGTCTGTATGTGTAACACTGAAGCTGTGGGCTGTTTACTTCTGCTGATAACTCTTGTTTTAGACATATCTACCAGTTATCTCCCATGCACGTAAAATAATCTCATTATCTAAACTCACAATCAAAGGTTCAAAAGCGCATCAACTACCGCTATACACCCCACCAGGCCAGCCACAGACTATCACAATCCGTCATGTCTCGAGTTTACTTGCCCTATTCCAAGTTACAGCCTGTACTAAACATTTTTGGTCACAATGTCAGTCTGACAATTCTGATGAAAAACAATCCGCATGCCCATGTTGACATACACATGCAGTTTCTTCCAGCTGTAACAGTGCTTCCCAACCTTTTTTCCACCGGAATCTACGAAATTTCTTTTGCCACAAACCTATATTTTGGGGAAACTCAACAGAGGTAGTTAAGGCAATAGCAGTTCACTGTTAAAAGAAAGCTGTAAATGAAAAAACGCTTAAATATACAGTATATTCACAAAAATGCATGACACAGGCTGAACACTCATTTTCCGACATCTAAGCATTACATTTTGATAGATTTAACGAGGTCATGCAAAAGTAATATCTCAAAAATGGACTATCGGCTCTTCAAAATTTACTAATTTAAATTATGCACAACTAAATACAACATTATGGAACTATCACCAACAAATGTAATTTGGATAACAAAGCTGTTATACTTCTGCCAGGGATAGTTACACTTTGTCGCAGCCGTCCAGTAAACGTAATTGTGTCTGTATTAAAAGAAGTGTCAGACCAACAGTTTCCGGAAAATTGCTGGTCATCCTGAACATTATATGTATTAATTACATAACCACTTTACGTGCACACGTCGCGTGTTATATACAAGACATATATAAAATGTATGTCTTCCAATCTATACACAGAAATAATGCATCAACTGAATAACAATGAACTCTTCTTATGCGAGTATGATCTTCTTATGTATTGCTCCTTTCAGTATAACCGTTGGATCTCTGTATCCGAAATTACAAGAAAAAGTTAATAACTATTGTTATGCAATAACAGCTGTCGGGAACTTGCCGTGCATCATATTGCTGAACAGCTTATCTCATGACTGACTCTACCAATGCTGGAATGACATGATCTATATATTAACAGCAATGTTTGTATTGGAAGGTCCAGTCCATTTAAGGCTGCATATTTTGCCTTAATCTTTGGCCTTTATTTTCAACCCATTTAACCCTGCAAGTTACATAGAGTTATTTCCATTTGTCTCGGTTTTTCGCTAATTCTTCCTAGTCCTCGCTGCTGACAGACAAATTCTCTCATGAACGACTTACAAATAAATAACTTTGTAATAAGTATAAATTTGTAATAACTACTGACATTCAATAATTCTAAAAATGGACCCAACTACCTTCATGAGAAATAAATCGTGCTTTACCCAATAAGCCCGACTAAAGAAGCATAACAACCCTTTTGAAGACCACTAAGAGACGATAGGAATTTTCAATACATTTGAATGTGTGAATTTACTTGCTACATGGCGAAAGGTGATTCTATTTGTTCTATGATTTTGTCTTGCGAAAAACTGTTTGAGAAACGCTGCGCATTTCAATAACAATGAGGTTACTGTGTATTCACGAACGTTAATAACACCGGTCCTCGATAGTAGCTTAATGAATATGTATTATGATACCGAACCTCGGAAATAATGTACGAAACAACACAAACACAATTCTGCTTGCGTTTCTGAAGTCTGTCACAGTACGCTGATAGTAGTTTTATTACTCTTTCCTCTACATATAAATTCGTTACTGAGATATATAAGAAACTAGTATGTATATGGAACAAGAGGTTTTACAGCAACTGTAGTGCCTATTACAGTTGTATACCATCAAAAAGCTGATTAACACAACAAAATTTGCAGAACGCGCCCATCCTTAACTAAGTGTCACAAAGCAGAGGTCGGGCAAGGAAATTCACGAAGTACGAAGTAAATTACTAAATTTCAGCTTCCGACATACATTTTAATAATTCGGGGCGCTGGTGTGTAGTCTGTAGTATACTAACTTCCTTAAACGAAGAGTGTAGCCTGTACTCTTCTTCATCGCTCTCTTTGCTAACTAAAATGTTTAAAAAAGTACCCGTCATTTTTGTTATGGAAAACTTCCTTGAAAACAGACATGTCTCCACAGTGTACCACACTAGACTGTATTATACACACGGCTATAAGAACAAAAATGATACTGAAGCAAAAATTAATCACGGTGATTATCCATAACATATAATTGACAAAGTGATTGCAAAATGAAAACAAATATATAGAAATTCTTTAAAAAAACAAAAGCAACTGTAGCTGATTTTATGTACTGATAAATAAAAAGTGAGCATGTGCAGACAAAGGTGGCGAATTCACTTTAGTAAACTGCTTGTTAGCTAGACGAAAGTAAAACTGGATGCTGTAAAAATATTATTCCCTTGTCCTACAGCTTTTACATTCTTACAGAAACCCGTCAAAAGTTCACGCACTGCTTGTCAGTAGGCATGTATCAGAACAGTTGCACTATATTTTCTCATTTATGCTTCAATCTATCATCTCTCTCGTCATCCAAAACTATATTTCTGTTATCCATTTTTCTTCTTTTTCAGTTATTTATTGTTATTCCTGTAACAATATTCTGGTTACAAGGCGAATGCCACTTCTCATTCATCACAATACAGATGAAGCAATTCAGGTCTATAAGAGTAAGAACTGAGAAATGTAAAGATAACGGCAAAATCCTCAACAGCCCAGATAATGGGCAGACATGTAACAGGAAGAAACACTGTAGTCTGGACTGATGGAAACGCCAAAGCAGAACATGGGGAAAACTGAGAATTTACTACTCATCACCAATGATCGTTGAAAGAGCTGCCTCAGGTACAAGTCTGACACAGTTCGTGACAACTAGAACTAATACTAGGCCAGATATTAAACTCTACCAGGTACAAAACACATCTACTAGTTCAGTGCTACCAAGACAACAGTCACTGCAATATAACGGCAACACTGGTTTAGTCTTAAAAATAATGCAATTAGTTATTATTTTTTCCCTGATTATAGAATGAATGATCATCCTAAGACGATGAACTTTCTGCAGCAGACGCACTGATGAACTTAGAATTCATGTACCATGTCGGTTTTAACGTACTCCATTTAAATGATACAAGAGCTCATGACACACTACCCTGCCCACAAGACCCAAATAATGTAGAATAAACTGGGTAAAGCTCTGATAAGCTGAAGTTCATATGTCTTCTTCATATCTGCGTCATCCGTCCAACCATTCGTGCTTCCTACAGACAAATGCTCCCTGATTCAATTTCATAAATACTTAATGGCAACTGCTGTTTAGTCTACTTCATGCAATACTTCACGGCAACTGCTCTCTGATCCCATTTCATGCAAGCTTTGTACTACATACACCTAACATAACTGACACGTCACCGGATTTTGTTTACATAGCAAAAATAGCTATAAATAAATGTCATACAGCCTTACAGTCAATCCTCTACTGACAACTACCAGTATATTTAGATACACAACAACATTACTTTCCGACCGAAGCAATCAAAATAAACCAGTCTTCTTAAGGGCTGTTGAAATGAGATTTCGACGGTGCTTATAGATAACAAACGGTATATCCGAGGTACCTTCCATTATATAACGGTATCTGTAAAATGAAAATCCAGTGATTTATGCTTAGGAGATGCTTCACATTGTGTATGAGATACTCAGCAGGACTGATTAAATGTTAAGTAAGGACTGCAAAAGAAACTATAAAATAATCTAGTACTAGAGTGTAAAAGTTATTCTCTGCTGCACTTGCTTACTTGTGTGGTACTGTTGTATGCATCTGCTGGGGATGGGGGCAGAGGAAGTTGAAGTCCCCTTTGTAATGTCTCGAATGATTTATCTCTCCTAATTTTTCCACGTTTTAGTCCTGTGAAACTAGCTGACCAGAAAAATAGAAAAAGATATTCTAATAGATGGCTCTCTAGTTCTTACCTGCTACCCTGTCCAGCATAGTATCTTCAAATACAACTTTCACATCCCTATTAATCTGTTCATTTTTTCCTTAAAAGAAGATGCAAATATACATATCCTCTCCTCTTCCCCCTACACGCCATTTTTTTCTTTATTCGATGTTCTTAAATACTTGAAATGCTACACTTGTCTAGAATGCTAACTATACTCCTCACAAATGTAAACACGCTACAGCAGTACTAGGCTGCCGAGGTATGAGATATCTAATAGCATATATGGCAATAAAAGCCTTAAATATGAACCACCCCTGGTACTCTCGCTTAATGCTATCATGACCATGTCAGGATGTTAAATGTGAAGAAAAATAGTATTACAACAGTACAGAAAAGTACACAATATGGTGTAAATATGGAACTTCTGTATCATCCTAATATGGGACAAGGGCACGAAAGTGCTCATCTAGAAAAGTGATATTTTGAAGGCGTAGCAACTGTTCCCCAAAATAATAAAATAATACAGATCGCGTTTTCCCACCAAGTGACAAGCGTTAACTTGCCGCTATATTAGTCTAAAACTTCCTCAACTCGGGCGCGCTGCACTCACTGCCACACTGTCTATACCTAATCTTTGCCTGAAATTATATTAAGCTATATGAAGACGAAGTACCCTACTCTAATGATTAAAAGCCTGGTCTAAAATGACTATCAATTAAACGCCGGGTGTAGGGTTGGGGGAGTGGGTTGTAACGAGGTAATGTTTCGAATATAGCATGCATCAAATAAACACCGGGTCAGTACATCATCTCTGTCTTTCTATTTAATGACCTACTTTATGAGCTAATATCAATACTGCACAACCGTAATGGGCATTTTGTGAATAAACGCCTGCCTTCAATAGTCGCCGGCCTCTACTAAACGCTGGATCGCGACGACACTTTTGTGAATAAACGCCTGGGTTTATTCAAGGAATATGGTAAAAATCTATTTCCCAACTGTTACAACAAAAGACAAAAGCGCAAGGAGACTGGAATTTGTCGTTACCGTTGTCGGTTATGCAAATAAAATATTGGTAAAATCAGTCATATGAACAGCTGTCCAGTAAAAGAATGGTCAGGCACTACCACAAATGGCCGACATTGCTGCTTCAAATCCGCTGCATTCTAAGACCTATTATAACATGAACAACAAACTAACAATTTCAGGCACTTCCAAAACAAGCTAAAAAATATTTTTAAATATTTTGAGATCTGCAATTGTATTACTGGCAACAGCTGAAAAGTCAACTAAATATTTTTCATAAAAAGTGAAATAAAAAAAAGTCTCATAAACAAATAAACATGAAACTAACAGCGAAAAACTGTAGCTGAAACAAAAAGATAATTTTAAAAAAATGTTTATAAAGATCACACATCCAGACGTCGTTATATACTGGTAATCTTGGTATACTCCAAAGCTTTCGTTATCTGATAAGCTCTCTCTTCTATCTTCTTGTTGTAAGAAAGAATAAATAGCTAGGTCTAGCTTTCATTGGATTTAGTCCCTCCCACTGCCAACGGCCGATAAACTCCCTGAACTTTCAATTCCCTGTCAGATCGGCAATATATAGCTACTAAATATCAAGGCTGAGGGACCTGACAAGATTTATGGCTCAAATGTACATTGTGGTGATACAGTTCGAGACCGTGCAAGAGGCAGAAAAAGGCCATAAAACGAAATGCAAAATAAAAAATAACAGCACGATACGTCTTATATTCTGATTTCTATGTAAAAATTATAAGAAACAGTATTATGTGAACTTATAAAAATAAACTTTGTAAACAATTTTTCAGATGGGAAATGCAAAACAGAAATTAGGAACAGAATAGGCCAAGCAAAGACTGCATTTCAGAGAATGAGAAACATATTAGCTAACACATCTTTATCAATGAATGTTAGAAAACGAGTCCTAAAATGCTATATTGAACCTATCTTGTTATATGGAAGTGAATCATGGACAATAGGCAAGTGTGCACAAAAATCATTGGAAGCAGCAGAAATGTGGTTTATTAGAAGAATGTTGCGAATCCCCTGGACAGCAAAAATAACTAATGAAGAATGTATGAGAAGAGCTGGAGAGACAAAAAACCTTGTCAGAAAGATAAGAGAGAGACAATGTACTTTCATAGGACATGCAATGAGAAGAGGGGGCATTGAAAATATTATAACAACAGGAAAAATAGAGGGAAGAAAATCCAGAGATAGATCAAGAGAAATGATACTGGACAGTCTGACGGGATGGTGTGAGAGGAGATCACCAACTGAACTGATGGCCTGCATGAAGGATCGGGTACTCTGGAGAAGCATAATAGCCAACGCCAGTCGGCACGGCACCTGATGATGATGATGAAACTATTTTTCATGCATGTAATACTTTTTTTTTTATTAAGGCGTCTGTTTAAAGAAAAAAAAAACATCCATGTGGACAAACCTTTCTGACAGAACCTCAGAATAATAAAATATATTTAAGAGTGGACCAAACCTGGATAAGCTGGAGTTTTTTTTTTCCTTGTATCTGCCTCACGTGTTTCTGAGTATGTCAAAAACTGAAGATGATGATGATGATGAATTTTAACATATTTAACACATGTTGTGTGCAAAAACAGACTATTAGAATATCATAATCAGACATCACATGCTACTATTTTCAACGAAGAAAGAAAAAGGTATCAACAATGACGAGAAGAATGATCCCCAAGGAGTGCATAACAATTCAAACCCGATACTCAGTACGTACTGTCAGCTTATTACACTAAAGTCCATGAATTTACCACCAGTTCGGCCATGACAAATACATCTACGTATTTAATGCAACAAACAGCAGATAACTTATTTTTCTTTCATCACTGAGATGAATATTAAAATTAAGCTTTCCCAATCCTACTTTACACATGTGTTGCGAACTTGGACTTGAAAGTCGTCTAAATCTTCGGTTTTCACAAAACGTGTTTCATATTTTTGCTTTGAAATGCTAGCTAGAGAAACATACTGTGTCCAGGAAGTTGCGCAAAAAGGGATGTTGTAGGCTGGATACCTTCAACGGCGCATACCAGACAACTCGGCTGCAACAGTGCACAACATAGTGTAAGGAAACTACTGCGTTAAACGGGGAATATCAAACTTGAAAGTGGAGATGACAGAAATTGTGTTATCGTTTAAATATACGAAGTTACAGGCAATCGAACTTAAGCTTTCAACAGATGCAATAAAAACTAAAGATGGTCAACGATCGACCTAATCGAAAGTGCGCGGGGGGTCAGTGGCGATGGACGTGTATTTTTAAAAAAGGAGATACGTAGAACTTTAGTCAGTCGACAACTGTATGTTGAGCACGTATGACGGTGGCAACGGATCGAGGGTGGGGATATGTTTTCGGAAGCACGAATGAGTAATTTTATTTCGTCAGTGATATCTCATTTCGCAGCAGTCGGTAAGGTAGAGAAGACAGATATACATTACATTTATGGAATTACAGCACATCCATAATCACAGCAGCAAAAGCAAGCACTGGACTGCAACAACAAAAAACACTTGAAAAACATGGATATCGGAAAACATATGTAAATATAGACATGAAAGACGAGCAGTCAAATTAGCCATGTTGAACGTACAGATAGATCTTGGAAAACATTTGGCAAAAGTAACATATAAAGAACTAGACAATAAAGAAAAACGTTCAGCTAGAAGAGATAAAGGAGATTATATAGACAATATGGCGAAAGAAGCAGAGAAAGCAGCAAAAAAAAAAGGAGACAGCAAAACTCTATATAACATACAAAAGAGGCTAACGGGTACTATTACATCCAAAGAAAGACCAATCTTTAGCAAACCTGACACCCTATTAACATCAAGTAAAGACAAAAACAAAGATGGGACGAACACTTCCAAGAAATACTTCATCGACCACACCCAAAAGAACTGATAGACCTTGAAACAGACTTACCAATCCCAGTACTAAATGTCAACCTAGATGAAATTACATTCAACAAAATTTAAACAGCAGTGAACCTAATGGCTAACAACAAAGCTGCAGGTGAATATGAAACAACAGCCGAAATACTAGACTCTATTAACAGTTAACAACATGAGCCAAAAAACAGAGCATGTGTAATAAAGTTTGAAAAGAAGAAAAGGTCCCTTCAGAATGGACAAAAGGAATCATTAAAAATACCTCATAAAAAGAGGCAACCTTAGCCACTGCAATAATTGCAGAGAGGAGTAGCATTACTATCATCATCATCAGGTGCCGTGCCAATTGGCGTTGCCTATTATGCTTCTCCAGAGTACCAGATCCTTCATGCAGGCCATCAGTTCAGTTGGTGATCTCCTCTCACACCATCCCGTCAGACTGTCCAGTATCATTTCTCTTAGTCTTCCTCTTGACCTTCTTCCTTCTATTTTTCCTGTTCTTATAATATTTTCAATGCCCCCTCTTCTCACTGCATGTCCTATGAAAGTACATTGTCTCTCTCTTATCTTTCTGACAAGGTTTTTTTGTCTCTCCAGCTCTTCTCCTACATTCTTCATTAGTTATTTTTGCTGTCCATGGGATTCGCAACATTCTTCTAATAAACCACATTTCTGCTGCTTCCAATGATTTTTGTGCAGAACTGCCTATTGTCCATGATTCACTTCCATATAGCATTAATATCAGTTGTATCAAAAGTATTTTGCAAAGTCATTCTGAATAGAGTTAAAGATATAGTGGATACTGCAATGAGATCAGAACGAGGAGGATTTCCAAAAGGGAGAAACTGTCTGGACCAGATCTTTACTTGAAGAACATACTGAAAATAAAAAACCATTAATCCTGATACAATGAGGGAAATTAAAAGGAGGGCATTTATCTCTCTTCAAAAAATAAAACTATAAAATCTGCGGAGAGGAACAGACAGAACCACAAAAATAAGATTTTTAAAGGCGTGCATCTTTCCCATCGCAACATATGCCTGTGAGACCTGGACACTTAACAAAACAACTGAGAAACACATAAAAGTTTTTGCATGAAATGCTACAGAAGAGTTCTTCAAATATCATGGACACAAAAAAAGAACAAATATATCCATACTACAAGAACTTAATATCAAAAAGGGGTGGCTAGTAAAGAGGATTAAACAGAGAAAAATTTTGGACACATAAACGTAATGAGAAGACTGCCTTGAAAGGGTACATAATGGAGAAAAGAAAGATGGGAAGACCAAGGCGAAGATGGCTGCAAGACATCGTTGATAATCTATAAATGGATGCATCGGCAGCAGGGCATCTTGCTTACAATCAAGAGGCTTACAGGTGAACTGTTAGGGAGGCAAAGTTCCGCAAGGGACATGTAAATGACTGATCTGACATGTTGTTTATTTTGATGCGGTCCTTGAAACAGGGCACTTACCGAAATACTGGATTGTTTATATTCTTCATTTACCTATCTTATTTTCTGCCAGTCTTTTTTTTAAGCTGAACATTAAACCTGTCTACCTTTATTACTAGAAACTATTTTACCAAAGTCGTCATTTCTCTTATGTTTCACAATAACAACCATCTAAACTACTGATGTGCACAATGATTTTGTTCAAATGCTACTTCTCTGTCTGCCATTATCTACACCATGACACAAATTCCAAAAGTGGTGAGCAAGACGAAATGTTGGGGCAGGCAAGAAAAAAACTTTAAAACAAACTGTCAAATGCTTAATAGCCTTTGGAATGATATGCTTCTGGAACGCACTCTTAAAAAGGTCCACAAACCCCTGATCCAGATTAAATGGCATCACTTACCTTTAGATTTTATTCCTTTCTGTGGCTTGAGACTCTCTCTTTCGTCAGTACAGAGTTCTGGGTTGCTTTCCATAAGCAGTTTCTCTGCTAGAAGCCTTTCTTTGAGTCTCAGTCTACGTTGTTTACGCCAGTAACTCTTGGAGAACTTCCTTTGTTCGCCAGCGACTTCCTCCTGGGTGCCATCTTCTCCGAGAGGCTCATACTGGCTTTCGTCTCCGTGAGTTTCTTCCAAACCGTCATGCTGTTTCATGTGACCTTCGTCTTCACTTGCGGATGACTGCTCAGCAACTTCACCCGTAGTATCATACTTAATCACAATGACCTTATTAGATATGTCTTCGGTTCCATCCGCGACTCCATTAATATCTAAGTCGTTCATGTGTTCATAGTCCACGCCATCTTTGTCAAAGCAGCATATGCTAGGTCTGAAATTTGGGCTTTCATTTTCACAAAAGTGTTCATTTTGCTGGAGTTCATCTTGCCTTATGACAAGTCTGTCCCCGCTCTTGTCTCCATCAAGCTCAGGAACTCTCATGTTTTGATTGACAGGGAAAGTTAAGTGGGCGCCAGAAGACCTCCATTCGGCAGCATCGCTTACGCAACCGGCACTACTACACGTCGAGTTCTGGTTCCGATCGCGAAGGTTTGGCAAACCTTTGATAAGACTACAGGATTGGTGATTCATAGCCATAGACTTAGATACAACCATAAGTCCAGTACCAATCCCTTGCTGTGACATTTCTGCATACCTCTCCATATTTGCAGGAATGCTTTCATAAATAACGAATGCATGTGGCATGATGGTTCTTGGCCCTTGCAAGCAGAAAGGAAGAGACAGCAGAAACTGCTGACGTCACATTTACAGAACGGATGTGCAGAAAATGACGTCACAATTCCGTACTATAGCCTGTTTCAATTATGGTATATTTGTGTCCCCACTCTACCGCAGCAACGATGGCTGTCATGGTGATGGTACAGTTGGCAAAAAATTCTGGTCATGATCTTCGTGGCTGATGTGCACCTTATACCTGGTAAACGGGGATTACTGTGCTTATAGTGAAGCTCATTTATTTGATCCACTGCGTTTCTTCAAGTAAACCACATTAGATACAGTACATGTACTTCAACATCAGCACGACACTGGTTACAAGGACAAAAAGCTCGCAGTTTCATAAATATCAGATGAAAATCAACTTTTTTAAAAATTTAAATCTCTCGGTAGCCTGTATTTTCAACTGCGAGTGTTTCGACAACCTTGGGAAACAGACTATGATGGTTTGTCAGTCTCGGGGCAATCTGGAAGAGCGCGAAAATAAATGGAGCACAAATGGGAAATAGTTTTCACCTGCTGTCTTACTAAG
Organism: Achatina immaculata; assembly: GCA_009760885.1. Classification (NCBI taxonomy): domain Eukaryota; kingdom Metazoa; phylum Mollusca; class Gastropoda; order Stylommatophora; family Achatinidae; genus Lissachatina; species Lissachatina immaculata. Next base: position 13,886,318 of record CM019708.1, read on the forward strand.
ATTTTTATAGTAAATTAACTAACAGCTCAGTAATAAATAGAGATGCTTTGAAAAGAGAAGAAACTAAAGAAAATTCAGAAAAGAACCAAACCACAAGAGGGAGTGAAGAAAATAAAAACGTTGATGACAGATGGAAGGATATAAAAACCATTATAAAGAACACAGCAGAAGAATGCCTGGAAGTCAAGACTATAAGTAAAAGAAAGACCTGGGTCGGTGAAGTCTGCAGAGAGGCATCATAAAGAAAAGAACAGCAAGACAGGTATGGTTGAATGACATGAACAATAAAACAAACGAGAAGTACCACACACACACAGTGTAAAGAAACTCTAAAAGTTATTCACCAACAAAAATACAATATATGAAAGACATGGTAAGCGAGATGCAGACATGCCATCAAAATAAGAAAAGCAGAGAATTCTATAAAGAATTGTGAACAGTAAAGCAAGGGTATAAACAACCTCTGCAGAGCTTGAAGGATAGTAATGGAAACATGATAAATAATGAAGAGACAATCTGTACCAGATGGAAAGAATATTTTTAAAAACTACTAAACTGAAGAGACTATAAGCACATTACCATGAGAAGAAATACAGACTTGGGAACCTGAAATTGAGGAACCAGAATTAGAAGAAGTCATCTACAATATCATGCTTCTACGAAACAACAAAGCAACTGGTTCAGGTGGAATTTCTACAGAAGTGATTAAGGAAGGAGGTCTAAATCTACATGAACAGATATATGCACTAATACAACAAATATGGAGAGAAGAAAAACTCACTAGTGAATGGAGAGAATCATTAGTGATCCAAGTGTTAAAAAAGGTGATAAGAGCAAGCGTGAAAACTACAGAGAAATATCCTTACTACAAACAAGCTAAGAAATACTATCTATTATACTTTTAAATAGATTAAAACCATACAGAGAGAACATATTGGAAGACTATCAAGCAGATTTTAGGAAAAATAGATCAACTGTAGACCAAATATTTTATCCATATCAAAGAGCTGAAAAGTACTGGGAATATGGAAAAGAAGTACGTAATATCTTCATTGACTTCAAGACAGCTTATGACAGCATAGAGAGGAGCCACTTATGGAAAATTATGAAAGAATTTGAGATACCTAATAAATTAATCAATTTGACCAGGATTTGCATGGATGGTGCACAAAATACGGTAATATGTAAATGAAGAAAGTTAGAATCCTTCTATAAGAAGTGGTTTGAAACAAAGCGATACATTATCTCCATTACTATTCAACCTAGTACTAGAAAAGGTAATCAGAAAATCAAAGAAGAAAGCAGCACAGAAGAACCAGCTAAAATACTAGGATACTCTGATGATATCGACCTAATTTGGGGGGGGGGGGGGGAACTATACAAGAAGTCATAAATACACCTGAGAGATATGACATCACAAGTGGGCTTGACCATTAACCAAGATAAGACAGAGCATATGAAGATATCAAGAGACCAGAGGCAGAATGATCCAGATTATATAAATGTTGGAGATATGATTATTAGGAAAGCAGAAACATTCAAATATCTAGGCACAACCTTCAACAGAAGCAACACAAACAAAGTAAGAGAGGAAATTAAAATTAGAGTACAGATAGGGAATAAAATATACTTTGCCCTGCATCACCTGTTAAAGTCCAAAATCCTGTTCCAAAACACCAAAAGTATAAAACTATAATAGGACCAGCCAATCAGGTACGGATCAGAACCGTGGAGTACAACAAAGAAAGATGAAAAACATTTGCATACCTTTGACAACAAGATTCTAAGAAGAATCTTTGATCCCATAAAGGATACCAGCAGTTGAGAATGGAGAGCTAGAAAGAACATTGAACTGAACAGTTTATTTAATTCAAAACGAATTATAAATGTCTTGAAACTGAACAGGCTACGCTGATTGGGTGATGTAGAAAAAATGGAAGAGAACAGAGAAACGATAATGATGTATGTATGCACAAGAGATGAGAGAAACAAGACCAAGGGGTAGACCAAGACAGAGATGGAAAGACAACGTAGAAGAGGACATAAAAGAAACTGGTATCACCAACTGGAAAGAGAAGATTAGGAATAAAGAGGAATGGAGGCGAACTTTGCAGCAGTGAGCCTTAATGCCTGAGAAAGCTGAAGAAGAAGAATATTTTACTAATGCTTCTTGCATAGTCATTTTTTGGTTAAATTTCAAGATAAAAGAAATGTCCAAGCTTTCTGCTCCAAATGACTCAAAATGGACGCTTTAAATATAAATGTATTTCCATCTCATACATGCACGCAAAGGCCATATATGGTTGCTGATTATATCGCCTTTAGCGGCTGCAATTAACACCTTAAAAGTTTATAGCCATATATTTTTAACAAAACATCTAAATGCGTTACTTTAAGTCCGGTCAAGTCCGCTTAACACATTGTTAAATTAATAAAGTAAAGTCAAATGAATCAGTATCTGTTAATAGTAATATGAGATCAGCTTCTCTGGACCTTTTGCCATTTTCTTTCTCCTCTTATCACTTCTCTATACTTGTGGATACGCTTGTGAACCACTAGGGAATGGAAAGGAAGGGGGGGGGGGGGAGGAAGAGCAATGATTTCTGCTCAATAATTTTTCAAATACTCTGTTGCTTTGAAGTCCTAATGGCAGTATCTGAATAAAAACCTGCAGGTATTCATCGCAAAAAGCAGAAGCAGTATGGAGGGACATCTGTCTGTCTGTCTGTCTGTCTGTCTGTCTGTCTAAGATTGGCACAGGAAGTTTAAAAGTTGGACGTCAAATTTGACGGACGCAGCTCGATCCCGTCGGCCTCATATTTGCAAACAGGCCTGCTGCTAGCGCTGACAGGAAAATCAGAGGATAGCAATCGAAGACGTGGCTGGAGAACTGAAAATAAGTTATAGCTCGACCACAGCTTCACAAAGTGTTACAGTACTGAAGAGTCTCCTTCAGGTGAATACCAAAACAACTCACTCTGACCTGAAAGAACGTTGTGAGGATCTTTGTGAAACATTTTTACAACTTTCTGAATCTGAAGCAGATGGTTTTCTACGACTGGAGAATGAATGAATGATTTAATGAATGAATGAAATAGAATAACATGAATGAATGATCTTTATTTTTAAAGGGTAAAGAATTTGGCACGCAGGTCTGTCTTACATTCTGCCCTTCATCATTCCATCTTTCATTCTTTCAACACACTCGATTTAATACAAATATGCAAATTACATTAGGAAAAAAACATATCAAAAGAGTGTAAGATTAAACTATTACATTCAAAGTAAAAGAGAAGTAGTAATTAACCTAATAAAATAACTCTCATGCACTCATACGCACACAGACATATACATAGACAAAAATATATTTTCAGTACAGATCTTCTAGCATATTTTTTTAACAAACATTCAAATAATTTCTAACAATATCTAACAAATTATTTTTCGAACTATGTCATTTTAGTACTTGATGGCTGGAGAGTCATGGGTTGAGAGAGTGCTGGTTATTCTATGGAGGCATATAACTGCAAGCAAGTAAATAATGAAAAAAGGCTTGAGTTAAAGGATGAAGTATTACTAATGGATTTTAAACGGTAGGGGAGGGTGTTCCAGAGCTGTACTGCAGAGTATGCAAGGCTTTTCTTGTACAAATCAAGGCTGGGTTTAGGAAGACGACAGTTTTTTTTAACGCTAGCCACGTTTAGTGTTATATGTAAACAGTGACCACAAGTAAGGCGGAGCATTGTGCGACAGAATTCTGTGAACAAACTTAACTTTGTTAAAAATGACTCTATATTTGAGGGTTCGAATTTTAAGTTTTTATGCTGATCTTGAGACTTCTTCTTCTTCTTCTTCGTTCACTTCTACCACCAAAAACCGCACTGTGAACCTACTGAATTCACGCCTGTGGTCCTCGTTAGGTCCCGTGGTCCCCTGTGTGGTCCAAAATAGATCACACGAGATCCACGAAAGGACCACAAGGGTATTCTTGGTGGGTCTCGGAAGCGGGATTGCGTCACACCGTGGTTTTCATTGCACCAGTTTAGTCTAGGGTTGGACTATCTCACCGGAAGACCTCGACGTGTTTAGGATATCAGTGCATCCCCTCTGGGTGAGAGGCGGTAGCCCACTCAGGCCAGAGTTGGACTTTCTCACCGGAAATCTTGAGACAAATGATGAGTGTATTATTTCCAGTCCGAGACAAAGTGAGTCACCAAGGCGTGGCGACATTCTTCCTCGCTGGAACAAAAGAAGCTCCGTCAAAATTCCATCTGAAGGAAAATTGATTCTCACGCTCTTCTGTGATTGTAAAGGCCCAGTCCTGGAATACTGCACGCCCAGAGGAACCACTATTAACAGCGAAGCATACTCAGCTACGAATGACTGACAACTCACTACCAAAAATAGCACTATGATGGACACCACAGGGGAACAGAAGTAAAGGTAGACCAAGAGAGACATGGAGAAGAACAACAGAAAGGATGTTGAGCAATAGAGGGCTCACCTGGGCAAGAGCAGAAAAAAAGGCAAAGGACAGGCATTTGTGGAAAACCCTTGCGGAAGCCCCATGTGCCCTGGGCACTTAAGGTTCAGAGAGAGAGAGAGATACTCTGATTTCCTTGAAAACCACTTGAAAACTGCAATCAGGTCAAAACATTGCGGTCTGCTCAATTCTGGTGTGTTTTACAGTAATACAACGTACTGACTCACACAGCGCCCGAAACAGCTCAGTAAATTACTAATCTTCGTTCAGAGAGTCTTCCACATCCTGAATATTCACCTGCTCTCGCACCATATGATTATCGTGTATTTGCGTCCCGAGAGATGCACTAGGTAGCAAGAGTTCGATAGTGACGAATAAATTAATAGGTCCTGGATATCTGGTTTACAACAACACTCAGAAGTTTTTTTTTCCCCTCAAGAAATCCAGGCAATGAAGAAGTAGTGTCAGTCTTGCATTCAATATGGTGGGGACCATGTTGAAAAATGATAAGGCGCTTAAAATCATATTTGTATATTTGATTCAATTTTTTTTAAAATTAACGTTAATTTTGTTTCACTCTCATATGTACGTATTTGTGCGTGTGTTTGATGCGTGTGTGGAGAGGGAGAGAGAGAGAGAGAGAGAACAGAAAACATAGATTAGAAGTAACGAATTTTTAACATTGAGAAGTTAATAACATTGCTGAACACTGAATCGCTGTTATATTTGCGAAGTAAATGATGAAACGTACTGTCTATTCCAGAGGATTATATACTTCATTATACAAGCATACCTCCCTCCATTGCTCTTCACTTTATTGTTTTTCTCTGACTTTACTCAATATTCATTTTTATAATTTTCAGAATGTATCTTCTTCTTTCATAGGATCGAGCGAGTTAATCGGCGCCATTTTGCTTACCGCATTTGCATGCTTCGTGTGTCTCCGCGTTACTTTTGTCAATTCTCGTAATATTTCATACTTTCTCATTGTTACTATATTGAATTTCTTATATCTTATATCTTATATCCTTACCGTGCCGTTAGACGTCACATAGGGCGCGCAAAGTAGTTCGCCAATTTTTCCTGTCTTCGGCGAGTCTTTCAACCTCATCAAAGGATTTTATGCCTGTTAACTTGGCCTCTCTTAATAATGTTCTCTTCAGAGTTTCACGCGGTCTGCCCCTTTTTCTTCGGCCTGTTGTGTTCCACTTGATAGCTTGTTTTGGGATTCTCTGCTCATTTCTTCTCATCAAGTGGCCAACATATGTCCATCTCCTTTTCCTGATCACCCGTGAGACTGGTTGTTGTTCAGTCATCTGTCTTATCTCTGCATTGTTCTTGAATTCATTCCACTTGATGCCGAGTATTTTCCTTAAACATTTGTTTTCAAAAGAGTCTAATTTCTTTTCTATTTCTTTAGTTGTTTTCCAGCTTTCGCATGCATAAATGAGGGTGGATATTACATTTGAATTGAATAGTCTTAACTTGGTTTTTGTGCTTATAACTTTTGAATTCCATATGTTCTCAAGATTCTTGAAGATTGAAGCTGCTTTTGCAATTCTGATCCTAACTTCCTTTCTAGTGTCACCATCCTGGTCTATGTAGCTGCCAAGGTATGCAAATTGATTGACTTCTTCAATATCTGTCCCTTCTATGTGTATTTTTCCATTTTGATTGATGGGAATTTTCATTATTTTTGTTTTGTCCTTGTTAATTTCAAGTCCTATTTTGCTAGCCAGTGAAGATAGGCTATCTGTTTTTTCTTGCATGGAATTCACATTATTACTGATAAGAGTTATGTCATCAGCAAAATCAAGATCTTCTAGTTGGGTCCCATGTACCCAGTCAATACCTGTGTTACCTGTGCAGCATTGTGTCATTATGAAGTCTATTGTAATCCCAAAAAGTAAAGGAGACAGTATACATCCTTGCTTCACGCCTGTTTCAATCTGGAACCATTCACTCATCCCTTCTTCTGTCTTGACTGCACAACCATATCCATTGTATAAGTCCTTAATGATGTTGACAATTTTAGATGGTATTCCATATAGACCTAAAATTCTCCATAATGAATCTCTGTGTATGCTATCAAATGCCTTCTTAAAATCTATGAAATTCAGTATTAATGGCTTCTGCATTTCAATATGTTCTTCAAGTATTATTCTGAGAGTAAAGATCTGGTCGAGACAGCTTCTCCCTTTTCGAAATCCTGCTTGTTCTTCTCTCATTGCAGTATCCACTATATCTTTGAGTCTATTCAAAATGACCTTGCAAAATACTTTTGACACAACTGATATTAAGGTTACTCCTCTCCAGTTGTTACAGTCACTAAGGTTGCCCTTTTTTGGTATTTTAACAATGATTCCCTTCTTCCAATTAGAAGGGACCTTTTCTTCTTTCCAAATCTTGTTAAACATTCTCTGTAGTTGTCTCATGTTGTCACTATTGATAGCTTTTAGCATCTCGGCTGTTATTTCATCTTCACCTGCAGCTTTGTTGTTAGCCATTAAATTCACTGCTGTTTCAATTTCATGCAATTTAATTTCATCTAGATTGACATTTAGTTGTGGGGCTGGTAAGTCAGTTTCAAGGTTTAACAATTCTTTTGGGTGTGGTCGATTGAGTATTTCTTGGAAGTGTTCAGCCCATCTTTGCTTTTGGTCTTTATTTGATGTTAATAGTGTTCCAGTTTTGCTAAGGATTGGTCTTTCTTTAGATGTAATAGTACCTGTTAGCCTCTTTTGTATGTTATATAAAGTTTTGCTGTCTCCTGTTTTTGCTGCTTTTTCTGCCTCTTTCGCCATATTGTCTATGTATTCTCTTTTATCCCTTCTAGCTGAACTTTTTACTTTCTTGTCTATGTCTTTGTATTTTGCTTTTGCCGAATCTCTTTCATGATCTGCTTTTGCATTCAACATGTTTAATTTGACTGCTCGTCTTTCATGTATATACTTCCATGTTTTATCTGATATCCATGCTTTTCTATTTGGTTTTTCCAATCCAGCGCTTACTTTTGCTGCTGTGATTATGGCTGTGCTGTAAGAATTCCATAACTCATCTATACCTATCTCCTCAACTTCACTGGGTGTTTTGGAATGATTGGCAAGTTCCTGATTGAAATTAATGTTAGTATTTTCTTCTTGTAGGCTGTGGATGTTTATCTTTCTGTGTACTGATTTCTTGTGTTGACTTTTCAATTTTAGTTTTATTTTCCCTATGCACAGGTTGTGATCACTGTTGACATCTGCACCCCTATAAGCCCTTACATCCATGAGAGATGTTCTGTATTGCTTTCTAATACAAAAATGGTCTATCTGGTTTCTAGTTCTATCATCTGGAGATATCCACGTTGTTTTATGTATCTCTTTGTGTGGGAATATTGTGCCTCCAATGACCATGCCCTCTGTTAGACATATTTCAATTAATCTTTCTCCATTCTGATTAACCATGTCAATTCCTTCTTTCCCCATCACTTTTTCAACGTCGGTATTATCCTTCCCTACCTTAGCATTGAAGTCCCCCATAGCAATTAGGATGTCGTGTTTAGGGACTTTGTTGATGATTTGTTGTAGTTGGTGATAGAAGTCGTCTTTCACATCATCATCTGCATCATTCGTGGGGGCATAACACTGTATTATTGTCATTCTTCCGTGTCGTAGGTTGTATCGTGCTCTTATTATACGACTGTTCACTGGTTCCCATTCTACAAGGCTCTTTGCAGCTACATTTGACATAATAATGCCCACTCCGTCTCGGAATTTATTGTCATTTCTACCTGAATGTATAATTAACTTACCGTTTTCCGCCGATCTTTTACCTGCTTCTGGCCATCGCATTTCGCTGATGCCCAGTATGTCTAGATGGTATCTCTCCATTTCTTTGATGACCTGGTTAGTTTTTGTTGGTGCTGCCATCGTTCTCACATTCCAGAATCCCATCTTTGTCACATGTTTGGGGCCGACGAATGAGCTCTTCGGAGTTGGCATCCCTGATGCTCGGTTGGTTTCTCTGCGAGTTTCCATAACGATATCTTTTTTTCCCATCTGGAGTTGCCTCTAGATAGGTCTCAGGATAAGGTTGTTAGCCTTATGCCCAACTCCCGGTACATGATATGTAACAGATCAAGCGGAATTCCGCTGATTTCTGCATGCCGGCGAGAGCGTTTTAAAAACGACCGCCATCTTGCACGTCACGCCGTATTGAATTTGACTTATTAATAATCAGAAAATAGCCATAAGTGTATCAGCGAAGGGAAGCGTCAGAAGTTTCTCACGGTAAATCAAAAGCTAAATATGATTAAGTTTAGTAAGAAAGGCATTTGAACAGTGGGATAAGCCAAAAGCTAGACTGGTTAGTTGGTTGGTTGGTTGGTTACGAAGGAAGATACACTCTAGAGATATCATAGGTGTTCCGATCTCCTCTTCTGTATATCCTTCAGGCTACTGTAACTAATGACCTTTGTATTTTGTTGACTGAACAAACGTCTGGGACTTTTCATGAATTGTTTATTTTTCTCTTCACTCAGGATTTCATTCCCAGCTTTTTCATTCTTGATATCGACGTCCATTCTTAGTTGTCAGTGAAGTCCTTTATTCTACCAGCCTGTCCTTCCTCTATGGTAGCTGAGTCTGCCAGCTGATCTGCTCTTTCATTCTCCCCTGACACCTGCGTGGCCTGGTACAAAATGAATTTCAGTTGATGGATCTGTGACATTTGCATGGATTCTAGCCACTGCTGCCTTAGAAAGTCAGCCTGAATGTTCTTTAGCATGCTCATGTAGTCATTCAAGATGCATGATTATTTTCAATGCACTTGATCACCCAGTCAGTTTAACAACATTCAACGTTGAGGATGGAATCCTCAAAGAATCTCAACCATTAAAAAAGATTAAAATTCGCTGAAGCCGAAGATGAATTAAGATTAACAATTTTTTTCCAAAAATAAAATATTCTTAATTTTTCAGTACATTGTTTTTAGGCCTAGCCTATTGTTAACTTAATAGAGTATAGTGTGAACATGATTTTAGGTTTTTGTATTCACTGGGATGCCCAAAAAAGTGTGTATAACTCGCTTTACTGCGATATTCACTTTATTGCGGTGGTCTAGAACCGAAACCGCAATATCTCCGAGGTTTATTTGTACATATATATATTCAATGATGAAGAGCTAACGAGGTGCTCGATGCAAGCTTTGCATATACTGTGAAACCATCTACGTGAGGTGCATGGTTCTCATCGTAGATGAACACTTCGCTCAGATGAGTTAAAAGACTAACTGGCTGTACAAAACACGACCAAATATGAAGGTGCCATCATGACCCTTTGCCACGTATTCCTTGTGCTTGTAGTAAAATACTAATCTTCTCATCGAGATCTGACTAGGAAGGATTCCCCATTGTTGTGCTGTCTAACGAGAACTCTGCTAGTGGACCCAGCCTAGGGTGTACTTCTAGTCTATTGTAATCCTTACCTTGTTGAGTACTTTTCCCAGCTCTTCAAAATACCACTGAGTGGGCAGCAGAGAACGCCGTTGCGCAGTCACTAAGATCATAACCATTAGGTTTTCCCAACGCTGTGGCCAAACAACAAAATGAATGGAAGCTGCCAGAAGAAAACTGATTGGAAAATGAAAGATGCAGAGGGAAGGGAAAGACATTGACAAATAAAAGATCGCAGGGAATTATCAAGGCAGCAAGAGGGAAGGCTTGTTAGGGTTGATGATCTAGAGATAGCGAATATCCATCTAACTTTCTCCAGGCGGTGCCAGCAACAGGCTGCTGCCTTAACTCCATGTGACTAAAATCGTAGAAGGTAAAGATGAAGGTAACCCTGTCATGTCTTAGAACCACACAAGGATATGGAGTTAGTGCCCATTTTTCCTTGATCTGTCAGCACGCTAGAGGCTGATGTGGTCAGCATCACGGCTGGCCGCCTTTCCTTCCTCAACTCCAAAAAAGTGGGGTACTCATTTCTACAACCTGGGATTTCTCGCAGACCAAAGCGGGACACCTCCCCCCCCCCCCCCCACTTGCAAAACAAAATTTGCTCTTTAACCTTTACTGTCTATATAGGTCAAACTAAACTCAGAAAGTCTTTAAAATTGTATGCTCGCTTCAGTAATTTGTACATTCATAGCTAGTGTTTTGTTTTAAAGTTCACATAAAAAATTTTAAAAGCTCAGTATAAAGGAGTGGTAGCTTATTGTCACACCAACAGTAATTAGTAGTCGTTACAGCTGGACTGCAGCAGATGATATACTTGGTAATGTCTCCTCTGAAGTTGTGGAGCAATGTTTCTGTGAGGAATGCATTTTTCTTAGTAGATCTAGGCGCTGCATGAGCGTGTCGTGGAGTTTCTGGCATGAGTTTCCTGCGTCCTCAAAGTTGCATTTAACCATAAGCATAGCTTTCAATGTTTGAAAGCAAAGTTGTGTTTTCTGACTTGTCCATATCGTATTCACGTAGGAGAAGATTCTTTCGGTGGGTGCGTTAGTCCCAGACAGACAGAGAATAAATTCGATACTTTTTTTGTAATTCAACTCACACGCAACAAAGTTAGCTGGGAAATGGGAAAACACTTCCACCCACCTGATATCAGTTTTTGCTTGTTTGGAGTTCCAGTCTGAATTTTTTTTGTCTGCTGAAGCAAATCTACAAACATTGTTCATTTCATCAAACAGTTCGTTGTCGTTGATTTCATCAAACAGTTCGTTGTCGTTGATTTCATCAAACAGTTCGTTGTCGTTGATTTCATCAAACAGTTCGTTGTCGTTGATTTCATCAAACAGTTCGTTGTCGTTGATTTCATCAAACAGTTCGTTGTCGTTGATTTCAAGATCTGGGAATTCTGGACCAAAGCGGTTTAGTCTTGTCTGCACATTTTCCCAAGAAGGCGGATGTCTCAAAGCCACTCAACTGAAGCCACTCAAATACTGAAATTGGTTCGTTCTTTCCTGTAGATATTCAACACAAATGTCATAGACATTGGTGATATTCACCTCATCTGTTATTCTGACGGGGCCCTCGTTTTCTGGACAGCGAATCTGAATTTTCATCTCACTTGGAACAAAGCTGGTTCTACTCCTGTCCCTGCATTTTTGCAGGAGATCGTCAACTGCAGGCGACACTTCCAGTGCTGAAATTGTTTGTTCCTCAATTTTTAGAACAGCAGCATGACAAATATCAGAAATACTGTGAACAAAGAAGAGCCACAGCTCAGCACATGAATTTTCGAAGAAAGTTCACATTACCGTAGGGAGCGTCTGTCGAGACCAAAAACCATCTGGTTTTTTCTGTATCCTAGAATCTGTTGGTACTCAACCATTGCAAATTCACAGAATTCCTTCAGTTCTTCCATACGAACAGTGTAAATATAAAAGTAGGAGTATATTTTCACAACATCAGTTTCAACATCAATAGCAATGCAATAAGCTGCCGTTTGCATTGCATTGTGGACAATGTGAGCTGGGCAGATAATCCAGTCCCCATAAGTTTTTCTCCAATCGAAGATTTTAATTTCGCAAATACATTGTTTTGTCCTTTTCTTTGAACACCACCGAAGTTTGTGTTGGCGTTGTCAGCACAGAAACCAACACATTTTGTAGTGAGATCATTTTGTTTCAACACGTTAAGAATAAACTCACAAATTATGTCTGATGTTTCTCCAGAGGTTGACTGCAGATCTAATAACTTAACCTCGACACCCAGTGACGGGACAAAATATCTCACAAGCTGTGGGAACACCTTTATATCTTTGTGGTATGAGACATCTGTCATTATTGTCATAGATTTTGCACTCGTCAATTTTTCTTGAAGTTGGTCAATGACAAATGGAAAAAGGACGTTATTATGGCCTCAGATTTTGTGCACCCATACATAAACTTCGGGTCAAACAAATGTTGAATCAGTTTGTTAGTGCAAGTTATTGAGCTAAAAATGTGATTGTGACATAGGGTGTGATATAAAATGTGCCTTCTGCAGCTGCTAACATGGCTTCCATAATCCCAAATGTTGCCGGTCGGAAATAGTTTATCACAGGACGGGCGGATAGTGCTGCTGAAACAGCTACCTTATGTCGATCACTCTTCAGATGTTTTGCGATATCCGATCTGCCACCGTGCGAAACTGAAAATTCAGATTTGCAAGTGTCACATCTAACATGGGAGTCATTGTTGGTTCTCGCCTTCTTTATGAAGGGAAAATCACTTTCTAATTGTTGATTCAGTTAAAAGCTTGCTTAGACATCGTCGGAGTAGAGACTAAATTGTCATTAGCCCTCCACATAAGGTTCAGTTGGTAAGTCAGAAATAAAATTAAACACACGAGCACGCACGAGAAATGCGCCTTACTTTATAACTAAACAAGTACAGTACTATTAATTAACGTGATAAAAAAAAATCAAAACCACCCTCTCAGTCGTTCAGTCGATATAAAACTGACGATGGTTCAAACATTTAGCGCCTTCAAACTTTTCCACTAACTCTGCGATTGGTTACTTTTAGTCACGATGAAGATAACTATACTTTGATTGATTCAACATTACTAGAATAGATGAAAATTATTTTCTGATGCAAATAATTAATGAGTACCACAAATTTCTATGAAGTTAAAAATAGAAAAATAAATACTTCAGATAAATTAGGTCACACGCCGCCATTTCAAAATTAATGGATTTTTTTTTACAGATTTTATTAAATTTAAAGTTAACAGGCTCAAAGGAGGACATTTGTGCATCCCGACAAGACTTTCTCCGAAGGCGGGACATCAGTCTAAACAGCGGGACTGTTCCGAATAAAGCGGGACGTATGGTCACCTTAAGCCTGGGTGACTGGGAAACTGTTGCACTAACCACTTCCCTACTAAGACTAAAATGTAGGGTTGGAACTAATCCCCACAAAATGATTCGATATCCCGAGAAGTTTGCCGTCAGATTCGCTCCTCACGTTGTAGTACACTGGAACTCACTACCAGTCCGACACGATCATCATGGCAATTAGGTGAAAGAAGAAGAAGAAGAACAAGAAGGAAGAGGAGGAGGAGGAGGAGAAGGAGGAGGCATTTAATAACATAGCGTACCCTGAGAATGAAGCTAATGTCATTGAATATGTGCAAGTTTGACATCAATTTGATTGCTCAAACTTTACAGTTTTTATCCAACATTACAATCTGAATTTGCTTTTCTGGTGCTTCAGGGTCATGCAGTTTTCCCCTCTAATGAAATGAATACAGGTGGGCCAGCGCATTCCCCATCTGTAAACCTAGCGGGTGCTAGATCCACAATTGGGGACAATCTAGGGAAGGGACGACCAAAAACCCAGCTTCATTCATTCATTAATTCATTCATTTGCATGTTCCTTGCGGAACTCTGCTTCCCTAACAGCACTCCTGCAGGCCTCTCCGTTGTGAGCAAGATGGCCTGCTGCTGATGCATCCATTTGCAAATCATCAAACGATGTCTTGCAGCCATCTTCGCCTTGGTCTTCCTCTCTTTCTTTTTTCCCATTATGTATCCTTCCAAGACGGTTTTCTCAAGATTATCATGACGTTTAATGTGTCCAAAATATTGAAGTTTTCTCTCTTTAATCCTCTTTACTAGCCAGCCTTCTTCAATATTAAGTTCTTGTAGTATGGAAATACTGGTATAGAAACGGAAGCAAGGGAAAAAACAAATGCAGGTGGAAGGAGAAATGCGTATCAGGAAACTGAGCCCATGAAGGTTGTGGATGAAAGCCAGCCACTGGAAGTCCCCAGCCCGACTGCAGACCTCCTGGAACCTAAACACAAGATGCAAATAGGCAGCTGGAATGTAAGAACACTAAACCAGACTGGAAAACTAGCACAAACCATCAAGGAAATGCACAGATACAAACTAGACATACTAGGAATACAAGAAGCAAGATGGACAGGACAAGGCAGAAGGAAATTAACAACACAGCACACAGAAGATACAATAATATGGTCAGGTAAAGAAGATCTTCATGAAGGAGGAGTAGCATTGATTATAACAAAAGAAGCATCAAGAGCATTGCTGAAATGGACCCCAATAAATGAGAGATTATTATATGCACGGTTCAACTCAAGATTCACGAAGCTGTCTATTATAGTTTGTTATGCACCAACAGAAGCAGCTGAAGAGGAATTAAAAGAAGATTTTTACAACAGCCTCCAAGCAACAGTAGAAACAATACCCAACCATGATATGCTACTCATCTTGGGCGACTTCAATGCAAAAGTAGGTGAAGGAAATGAAGATAGAAGAAGAATCATGGGAAGAGAAGGAATCGGAGAAATAAATGAAAATAGAGAAAGACTGTGCAGTTTCTGTGAAGAAAACATGATGACCATCGGAGGGACAATTTTCCAACACAAAAATATCCATAAGGTGACTTGGAGGTCACCAGATAAAACCACAGAAAACCAAATCGATCACATACTAATAAACAACAAGTGGAAACGATCACTACAAGATGTGCGAGCAAGGAAAGGAGCAGATGTAGGAAGTGATCACAACCTTCTGGTAGCAAAAATAAAACTAAAATTAAGGAAAGCCAAAATCGGAGAACATAGAAAGATACATTTTGATACAAGAAAACTGATAGACCAGCAAACAAGAAATGAATTCTCAATAGTACTTAAGAACCGCCTCAGTGTCCTACAAGACGAAGCAGAAATGTCCATATTAGAGTTCAATAAAACACTACAGGAAATAGCAAAAGAGGTGCTGGGATATCGGAAAAGGAGAAAAGAGGAATGGATAAGCGACACCACATGGGAAAAGATAGAGCAGAGAAAAGAAATCAAGAAAAAAATTACTGAACACCAAATCACAGCGACTTAAAGAACGAGTTTTAAGTAATTATGCACAAAAAGACAAAGAAGTGAAGGAATCATGCCGTCAAGATAAACGTCAATATTATGACAACTTAGCAGAAACAGCAGAGAAAGCAGCATATACAAATGACATGAAAACCATATATAAAATCACAAAGCAGATGACAGGTAACTTCAACACAAGATGTGAAAGTGCAGTAAGAACACAAAATGGACAACTGGTCAGTGGAGAAAGAGAAAAAATTGAAAGATGGAGCGAACACTTTAACACCCTACTAAACAGAACACAAGCAGCACAAACAATAGACATACCTGAAGCAAAAACGGAACTAAACATCAATACAGTACCAATAACAATAAATGAAGTAAAGGAGGCGATAAAAATGCTAAAATCAGACAGGGCACCAGGTGAAGATGAAGTGACTGCTGAGATGTTGAAAGCAGAAGAAACAGAAACACCAGAACAACTTTGCCGGATATTACAACAAATTTGGGGTCTAGAAAAAGCCCCAGAGGAGTGAAAAACTGGGCTTATAGTAAAACTACCAAAGAAGAGTGACCTCAGAGATTGCGGGAACTGGAGAGGCATTACCCTACTGCCACTTACCAGTAAAGTATTTTGCAGAATAATCATCAACAGAATTGTACCAACACTTGAGGGAAAACTTCGGAAAGAGCAGGCAGGATTTAGGAAAGGAAGATCATGCATAGACCACATATTTGTACTTAGACAAATATTAGAACAGGCAAATGAGTGGCATAGCACAACATATGCATTATTCATAGGTTTTGAAAAAGCCTTTGACAGTGTCAACAGAGATGCACTGTGGAAAATCCTAAGATGGCATGGCCTCCCCCATAAAATAGTTAATGTAATAAAAGTCCTATACGAGGGTTTTCAGTGCAAAGTTATCTGTGGAGAACATACCTCCAGCAGCTTTAGGGTACAAACAGGAGTGAAACAGGGATGTGTACTATCACCAACATTATTTATCTTGGCAGTAGACTGGTTAATGAAGGAGGCAACATCAGACAAACGCAGAGGATTACAATGGACCCTTGACACAGTGCTCGAGGGCCTTGACTTTGCGGACGACATTTGTCTATTATCAAGCAGTCACAAAGATATGCAAGATAAAATAAACAAGCTAACTCAGAATGCACACAACATAGGACTAAAGATCAACGTAGGAAAGACAAAGTTAATGAAGCAAAATGTGAACAACAGAAATGTACTCAGAGTAGATAACAAGTTAGTGGAGGAGGTCAACGAATTTGTATACCTTGGCAACAGAGTAGTAGAAAATGGAGACAGCACAGAGGACATCAACAGCAGACTTACTAGAGAAAACCAGGCTTTTGCAATGATGCAGACTATATGGAAATAAAAAAACTAAGCATAAATATGAAAATCAGGATATTTAAGAGTAATGTTCTAAGTGTACTACTCTATGGAAGCGAATGCTGGAAAATCACCAAAACCATAGAAAACAAGTTGAATTCTTTCCAGACTAAATGTTTACGAAGAATTAGGAAAATATTTTGGCCAAACACCATAAGAAATAACATCTTATTGGCAGAAATGCAGATGAAACCACTGACAACAATTATTGAGGAAAGACGCTGGCGATGGTTGGGACATGTGCTCCGAATGACTGACAACTCACTACCAAGAATAGCACTAAGATGGACACCACAGGGGAGCAGAAGTAAGGGTAGACCAAAAGAGACACGGAGAAAAACAACAGAAAAGATGTTGAGCAATAGAGGGCTCACCTGGGCAAGAGCAGAAAAAAAGGCGAAGGACAGGCATTTGTGGAAAACCCTTGCGGAAGCCCCATGTGCCCTGGGCACTTAAGGTTCAGAGAGAGAGAGAGAGAGAGAGAGTATGGAAATATTTGTTCTTTTTTGTGTCCAGGATATTTGAAGAACTCTTCTCTAGCATTTACATTCATATGCATTTATGTGTTTCTCAGCTGTTTTGTTAAGTGTCCAGATCTCGCAGGAATACGTTGCGATGGGAAAGATGCATGCCCTTAAAAATTTTATTTTTGTAGTTCTGCCAGCTGCAACACACAAATTCATGGCCTAATGTACAACCGTTCTTGGTGGCCAGGCTCAAAATCCATCTAACCGACAACCCAGGACCCCACCCCCCACCCCCACCCCCCACGATACTGTATGCCAGTTATGCATCATATTACATACATTCATATAAAATTACATGACATGGAATACAGGCAACCAAGTCAAGCAATTAAAATCAATCAACATTTATTTATCCATACTACATACACCATATTAACGCCACAATAGACATTGCATACATAGAACACCAACATGTATCATAATGAGTATAATAAGCATGACATCATTATAATGTATAACTCTCTAAGAATCAAATGAAATCATATGGACCCAATTGGCCTGGACTCTCATGGCCCTCATAAGTATATTACATTCATATAAATTGTGCCATACCACTTATTAACATTGCAGTTACTGCTGCTCTTATGAAACTCGCATCTCCCCGTATCACCAGGTGCCACTGCACTTGCAACAACTGCTGCCATGATCACCCTCCTCATACCACACATAATCTCTATTATGCTAATGCACTAAATATCAAACATATCTCGCCCTTGTGCTAACGCACTGAATTATCACACATATCACCCCCTTGTGCCAATGAACTGAATTTATCATTCATAGCTGTCGCTATAGTGCATCCCTCCTGTCTCCAGAAATTACCATGTGCACATCACTGATTGGGCAGCCACCTGCTGCCAGGTTAGGTATCTCCTGATACCAGCGACATAGTTTATACAGGCAAATGAAACATGATGGACCCTGATGTATGCCCATCCAAATATATAACGAATATCATCAGGAATCAGAGAATCTCCACATAAGATGAGAATAATCCACAGCACGTTATGATTCCACAATACATTATCAAACAGTAGGAGGTCGGCTGGGGTTAAGTATTTACAATACCGACGAAGCAAAACTAAGCCCGCCATGTCCGCAGACTCTCTCTTTTATCATCACGCATTCCTCGACTATATATAGGTCTTTACGTTCGGATCACGTGAGCGATGACGCTCTGCCCATAAGCCGTACACACTTCCGGGCATCGCGTACTCGCTCACACTTCCCCTCCCATTCCATCCCTCTTTGTTAGCATTCTGCTCGTTCTGCGATTCTTATTTAATTAATGGATCTTGGTTATCACTTTGGAGCTTGCTTAGAGTAGGTGACTCTGCATACCACCCTGTCACCTAGTGGGTCATTGGGGAGGATCGTTCTCTATAATGTCACTACTGTGGAATCACTAACTCAAATCCTCATCTTCTATCTCTCTTTTAAAAAAAATCTTTTCTCAGCTCTCCTGTAGGTCTTTCGGATGTAAGCAAGATTCCCTGCTGTTGATGCATCAATTCGCAGATCATCAACGATGTCTTGCAGCCATCTTCGCATTGGTCATCCTCTCTTTCTTTTCCCCATTATGTACCCTTCCAAGACGGTCTTCTCAAGATTATCATGACGTTTATTATGTCCAAAATATTCAAGCTTTCCCTGTTTAAAATTCCTTACTAGCCAACCTTCTTCAATATCAAGTTCTTGTAGTGCGGCTATATGTGTTCTTTTTTATATCCATGATATTCGAAGAACTTTTCTGTAGCATTTTCAATTTAAAGGCATTTATGTGTTTCTCGGCTGTTTTTTTAAGTGTCCAGGTCTCACAAGCATATGTTGCGATGTGAAAGATGCATGGCCTTAAAAATGTTATTTTTGTAGTTCTGTCTGTTCCTCTTTACAGCTTCTTTAGTTGTTTTATTTTCTGAAGAGGGATAGATATCCTCCTTGTAATTTCCCTCACTGTATCTCTATTATTAATGAGTAATTATCCAATATATTCAAATCTTTCCACCTCTTATAATTTTTCCACATTGATACATATTTCATCTGCCTTATTTGTTTTGTCAGTTGTCATCAATTTAGTTTTCTTCCCATTAAGATAAAGGTTTTGCTCTTCACTACTATTATGGACTGACATAATTAGTTTTTGTTCCATTCCTTTTTGTGTTGTGGACACTAATACTGTGTCATCGGGATATCAAATCTGTTAATTCATAACCTCCAATTGTTATGGCATCATAACATTCTTTGTTTACATCTTCTCCAACATTCCTCATTATATTTTCAGAATACAAGTAAAAAACTGTAAGGCGACTGTATGTAGTCCTGATGGACCCCTTGTTTTATGTCTAACCAATGTGCTGTTTTACTATTTATTCTTACTGCTGCCTATTGGCCTAGATACATCAGTGATATTAATTGTGTCACGTTTGTTGGAAATTCCTTTTTTTTCGTTATTTCGCAAAGTAAATTTTCTCGCAACACCTTCCCCCTCCCCGTCTTTCCAATCCGCGACCCTGATTTAAGTATCGACCTAGGTTGGGAACCGTTACTCTACCTGTTAGAAAACTCATGTTAATAGTTCAGGTTCGTCTATTGACGCCTGACAGTAGGCGATAGCACCTGAGATTGTGCCTGATGTTGATTAAGTCTCTACACTTTGCACGAGATTTAACAACATGAGCCAAAGAATACTTCAGTTGTCTGATTCTAATATTTCCTCCAAGAGTACTTCAGTTGTCTGATTCTAATATTTCCCCAAAGAATACTTCAGTTGTCTGATTCTAATATTTCCTCCAAGAGTACTTCAGTTATCTGATTCTAATATTTCCCCAAAGAATACTTCAGTTGTCTGATTCTAATATTTCCCCAAAGAATACTTCAGTTGTCTGATTCTAATATTTCCCCAAAGAGTACTTCAGTTGTCTGATTCTAATATTTCCCCAAAGAATACTTCAGTTGTCTGATTCTAATATTTCCCCAAAGAATACTTCAGTTGTCTGATTCTAATATTTCCCCAAAGAATACTTCAGTTGTCTGATTCTAATATTTCTCTTCATTTCTCTTTATTTCACTGGAAAACTCAAGGGGAAAAGAAAGAGAGGGCGAGCGATGGAAATAAGTTTCTTTGCAGACTGATAAAGTGTCACGGGAAAAGAACTGTAGCTGGACTGACTGAAACTACCAGATCATATAAATAGGGGGAAATTAATCACCAACGCCTATTTCCACGACAGAAAATGAAAGAACGAAGTATTGCATGCAATAACTAGGAGGTGCCACGTTGTGAGATGATTTTTCTAAGAAAAACAGTGTCACATCATGACAGATGGTTTCCATGTATAATATACTCGTGACAGGACATAAATGGGACGTCTCACAATCGAACTGCACTTAGTGGAGCAAACCCCACTTGTCGAAGTCAAACAAAATCCGGTTTAATAATGGAACAGGATGATGATAAAATTCCTTGATGATGGATGAAGTATCAACTCATACATCTAAAACTGCTTGTGGAAGTATATATAACATCAGTTACCCAGGCAACAGTGACAATAGTCAGCGAGTTCCATCATAACATAAAGAAATCACTTCAGATGTGTCAGTTACCCTCTTGTAAACAGTCACTCCATGACACGAACGAAATCAGGAATGGTCTCTTACGATGTTAGACACAGCCTACCAAATCTCTCACAGACCAAAAAAAAAATAACCCCCACAAAGTTCATCAACAATTCCTCTGTTTTTGCGAAACAACACGCGAACTTTTTCAATCAAATTTCTGCACAGATAACTCAAGGGAAATCACCCCAAAATTAAAAAAATAAAAAAGGTAACTGTAATTAATGATACAGGGGAGAAAACTGAAAAATCTATATCATGTTGTAGAAGACCGTTTGAATGGTCAGAAATTACAAGTAAAGATAAGCTTCTTATAAAGAAAGTCCAGGACTTTCAAATACTCGAGTCACGACGATCTTAGTCACGACCGTCAGCTTCTTATATTTCTCTAGTATTAACATCAGCTGAAATCCCATGTGGTGTTTTATAACAACATTTTAACTTCTTCTTCTTCTTCTTCAGGGCTTATTGCTGCAGATAAAGTTCGCCTCCATTCCTCTTTATTCCTAATCTTCTCTCTCCAGTTGATGATACCAATTTTTTTTATGTCCTCTTTTATGTTGTTTTTTAATCTCTGTCTTGGTCTACCCCTTGGTCTTATTTCCCTCATCTCTTGCGCATACATCATTTTCGTTTGTCTGTTCTCTTCCATTCTTTCTACATCACCCAATCAGCGTAGTAAGTTCAGTTTCAAGACATTTATAATTCATTGGGAATTAAACTAACAGAAAGAGCTTTAGAAGTACAGAAAGATCTCTACTTATGCTTCATTGATTACACCAAGGCATTCGACAAGGTGAAACATAATGAAATTATTAAAATGCTTGAAGACATCAACATAGACGGCAAAGACCTGAGGATTGTAAAACATCTATACTGGCAGCAAGAAGCAGCAATTCGAGGTAAAAAATAGAACTGGAAAATATCAACCTTTAAAACAAGGGGTGCGACAAGGATGTGTACTATCTCCAGACCTTTTTTCTCTGTACAGCGAGAATATTCTAAGAACGATCATCACAGAACCAGGCATAAAAACTGGAGGATACAATATTAACAACCTTCGGTATTCTGACGACACAGTACTTATAGCGGAGAACCAACAAGACCTGCAAAATCTCTTGGATAAAGTCGCCAAAGAAAGTGAACAGAAAGGCCTTACTTTGGACATCAAAAAGACAGAGACTATGGTTATATCTAAGAAACAGAATCCACCAACATGCAGTATAAAATTAAATGGAACTATTCTAAAGCAGGTGCAGAAATTCAAATACCTTGGAGCAATAATAAATTCAGATGGGAAATGCAAAACAGAAATTAGGAACAGAATAGGCCAAGCAAAGACTGTATTTCAGAGAATGAGAAACATATTAGCCAACACATCCTTATCAATGAATGTTAGAAAACGAGTCCTAAAATGCTATATTGAACCTATCTTATTATATGGAAGTGAATCATGGACAATAGGCAGGTCTTCACAAAAATCATTGGAAGCAGCAGAAATGTGGTTTATTAGAAGAATGTTGCGAATTCCCTGCACAGCAAAAATAACTAATGAAGAATGTATGAGAAGATCTGGAGAGACAAAAAAATCTTGTCAAAAAGATAGGAGAGAGAGACAATGTACTTTCATAGGACATGCAATGAGAAGAGGGGGCATTGAAAATATTATAACAACAGGAAAAATAGAGGGAAGAAAATCCAGAGATAGATCAAGAGAAATGATACTGGACAGTCTGACGGGATGGTGTGAGAGGAGATCACTAACTGAGCTGATGGCCTGCATGAAGGATCGGGTACTCTGGAGAAGCATAATAGCCAACGCCAGTCGGCACGGCACCTGGTGATGATGATGATGATGGTGATGATGATGATGATGATGATAATGATGATGGAAATTAAATAAGCTGTTCAGTTCAATGTTCTTACTAGCTCTCAATTTTCCAGTGTTGGAATCCTTTATTGGCCCAAAGATTCTTCTTAGGATCTTATTGTCAAAAATCTGCGTTTGTTATTCATCTTTCTTTGTTGTACGTCACGTTTCTGATCTATACATGACGCCTGATCCTACTATAGTTTTGTAGATTGTTATTTTGGTGTTTTGGGACAGGATTTTGGATTTTAACAGGTGATGCAGGGCAGAGTATATTTTATTCCCTATCTGTACTCTGTTTTTCATTTCCTATCTTACCGTGCTGCGTCTGTTGAACGTTTTTCATAGATATTCGAATGTTTCTGCTTTCCTAATAATCATATCTCCAACATTTATTTAATCTGGATCATTCTGCTTCTGGTCTCTTGATATCTTCATATACTCTTTCTTATCTTGGTTAATGGTCAAGCCCAATTGTAGTGCCACATCACTCAGGTGTATGCAGGTATTGATGCCTTCTTGCATAGTTTCCCCCCTTTAGGTCGATGTCATTCTAGTATTTTAGCTGGTTCTTCTGTGCTGCTTTCTTCTTTCACTTTTCTGTTAGTACTAGGTTGAATAGTAATGGAGATAATGTATCACCTTGTTTTAAATCAGTTCTTACAGAGAAGGGTTCTGACTTTTTTCCTTTATATATTACTATATTTTATGCATCCTCCATGAATATACTGGTCAGATTGATTAATTTATTAGGTATCTCAAATTTTTGTATAGTTTTGCACACACTGCTTCTATCTATGCTGTTATAATATTTTTTGAAGTCAATGAAGATATTCTTATATATATATATATATCCTTCCAGTGCCGTTCAACATCACATAGGGCTCACAAGATAGTTCGCCAGTGTTTCCTGTTTTCGGCGAGTTTTTCAACCTCATCAAGGGATTTTATGCCTATTAATTTAGCCTCTCTTAACAATGTCCTCTGTAGAATTTCACGTGGTCTGAGTCTTTTTCTTTAGCCTGTTATGTTCCACTTGGTAGCTTGCTTTGGGATTCTCTGACCGTTTATTCTCATCGCGTGACCAACATGTCAGTCTCCTTTTCCTGATCACCCATGAGACTGGTTGTTGTTTACCCTTTAAAAATAAAGATTCATTCATTCATTCATTCAGTCATCTGTCTTATCTCTGCATTGTTCCTGAATTCGTTCCACATGATGCCGAGTATTTTCCTTAGGCATTTGTTTTCGAAAAAGTTTAATTTCTTGTCTGTTTCTTTAGTTGTTTTCCGGCTTTCGCATGTATAAATGAGGGTGGATATTACACTCGAAATGAATAGTCTTAACTTGGTTTTTGTGCTTATAACTTTTGAATGCCATATGTTCTCAAGATTCTTGAAGATCAATGCTGCTTTTGCAATTCTAATTCTAACTTCCTTTCTGTTGTCACCATCCTGGTCTATGTACCTGCCAAGGTATGCAAATTGATTGACTTCTTCAACATCTGTCCCTTCTGCGTGTATTTTTCCATTTTGATTAATGGGAAGTTTCATTATTTTTGTTTTGTCCTTGATAATTTCAAGTCCTATTTTGCTAGCCAGTGAAGACAGGCTATCTGTTTTTTCTTGCAATAAATTCACATTGTTACTGATAAGAGTTATGTCATCAGAAAAATCAAGATGTTCTTGTTGGGTCCCATGTACTTAATCAATACCTGTGTTAACTGTACAGCATCTTTTAATTATGAAGTCTATTGCAATTACAAAAAGCAAAGGAGACAGTATACATCCTTGTTTCACTCCTGTTTCAATCTAGAACCACTCGCCCATCCCTTCTTCTGATTTGACTGCACAAACACAACATTTGAAGATATTATGTACTTCTTTTCTATATTCCCAGTACTTTTCTGCTCTTTGACGTAGATAAAATATTTGGTCTACGGTTGATCTATTCTTCCTAAAACCTACCTGATAGTCTCCCAGTATGTTCTCGCTGTATGGTTTTAATATATTTAAAAGTATAATAGAAAGTATTTTGTAGCTTGTTTGTAGTAAGGATATTCCTCTGTAGTTTTCACACTTGCTCTTATCGCCTTTTTTAATAATAGGGAGCTTTTCTTCTCTCCATATTTATTGTATTAGTGCACATATTTGTTCATGTAGATTTAGACCTCTCACTTCTGCAGCAATTCTGTCTGAACCCGTTGCTTTGTTGTTTCGTAGAAGCGTGATACTGTAGATGACTTCTCAGTCTGGTTCCTCTATTTCGGGTTCACAAGTCTGTATTTCTTCGCATGGTAGTGTGCTTATATACTCTTCACAGTTTAGTAGTTTTTCAAAATATTCTTTCTATCTGATACAGATTTTCTCTTCATTATTTATCATGTTTCCACCATTATCATTCACGCTCTACTATTCGCAGCTCTATATAGAATTCCCTGCGTTTCCTATTTTGATGGCATATCTGCATCATGTCTTTCATATATTGTTGTTTTTGTTGGCGAATAACTTTTTGAGTTTCTTGACATTGTGTGTGGTACTTCTCCTCATTTGTTTTGTTGTTCATGTCATTCAACCATATCTGTCTCGATGTTCTTTTCTTTATGACTGCCCTTCTGCAGACTTAATCGAACCAGTCTTTTTCTTTTAGTTATGGTCCTGACACCCAGAATTTTTCCGTTGTGTTCTTTATACTGATTATTATATCTTCCCATCTATCATCAGTTCTTTTATATAGTTTCTTTTGTAATTGGTTGATATTAAAAATGTTCTAACCTGAAACAAAGAAAAAACGGATTTTTAAAATCTATTGACATCGATTCTAAACATCTATTTGGCGAACTACCTTGCGAGCCCTGGTGACGTTTAACGGCACGGGAAGGATATAAGATATAAGAAGATAAATAGCTATAATAGTGAAAAAGAGTAGAAAATAATATCATTAGGGGGTATTCGGATTACGTCGAATCCGACTTACGACGGAATAGCCGGAACTGAACCCTATCGTAAGTCTGGGGGGTCAGCTGTATCTTAATTTACAGCTGGACGACGGCCCAAGCAACAGGACGCGGCACCTGATAATGATGATGGCAGGAAATACGTCATAACTGCGTTTCCTTTTCACTGTGCAACAAGATATTTGAAACGAGTTTGTACCATGCTAAATACATTTCAGCCAAGACTGAGTTAAAAAAATCTCTTATTTCAAATCCGTTTGAGCGAGGATGTGTAATTCTAGAGTTCTTCTGGTTTCTTGCAGATTCTGTGCTGCTGACGGCTGACAAAGCAACAAAGGATTGTCAGACCAGACAGTATGGCCGCGCCCATGAATATAAGTACTGCCAAAGATTTATTTCAGATACCCGCGAACAGCTCAGATGAAGGATATAGTCCTTTCCATGTCTCTGACGTATATAGTGTTCAGAGGGACTTATTCTATCTTTGTACTATATTTCTAGCAGGAGGTGTAGTTTTGTTTTTTTGTTTGTTTGAAATCGTGTTTAATTAACGATCGTTTTGTGAGAGTTTTTGAACAAGCTGTGGTGATAATGTAGAATGAAAATGTGATGGTTTAGCTTTAATATTAATCATGTTACATTTACTACCGCCCGAAGCGAAGAAGTAGCGCAGTTAATAGTGAGGTTGCGTTCCGAACGAATAAGATGATACATGGATGGGCTACGTGGCGCTTCGTCTTTTCGGCTTTCAGCCCAAACTCTTCGGAGAAACTGTCTCTGAAAACAACGATGTGTCTGCCTGCAAGATGGGACATACTAGAGGCCAGATCATATGTTAAAGTAGAAAAGATGTTCACGTTCAAGTCATTTTCATGTATAAAAATATACTGAGAGCATCAAAGTAGGAACTACAGAGTGACATAAACCATTTATGCCACAAATACAAACGATTTTACAATTACAGACCTCCAGTAGATGACCCGCTATGAGATATGACTATTAAGTAACAAAATTTATGCTGCAGTTTAATTTTATTGAAGATAACATACATTTCAGCTCATTTCCTTTCAGTATTGGTCGATCCATGTCCTTTGCATAACATGTGAACAATGTAATACAAAAAGCCAGGACACTGGGAGTGGTTAGGTTGCATTAAACTTTCGACAGTGCACGCTATTCTTTTTAATGCAAGCGCTGGTGATTTCACCATTGGAATATGGTCTTGGCCTACTTATCCTGTCAAGTGCACAGCTGAACAGACTAGAGCGTGTACAGAACGAGGCAATGAGACTGGTCTTGGGTTGCGCCAGGCATATTCCAGTGGTGGCAGTGTGCTATCTGCATGATATGTTAAATGTGAGGTTAAAACACAAGTATGCTCAGATAATGACATACATCAGGATTGCTGGGATTAAAGACTGTCCTCTCCATAAGGAGCTGGGGTTGATAAAGGGAAGATGCATCAGATGAGGCAGATCCTGGATGACTGAGGCTGAGGATACACTAAAGTCAGTTTGTGATCTAGATACGGTGGCTAAAGGCAGTGATTGGTTACGGGTGCAGGACCGACCTCAGCTAACAAAGGTTATTATAAAAAAAGCCATGAATGTCAGGATTGGGCACAGGGTTCAAGATCTCATCCAGCATCATTGTGGGTCTTTTGAAATGGTAATATATACAGATGATTGAGTGACTTGGAACAGTAGAAGCAGTAGGGGGTTTTGTTGGAAGAGTAGTGGCACAGCATTGGGAGTCTTTGAAGTCACCACATCAAGCATGTAAATAAGAATTGAGGCTGTGTTGGTGGCAATGGAATGACTAGTTGCTCACAGTGTGGTTCATGATCTGGTTCATGGTGTCGTTGTGACAGATTCATGGAGTATGCTTCATAAGACTGAGAAAAAATTGCTTCATAAAGAATGGATTCATCTGTTAACTCAGTCAGCTGTGATGAATCTAATGTGAGTTTATTGTCCAGGGCATGTGGGAGTACTTGGCACTGAAGTGGACAGGCTGGATAGGCTAAAATAAATGGCAAACTGACGGTGGACAAGGGTGACATTGCTAAAGCTATTTTGGAAAGACTGCAGGGGAACATGAAGAGCAGGAATGAAAGAACAATGTAGTTGTGAAGAGATTGTTGGAGTTTGGACAAATTAAGGGTGCTGTTAGGAAATCTGAACTATGTGGCAGAAAATTAATCATAAAGAACCAACACTTGATGGAAACTATTAACAAACATACTCTTGGATGGATGCTGGGAAATGCAGTGGAGCATATATGGGGCTGTCCTGAATGCAGTGATGCCAGATCATATTGAACCTTTGAATCCTTTCAGTATACTCTCTTTCTGCAGTACACATCACAGTATTCTGGCCTACCACTGATGAAAACAATGTTATAGGTTATTTCTGTCAGTTATCTTGGAAACTTTTGTGTTTTCTTATACACCTTTGTATTTGTCTCAAAAGAGTTATTGAATGTGGACTTGACTTTAACTGACACCACTATAAAAAAGTTCTAGAAACTTTGTGAGAAAGGGTCAGAAGAAAGGGACCACAGTTGTGGGAAAATAGTTCAGTCCTTTCTTTTGGAACACCACACTAGCCCATTCAGTGCTCCCAATGAAAGCAATTTTTGGGCAAGGAAAGCAGCGATGTTTGAACAGCCTCCTAGCTCCATGTGACTTTTTTTTTTCTTTTCCCACAACTCGAGTCTTTGATTAGAAAAAACTGTGTGTGTATCATGGATTTTGTGTGTTAACCAATCAAATGTTTCAGTTAATTTTGACTGGGATATTTATTTTTTTTTAGTTACTTATCTAAAAGTAATATTTCTTCATTTTGTTACGTTGTTTCTATGCTTGATATTGTTCTAAATTTGTTCACTTCTGATCACTTTTTTTTAAGAATACTATAAAATGTTAAGACCCTTTGTAGAACCCAGTTTATCATAGCCTTTATGTGGCAGTTTTTAAATTGATATATTTTTTTAAAACTTTACTTGTATTCTGAGTTCTTTATGAAATTTGTGGAAGATAATTTAATACATAAACACTAACATGAGTGAGTCATTTTTACCTTTATGTAATTTGTAATGAATTATTGTTTTTTTTTAAATATAAATCTGTCGACTGAATTCTCTAAGATTAAACTTCAATACCATTTTGAAAGCTAACTTGATCTATCAAAAAATAAGAAAATTCAACAAAGTTTATATAATTTTTTTCCCTCATATATAAGATTTAAAGGTTCAAAGGTTTTTAACAATCTTTCTACAGTTTCTTATTATCTTTCCTACATTGAAAAAAAAATCTTTCCTAAAGTTTTTAAAAAAAATAATCCTTCCTAAAGTTTTTATAGCTTTTCCGTTTAATGATTCATTCAGCCATGGTGCGTCATGCAACAGATGTGCTGCAGATACCAGTGCCCTACACAGTTGTGGTCTTCTTTTTTGGTGTAGTCGTTGGCTACCTGCCTCTGAGCAAGATTGTTAGTCTAGGCCCTCGTACAATCCTGTATGTATTCATGCCAATTCTCATCTTTGATGGAGCCTTTGCAATTGATGTCTATGTATTCAAGCAGATTATATTGAACGTCTTGTTACTGGCAGGACCAGCACTTGGTAAATATTTTTTAAAAGTTCTAGCCAGGATTTTTATAATGATAAGCTATAATAATAAAAAATTTATATGAATTTCAGTAGCTGCTTGTGTATTTTATTTAAGTACATTAATATTAACAGAATGTTTATTAATATCACTGCATTTACAAAGAAAAACATCCAGTGGTTTGTCATGTTTTGCATAGTCATTTTTTTTATTCATGAAATATTGAGGATAAACAAAGATAAAGATGTTTAGTTGTTACTAACTCCATTGCTTATTTCTTAAATTTGACCCTTATGCTGTTATGGGTGTGGTCAGACATTCTGCCATATTACTGCTAAGAATGTCTTAATGCATTTCAAGATTTCCGCAATTCTGGTGCTAATGACATTGTTAACACATTCTGCCTTTTACTAGTCGCTGTTACGAATTACTATATTCATTTAAGAAAGGAGGAATCACAGTAGCTATTTTTTAGTTATGTGTTGCAGTAGTTTCAGCAAGCTGGACTTGTCAAGAAGTTGGTGCCAATGTTATTTTTACCTCATGAGAGAGGGGGGGGGGGGGGTTGTCAGAACTGTACATGCATTCTTTGCATTCCAGTGTTTGTCTTATATTATTCTCAACCCTGGCATTTCGTGGTCATGTTGTATTTAGTATATTATAAAATACTTCTTATCGACGGAAAGGATCAGGGCACAAAGGTCTATAGTCAACAGCAGTAACATAACGAAAACCAATAGCAACAAAAATAACAAAAACAGTAATATAACCACAGGCTATAGTAACAACAGTAACATCTGCCCACGACTCAGATAATCAAGCTGGAAAGAATCCAAAATGAGGCCATGACAGCAATTCTGGCTTGGACAAATCAACATCAGAAGCATTACTAGGTTACAATCCAGTATGTGATAGAATCCTCACTATCAGACTTAAGGGCACTCCTAGAAATGTAACAGTCATCCAGATATATTCACCTACATCAGCAGCAGAAGAAGAGGAAGTAGAAGACTGTTATAACACACTGCAAACAACGATAGACCAGGTACGGAAAAATGATATTGTATTAATAATGGGGGATTTTAATGCAAAGATTGGTACAGAAAGAGAAGAAGACGAAGGATATGTTGTGGGGAAATTTAGCATAGGACATAGAAATGAGGCAGGTGACAATCTAATGGCGTTTTGCATGGAAAATGAGCTAATGATCGCTAACACACTTTTTAAACAACATCCAAGAAGACTTTACACATGGACATCACCTGATGGGAAAACCAAGAATCAAATAGATTACATTTTAATGCAAAGAAAGTGGAGATCAAGTATAACATCAGCAAAAACTTTATCAGGTGCTGATTGTGACATGGACCATGAGTTATTAATAGCAGACATGAAGATAAAGATAAAAAAGACAGTTACAGGATCAAGACCACTCCGCTTTGATCTACCAAAAATACCAGAACAATACAGAATAGAAGTGAAGATCTGTTTCGAAATCCTGATGGCTCTACAAGAGGAGATGACACCAGATGAATTGGCTATGCAGGCCAGAGATATCTTAATAACAACAGCTAAAGACATGGTTCCAGTAAAGAAAATGCAAAAGAATGGATGGATTACAGCAGGCACACTAGAGCTGATAAAACAACGTAGAGAAATAAAGACACGATGGAAAGTGACAAACAACTGTGAGTCCTGAACACTTAACAAAACAGCTGAGAAACACATAAATGCCTTTGAATGTAAATGCTACAGAAGAATTCTTCAAATATCATGGACACAAATTGGAACAAATATATCCATACTACAAGAACTTAATATTGAAGAAGGTTGACTAGCAAAGAGTATTAAACAGAGAAAACTTAAATATTTGGGACACATTAAACGTTATGATAATTTAGAGAAGACTGTCTTGGAAGTATACATAATGGGAAAAAAGAAAGAGAGGAAGACCAAGGCAAAGATGGCTGCATCACATTGTTGATAATCTGAAAATGGATGCATCAGCAGCAGGGCATCTTGCTTACAACTGAGAGGCCTATAGGAGAGCTGTTCGGGAGGCAAAGTTCTGCGAGGGACATGCAGATGTCTGACTGACTCCTCCATCAATCCATGCTTCCTGTTTCCTGCCATTCTTAGAAAGAATGCTTTTTGTGGTATTTGGTCTGATGGTAGTCATGTAATGTGACCATACCATTGATTTGTTGTTTCTGGCTGTAGTGGATGCAATGGAAAGTGACAAACAATAAAAAGGAATATAAATCTTTAACAAAAGAAGTAAGAAGAAACATAAGAAAAGACAAAAAACAATACATACAAGATTGTTGTGAAAGAATAGAAGGACATGGAAGTGGGGAAGAGATAGTGAAATGTTTAAAGAAATGAAGACATTGACGAGAAATGTCACACTTAAGCTAAATGTAATTTGTGACGAGATGAGGAATACCTTGACAGAGACAGAGGAAATTCTAGAAAGATGGAAAGAATATTGCAGAGGAATGTATGAAACAGCCTACTGTGAAAGCAGAAATCAACAGTGTGAATTATTATTGGAGGAGAAAGAACCCGAACTGACAATAGAAGAAGTTCTATGGGCAATAAAGAATCTGAAAAATGGTAAATCACCAGGATGTGATGAGATAACAGCTGAACTTATTAAACCAGGAGGAAAGGAATGTGCAATAGTCTATCACGCACTGTGGAAAAAGATATGGCATTCAGATATTTGGCCAAAACAATGAAAAATAACTGTATTTATACCACTGGCAAAAAAGGATAACCTGAAATTATGCACAAACTACAGAACTGTTGCCCTAATTAGTCATGCTAGTAAAATTCTGTTAAAAATCATAATGGGTAGACTTTGTAGGAAAATAGAAGAAGTCAATATGGTCCAAGCTGATTTCAGGCAAGGAAGAGGATCAAGAGATCATATATTCAATATAAGATTCATAATAGAGAAATGCAGAGTTTAATGTGAATCTATATTTATCTTTAATAGACTAATCAAAGGCATTTGATTGTGTACAAAACCAGAAACTTTGGGAAATAATGGAAAAAATGGGATTTCCAACACATTTAATACAATTAACATCACTGCTATATCTAGACCAACAAGCAGCAGTAAGAATAAATGGTGAAACAACAACTTGGTTTGACATAAAACAAGGGGTCCGTCAGGGGTGCATATTGTTGCCTTACTTATTTAACTTGTATACTGAAAATAATATGAAGAATGTTAGAGAAGATGTAGACAAAGAATATTACGATGCCATAATAATTGGAGGTTATGAAATACCAGAAATTAGATATGCTGATGACACGATATTACTGTCCACAACACAAAAAGGAATGGAAAAACTAATTTTGTCAGTCCGTAAGAACAGCAAAGAGGAAAACCTCTATCTTAATGTGAATAAAACTAAATTGATGACAACTGACAAAACAAACAATGCATCTGAAATATGTATCAATGAGGAAAAATTGGAAGAAGTGAAGAGTTTTGAATATCTTGCATCACTACTAACTAATAATGGAGATACAATGAGGGATATTAAAAGGAAGACACTTATCGCTCTTCAGAAAGTAAAACAACTAAAGAATCTGTTAAGAGGAACAGACAGAACTACAAAAATAAGACTTTAAGAGCATGCATCTTTCCCATGGCAGCATATGCCTGTGAGACCTGGACACTTAACAAAACACCTGAGAACGCATAAATGCCTTTGAATGTAAGTGCTATATAAGAGCTCTTCAAATATCATGGATACGAAAAGGAACAAATATATCCATACTACAAGAACTTAATATTGAAGAAGGCTGGCTAGTAAAGAGGATTAAAGAGGGCTAGTAAAGAGGATTAAAGAGAGAAAACTTAACTATTTTGGACACATTAAACATCATGATAATCTAGAGAAGACCGTCTTGGAAGGATACATAATGGGAAAAAGAAAGAGAGGAAGACCAAGGTGAAGATGGCTGCAAGACATCGTTGATGATCTGCATATGGATGCTTCAGCAGCAGGCCATCTTGCTCACAACCAAGAGGCCTACAGGAATGCTGTTAGGGAGGCAAAGTTCCTCAAGGGACATGCAAATGAATGAATGAAATGAATATCATGGCCTGAAAATGAATTTATATAGTAGCTCAAATTTCTTACTAAGGGTGATGTTGAAGATGAAATACGTAGTTCTGATAGTGAACGAGATAACCAAAGTGTTTATGCTTGGCCATAAACTTTGACTAGATGGGAAGAATAAAAGGAGTTGAAAATAAATGAATGCTTGTTGAAAAATTCTTTGCTTAAATGATTGTGTTTAGTGGAGTTATATCCCGGGATAAGTTTTGTCGTTTTTACTTTTGAGAAAGTTACACTTCTGAGACGGCGGCAGCGATGCATGTAGTCACTGAAAAGTCAGTGATGTTTCCCATCGATAGAATTGTTGGCATTGAAAGAAAAAGGCCCATTTAGAAAGTATGTGCAAAAAAAAAAAAAAAAGATGACAGGAAAAATATATGTCCAAAGAGTCATGTTTTTGAACATTTCACATGCAAAAGCATAATTGAAAAAAGATGGTTTTTTTTTGTCCTTTTACAAAATTGTATGTAAAAATCATTCACTGAAAAAGTTTTAGTCATCAAGGAAATAAAATAGTAGGAAAAGACATGAATGAAGTGAACAGAAAGGACTTACTTTGAACATCAAAGAGACAGAGACTATGGTTATATCTAAGAAACACTCCTCCAAAATGCAGTATAAAATTAAATGTAACTGTTCTAAAGCAGGTGCAGAGATTCAAATACCTTGGAGTAGTAATAACTTCAGATGGGAAATGCAAAACAGAAATTAAGAACAGAATAGACCAAGCAAAGACTGCATTTCAGAGAATGAGAAACATATTATGCAACACATCCTTATCAATGAATGTTAGAAAACGAGTCCTAAAATACTATATTGAACCTATCTTGTTATATGGAAGTGAATCGTGGACAATAGGCAAGTCTTCACAAAAATCATTGGAAGCACTAGAAATGTGGTTTATTAGAAGAATGTTGTGAATTCCCTGGACAGCAAAAATAACTAATGAAGAATGTATGAGAAGATCTGGAGAGACTAAAAAATCTTGTAAAAAAAATAAGAGAGAGACAGTATACTTTCATAGACATGTAGTGAGAAGAGGGGGCATTGAAAATATTGTAATAACAGGAAAAATAGAAGGAAGAAGAGGCATAGGAAGACAGAGAGAAATGATGCTGGACAGTCTGATGAGATGGTGTGAGAGAAGATCACCAACTCAGCTAATGGCCTGCATGGAGGATCAGGTACTCTGGAGATGCATAATAGCCAACGCCAGTCTGCACCTGATGATGATGATGATGACATGAGTGAGGAAAAATAATCAGTTGCGATGAAATGTAAGATTTTCAGATGACACCAAAAAAAAAGGTATTCAGAAGTGGGGGGAGAATGTAAGTAGTGGTACGTGTTACAGTGGGTCACAGTGTGTGAGCTGGACGCAACAGTGGTAAGGTTAATGTAGTCAGTTTACAATTAAGAATAAGTGTAACATTAAAAATCAGGTTAAAAAAGGATCAGTTGTTTGTTTGCATAATGCAGTGTCACATGTGTTCAAAATGTGTTACTTTCTAATCAGTTACGCCACAGGCTGTGCTTAAAATGAACTTCTCTGGTATATTTGCCTTGTACAGCAAAACAGTAGATGATAAGTTAATGGGTGATAAAGCATGTATTTAGAGGACTTTTGAAACCTAAGATGGTTATTGAGGCAGTTTTGACAAGTACTAATGAAGAAATATAAAAACTGTAAGACAAAAAAAAAAGAATCAGTATAATAATAAAATATATGTAAAATAATAATATTGGATATATGATGACAAGGGAACACATGAAAACATCAAAAAAAAAAAAAAGAAGAAAAATAAGAAGGGAAAGGGCAAAGGAAGATCAAGAAACATGACAATCTGACATGGTGTCATGATTTTAAAAAAGTCACCACCAGCAGGGCTGACTGAAATCTTCAAAATTTGATTTATATAATATAGAGAGGTATTAGCTACAATGCCCACAAGCATAGTATTTGGTAATGATGAAGTCTGGAGACAAAGATGCTGTCCATTTTGGCAATCAGCAACCCACAGCTGACATGCTGGCATCAAGGTTGGTGAACCATGGCTGACCAAGACCCTGTCTAATAACTCTGTTAGTACTCCCAGTAACAGGCCTAGCCTGGCTAATGGGGCAGAGATCACGATAGTCCACATCGTGGTGGAATCTGCTAAAGATGTATTGCACACACCTGCCTTTTAGCTGCACACCAAGGCTGAAAAAGTAGCTGCCATAACCCACTCCCATGCTGATGCAGTGCTGTGCCACAACACCTTCACAGCATTGACTGCGAAGAACACCAGCTCACAGTTCCAGGGAAGTAGGAGACATGACAAGACAATAGTGATGTCTAAATGTACCTTGTTTCCCTGTAGATATCGTCACTTGGCATTAAATGAATCTTCTTTGTTTCAGTGGTGATGGTATTCCTAACAGCAACATTGTCCATGTATTTATTTAAATACCCGGCTTGGGACTGGATTATATCCCTTCTGTTTGGCTCTATACTCACAGCCACAGATCCTGTTGCTGTTGTTGCTATCATGAAAGAGTTAGGTGAGTACCTGTTTATTACTTATGAGCTAACAACTGTATATCATATGGTAATGTTTTCAGTGTTTTGTTGTATTATCTGTTGTGGAAGAATCGTACTAGGAAGCTTGAAATTGCAGTTTTCTCAGGGAAAGCTTCATATCATTCATGTAGGTACCAGAACTTAAAGAAATCCATTGAAGGCCAGCTTTCATTGTCATTTTTCACCGCCTCACATGGCAGAAGGGAAAACAAGTCAGCTCATACAGCATTCAAAACAGCAACATTATTTATGTTATATTTGTCGGTGAGATAATACATATGTGTTCTCTTATTGTAACCTAGGCACAAGTAAGCGTCTCGCTCTTCTGATAGAAGGAGAATCCATGTTGAATGATGGCACAGCCATGGTGTTCTATGAAATATTTATACGCATGGCTGAGTCCCCTCATTTTTCAAGTATGTTTTTATCTTTCTAAATACTTATTTGTATCGTAACATGTAATATAAATAACTGTTTATATACAAAATCTAATCAGAAATGACACCATCAGAGCAAGGTTGAAGTAACACCAATATTACACTACATTCATTCATTCATTCATTTGCATGTCTGTTGCGGAACTTTGCCTCCCTAACAGCACTCCTATAGGCCTATCGGTTGTAAGCAAGATGGCCTGCTGCTGATGCTTCCATTTGCAGATCATCAACGATGTCTTGCAGCCATCTTCACCTTGGTCTTCCTCTCTTTCTTTTTCCCATTATGTACCCTTCCACGATGGTCTTCTCTAGATTATCATGACATGATTATCATGATGTTTAATGTGTCTAAAAATATTTAAGTTTTCTCTCTTTAATCCTCCTTACTAGCCAGCCTTCTTCAGTATTAAGTTCTTGTAGTATGGATATATTTGTTATTTTTTGTGTCCATAATATTTGAAAAACTCTTCTACAGCATTTGCATTCAAAAGCATTTATGTATTTCTCAGGTGTTTTGTTAAGTGTACAGGTCTCACAGGCATATTTTGCTGTGGGAAGGATATATGCCCTTAAAAATCTTATTTTTGTAGTTCTGTCTGTTCCTCCACAGATTCTTTAGTTGTTTTACTTTCTGAAGAGTGATGGATGTCCTCCTTTTAATTTCCCTCTTTATATCTCCATTATTAGTTAGTAGTGATCCAAGATATTCAGAACTCTCCACTTCTTCCAATTTTTCCTCATTGATACATATTTCAGCTGCCTTGTTTGTTTTGTCAGTTGTCATCAATTTAGTTTTCTTCACATTAAGATAGAGCTTTTCCTCTTAACTGTTCTTATGGACAGACATAATTAGTTTTTCCATTCCTTTTTGTGTTGTGGACAGTAATACTGTGTCATCAGCATATCTAATCTCTGGTATTTCATAACCTCCAATTGTTATGGCATCGTAATATTCTTTGTCTACATCTTCTCTAACATTCCTCATTATATTTTCAGTATACAAGTTAAATAAGTAAGGCGACAGTATGATGGAGGAGAGATACCCTAAATAACCCCCTTAATGAAGTAAACTGCTGGGCCTTATCAGTGACCCAGTTTTCCCCTCAACACTGAAAGGTATACGAGGAAGAAGACACAAGTGTATGTGTTATTCCTGCTTGTGAACAGGACTGATTTTCCTGCAGTTACATTTATCTGGTTTATTGTTTGTAAAGCTATGGAACAGCTAGTAGTATTTGTGAACTAGAGATCTCCAACACCAGATCCTAAAATGAGGACAAAGGATATGTATCATTGCATTGTCCAAAAAGTAGTGGAGCCTGCCACAAGACTACTTCTGGCATCCACTTCTGGGACTGAATTAAAGCACTGTAGCCCAGTCCACATCTATGTTTCAAGATCTTCACCGCTGTAGTTTCGCTGCAAGGAGCTCAAGTTCTGAGATATGTTGAGGTACCGTAACTCCAGTCATTTTCAGGATTTCTTTATGGAATAAATCTCATCCACAACTCATGAAGAGATTGCGTATGTTAACATTTGTTTAGCAGACAGCACCATATCGAAGGACTTCCATCATCATCATCCTTATGCTGTCTCTACATTTGAGATAAACTTGGTTAATTTCTGCTGTCTCTTTCCATGATAATGCACTTTTACAGACTGACTCTATCCTCCTCTGAAATATTTGCCATCCATATGTACTATAGTCGTCCTGTCTGGACATTTTGTTTCTAATATGGTCATCCACAAAATATTTCTGTCTTGTCATATTTCAGTTTTCAGTTTATAATTTTGTTTTCTTTTCTGCCTATGAAATTTGTCCAAGCCAGTGTATACTTTTTATATTTTTGGAAGGCTTTTGTTTTTGGAACATATTAGTAGTAAATGAATTAGTAATAAAGTTGTTACATCAGTGATAAAAAAACAAAATTCCATCATGATTATAATCCATATTTAAGTATTTCTTTACAGTATACTCTATATTGGTGTATATGGTGTGGATTTCCATCGGGGGACCTGTGTTTGGTTACATAATGGCCAAAGTGGCAATCTTCTGGTTGCAGTGGACATTCAATGACACTTTAACAGAAATTGCGATAACTCTTTCTGTAGCCTATCTGGTGTTTTATATAGGTCAGTTGGAATTTTATTTCTCATTATATTAACATTTTTGGTGATTCTTGATGTAACTCGCAGCCAACCATGAGCAGTTCAAATGGATTTAAAAAAAAAAAAATTTGCAATAAAATAACTATATTTTTGTTTTGTAGTTGTGAGTTTATAATTTTAAATTGCTGTAAATGCAGCAGACAGTGCATTATTTACCAACTAAAGACTGGGACTATAATGGTTGATAAATAAAAATGTTTGTGTAGTGAATGTTCTTTAGTAGGGTTGGAGTCAACATTTTCCTATCCTCAATCAAAGATTTATTATAAAAACTATCTTTGAAGTTTCAGTTCTGTTTTGAAGTTTTCTTAAACAAGTTCTGACTCATATCTCAAGTAATTTAATTCGTTAATTACGAGGGGTGATTGATAAGTTCGCGGCCTAAGGTACAAATACTTGAAATACACAGTTGATATTAGGTGCATTTGTAGATCAGGTTAATGTAAGATTAAACACCAAGTTTCAAGAAATTAACTGCAACAAATTTTTTTTTTTTTACAGGCTACTGAATGGTAAGGGGTGACAGAAATTGAGAAAATGGATACAATTTCTCATTGAGCAGTCATTCACTACCTCTGCATAAGGGCTTATGATCAAAGGAGTTCCATGAGGATATGGTAGAAACTCTAGGGGAGAGTGCCCCTTCTTACAGCACAGTGAAGAAAGGGGCAGCTCATTTCAAACATGGAAGGGAGAGTCTGGAAGATGATCCCCGTCCAAGAAGACCAAGAACGGTAACCAACAATGAAATCACCGGCATAATCCATGACATGATAATGGAAGATCGATGACTAACTGAGTGGTACATTGCTACTGAGTTGGGCATCTCCCAGGAACGTATTCATGCCATTATTCACAATGATCTTCAAATGACAAAGGTCTCTGCTCGATGGGTCCCGAAACTTCTTGGAACTGATCAGAAACGACACCGTCTCAACATGTCAAGAGACAATCTTGGCCATTTTTCTGCAGATCCTGAAAAGCTTCTTCAGCAATTTGTGACTATGGATGAGACTTTGGTTCATCATTTTCAACAAGAAACCAAAGAACAGTCAAAGCAGTGGAAACATCATGGATCCCCACCTCCAAAGAAAGCAAGGGTGGTTCTGTTTGCAGGCAAATTAATGGTTTCAGTCTTTTGGGATTCAGAAGATGTGCTATTGGTAGACTATCTTCAAAAGGGCAGAATGGTCACCGGGGCCTATTGCACTAATCTTGTGAAGCGACTGCTGGTCAAATTGAAGGAAAAGTGTGGAGGGAAATTGATGAGAGGAGTCATCTTTCATCAAGATGATGCTCAAGTTCACAAGTCGGCGGTGGCAATGGCTGCCATTCATGAATGCGGCTTCCAGCTTCTTGAGCATCCTCCTTGTTCCTCAGATTTGGCCCCTTCAGACTATTACCTGTTTACCAAGCTCAAAAAGGAGCTCATTGGTTGCAAATTTGCTTCAGATAATGACTCATTTATGCTGTAGAGCACTTTCTACTGGCACAAGATGCTGACTTTTTACAAAGAATGGATCTGTATGCTCCAGGATCGCTAGACTATAAGTGCATAAACTTGCAAAGGGATTATGTTGAGAAATAATCCCAAAAAAGTTGTCCACAAATAATCCGTTGTACCTTATGCTGAGAACTTATCAAATACCCTTCGTATATCCAGAAAACAAAAATTGGATTTAACTCTTCCCGTGCCCAGAAAAAAAAATGTGGATGTTCCCGTCAGTGCCACACAAAAAGTGCGGGTCTTGATATTTATAGGGGATATAGTTGTAAAAGTGAATTTACAAAGTATTTCCACTTTAAAAGTATACATATTATGCATGAAAATTTTGTAAATGTAAGAAGATTTCATAAATGAAGAGTTTTTTTAGGAAAAAAGTAGTGTGATGATTTTAGCTGATAATTGTGTAGTGCTTACCATCAGCGATGCCTAGATGTACAATGTTTACCATTGGCGATTTCCAGATCTACTTAAATTTTTGTTTGATCTCGTCATGTGGTGGCATTCTCACTAAAATAATGTCTGAAATAACCTTCTAACTACTTCTCTAGTCCATTTAATAGGTCTAGATGTACTTGGGGTACATTCAGGAACAGTGGTCTGGTCATAGGACATGTCCTTATGCCTCTGTAATCACAATAAATACTGAAATTTCTCCGGTAAAACATCTATTTCGCTCGGTTGTTAGCCACGCTTTAGACTGAACTATGAAAGATCACCAGACATGCGCAGATAAATCGTGTACAATAAAACGTTTTACAATAGTTTTACATTGCAACGAAACAAAAGTGCAATAAAAAACATGGCCGTCACTAGACTAACAGGAAGTTGTTGCGATATCGACTATGGCAGGGAAAGAATTAAGCCATTCATAAATTCATATACAGTAAAATCTCATTATAACGAATTTAAAGGAATTAGCAGATTAGTCCGTTATGTCCAAAGTTATAACAGACTTCACAGGGATTGGCAGGCTAGTCTGTTATATCCAGAGTCCGCTATATCCAGAATAATATACATATAGTGCGGCCAGGACGTGCGGACCTGGTCTGTTATTACTTTGTCTCCATTATAAACGGGGTCAAATATAGCATGATTTTACTATATCATTTTCATTAGATTTCTATTCTACCAGTTTACAAAAACAAAACAAAAATTCATAAAAATGAAACATGTTTAACCAATAAAGCTAAAACTAAATTGCGTGCAATTGCATGCATAAGTTGCTTTATTGCACTTCACAGATACTGTATTTTTTTAAAATAAATTTCAGAATGTGCCCTCTTCTTATGATTGTTTTTAATGGTAGCACTTTGCTTACTATATTTGCATAATTTTGACTTTTTGTCACATTCTGAAGTAGATGGAGGTGTTCAGTTTTACAAAAAAAAGAGTGAGGAAAAAGGGCAGAAATGAGTGGCAGAAAGTAAGATTAGTGAGCGTGTATAATTAGACAGTCCAGTATTTCTGCAAAAGCTTTTTTTTCAAAGATCACATGCAAAAACAACACAACACATAAAAGCACCAACAACAGATGCATACTTAAACACTTTGCTTTTTTGGTGTCCTCCTGATCAGTAGAAGGAAGGGAAAATAATTTATGTCCATTTTGTCCCTTTTCATGTAAAAAGTCATTGTTGTTTGCTAGTTGTTTGTTTCATGAAGCTTCTGTTGTCTTATATTCCATGTTTTAAATGATTTGCACAGCTGATGCATATCTGAACGTGTCAGCAGTTCTTGGTGTGGTAGCTATGGGTGTCACATTGAGTGAGCATAGGACATCCATCAGCCCAGAAGTAGAAATGTTCCTACACAGGTGAAGATTTTCTTTGGACATCTGCATGCATACTTGAAAATGTCAACCTTTTCCTCAGCCATCTCAGAAACTGCTCACTTTATTTATAGCATCATTTGCCAGTTGGAGTTGAAACTGGCTGAACTGATAGCATTGTAACTTCTCAGACTGAAGGTGGTGGGTTCCATCTTTATTGCCATTGCCTTCCAGTCAGTAAGGATTCATATTGGTGCTGTGGAGTTGGTGCACCATTGCTGAGATTTGCAAGAAACAAGTCAAAGCACTGATGAACTTGCCTGGAGTGCATCGATGATGATCCAGAAAGATATGCCAGTTACATTTTGTTTTAATGTTTTCCTTTTTTTTTATTCCAGCGTTCATTATAATCTGATTTAAGTTGCAGTTTACAAAAGACAGTTTAGCACATGACATGATAACTAGCCTAAGTAGTTTTTTTTAATTAACCCTTTTGGTTTGAAATAGGTTATTTGTAGGTATAGAAAATTATGGAACAGCAGCCACTTAGTCATAGGACTCTTTTTAAACTTCACATTAGAGACCATTTCTTCAGAAAAATAAGACCATCCCTTCATTTTTAATGCCATTTATTTGGTTATTAATAGTTTGTTCCAGATTTTGTTTGCATTGATATGTTATGTTATTATTAATTTGTTATGTATTATATATTTTCTGTCCTCTTATTTCTCAGTTTCTGGGAGACACTAGCATTCATGGCAAACACGCTTATCTTTCATATTTGTGGGTTCATCATTTCACGATTTGTCATTATGAGTGCGCAGCTGCATGATTGGATTTATTTAATAATCCTGTACTTTGGCCTTCAGGTTATCAGGTATGGAAGGGCAGCATTTTCTTCGTTATTTACTTTGGAGACTTATAATACTACATTCTTATGAGGTCCACACAATAGGCAGATCAAACAAAAACTGGAAGGAAAGGGAGTGGGAGCATGTGTTCATGGCCTGCTCCCTGAATGATCTAATTTATCCATATTTAACTCTTAATGTGCTATGAACTCTTTACTTGGCTTTATGAAAAATTTAAAAGAAAAAATAAGTAGTCATATGATTTTGTCCTGTAGTCTGGAGTTTGTAAGTTTAACTACCATAAATGCTAAAGTGGGCATAGTGTCCTTTTCCAGTAAAACATGATTGAGATTTAAAAAATTTTATTTAAAAAGAAAAAAGTTCATTCATCATGGATGGTATTTGGTACGTTCATTCATTCATTCATTCATTTGCATGTCCCTTGCGGAACTTTGCCTCCCAAACAGCACTCCTGTAGGCCTCTCGGTTGTGAGCAAGATGGCCTGCTGCTGATGCATCCATTTGCAGATCATCAACGATTTCTTGCAGCCATCTTCGTTTTGGTCTTCCTCTTTTTCTTTTTCCCATTATGTATCCTTCCAATATGGTCTTCTCTAAATTATCATGACGTTTAATGTGTCCAAAATATTTAAGTTTTCTCTGTTTAATCCTCTTTACTAGCCAGCCTTCTTCAATATTAAGCTCTTGTAGTATAGATATATTTGTTCTTTTTTATGTCCACGATATTTGGAGAACTCTTCTGTAGAATTTACATTCAAAGGCATTTATGTGTTTCTCAGCTGTTTTGTTAAGTGTACAGGTCTCACAGACATATGTTGCGATGGGAAAGATGCATGACCTTAAAAATCCTATTTTTGTAGTTCTGTCTGTTCCTCTCCACAGATTCTTTAGTTGTTTTACTTTCTGAAGAGTGATGGATGTCCTCCTTTTAATTTCCCTCTTTATATCTCCATTATTAGTTAGTAGTGATCCAAGATATTCAAAACTCTCCACTTCTTCCAAATTTCCTCATTGATATATATTTCAGCTGCCTTGTTTGTTTTGTCAGTTGTCATCAATTTAGTTTTCTTTGCATTAAGATAGATTTGGTAGGTATAGAGTTAAAATGTAT
Source organism: Achatina immaculata (assembly GCA_009760885.1). Classification (NCBI taxonomy): domain Eukaryota; kingdom Metazoa; phylum Mollusca; class Gastropoda; order Stylommatophora; family Achatinidae; genus Lissachatina; species Lissachatina immaculata. The sequence continues at coordinate 13,930,175 of CM019708.1, forward strand.
ATCTGAGGAAAATGGTTTCTGAAAATAGAGATCTGCTTAATGGTGGATTAACCATTAGACTGGCCAGATATGAGTCTAGAGATATGATGCATATCAGCGGATTTTTATACGATATGTATGTCAATGGTCTTATCCTGCTGTAGCACACAATAATTAGTATATAGGTATACACAAAGCACTGCAGTAAAGCTGTGATACCAAAATGTACAAACTAGGAAAAAAGTAGGAACAACTTTATTATTTAATGATTACACAGTTGTGACGTTTCGGCGCAAGCCTTTATCAAATAAAAACAAACAGGACGAAGAGTCTGGCATTTTGATTGTGCTCCTCTTGACATAAAGGTGATTGTGGTTCTGTGCTGTCCCAGGAGCTAAGTCATTTGCAATTTTCCATTAATTTTTTTCATTTTTTATTGTTTGGTTAACATAAAATTCATGTTATTCTGTACTTTGTCTCCTCTCTCTGATACTTCATCCTGTTTGTTTTTGTTTGATAAAGGCTTACGCCGAAACGTCACAACTGTGTAATTGTTAAATAATAAAGCTGTTCCTACTTTTTTTCTAGTTTATCCTGTGGTGAGCATTACAGCTTCATTCATTATATGTTTATTTATGACCTTATTATATTCATTATGTGTTTGTTTATGACCTTATTCTTTTCATTGTATGTTTATTTATGACTTTATTGTATTCATTATATGTTTGTTTATGACCTTTTTCTTTTCATTATATGTTTATGTATGACTTTATTCATTATATGTCTATTCATAACTTTATTCATTATATGTTTATGTATGAATTTATTCATTATATGTTTATTTATGACGTTATTTATTATATGTTTATTTATGTCTTTATTCCATTCCATATATGTTTATTTATGACTATATTTATTATATGTTTATTTATGACTTTATTCATTATATGTTTATTTATGACTTTATTCATTATATGTTTATTTATGACTTTATTCCATTCCTTATATGTTTATGTGTGACTTTATTCATTATATGCTTATGTATGAATTTATTCATTATATGTTTATTTATGACTTTATTTGTTATATGTTTATATGTGACTTTATTCATTATATGTTTATGTAAGACTTTATTCCATTCCTTATATGTTTATTTATGACTTTATTCACAAGACACATTGTCTGTGGCTTCAGTCATGTTAGTGTTTCTATGTATTAGATGTATATCTTTATTTTATATCTATAATTTCATACGTATTTCAGTGGCTTTTTCTGTAAGATTTGTATCTATAGATTTATGTATGAAATATTTATGATCTTATCCATAAACCTTATAGTTTTTATCAGTTTGATGCTTTATATTGCTTTATCCATCATGTGATATTTTTTCATCATCCAGAGGTGTTACGATCTGGATGTTCAGCCCGCTCCTAAAGCGTCTGGGCTATGGGCTGACCTGGCAGGACGGGCTGGTGACCGCGTGGAGTGGACTGAGGGGTGCTATAGGTCTAGCCTTGTCTTTGATTACTTACCAGCACAACATTCCGCTTCTGAAGAACCCAGATGTTGGGGGGAAAGTACTTCAGCTTCATATTCTCTTTCCTTAAAAAAGCAGCCTGCATAAGCTAGTTAGCCATCTCTTGAACTAGTTTACAAGGGAGTATTTTAGGATTCTAATGTTTGATCCTTTAACACTTTCCATGCGGCTGGTCATTATAGTGACACTTTGGACGTGTTCTGGAGTGCTGGAGTAAAAACACGGGTCTTGGTCTGTAAAGGGGTCTAGTTGTAAAATGGAATGGAAAACAGTATTTCCATGTACTTCCATATACTTAATATGTTTCAAAGTATAGCTAAATGAATGAAAATTTCATAAATGCAGAGTTTTTTTAGGAAAAAATAAGTAATGTGATGTTTTTAGACACTGATTGTGGCCAGCTCACCGTCGGCGAGGTCTAGATCTGCACTATTTACCATCTGAGATGTGTAGATCTACTTGTCGATCTTGTATTGTGATTCTGTGTTGCATTCTCGCTGAATGAATGTCTGAACTAACCTCCTAACTACTTCTCCAGTCGTCTAAATATGTCTAGATCTACTTAGAAAACATTCAAGAGCAGCGGGGTGGCCATAGGCTATGTCCATACCCCTATCTACATCGTCAAAAATTGAAAAATTTCCATGCTTCAAGTCTTTCTTCTCGCTCGGCATCGCTCGTAACTAGACACTCTTTCGCCATTTTGAAAGTATCACCGGAATCGCAGATGAAATATGTACAATCTAAATTTTACACCAGTTGTTTTTATTGAAACAAACAATTATCACTATAATGACCATACGGTAGCTTTGGGATACCGGAAGTGTCACTATAATGACCAAACACACGGAAAGTGTTAAAACATGTTTGCTTTTCATGAACAAGTTCAGAAAATTGAAATGAGTAAAACTTGTTATTAATAAATATGGCTACATTTAGTTTTGGCATATCCAAAATTATCATTTTGTGAACTTGTACCTGAAAATAACTGAGACATTAGTTCAGCCACAAATATTTAGCACAAATAATACAGAATTACCACAGGGGTAAATCGATCAGTAGAGATTTACATTGACTTATGGATTTCAGCGATTTGTAGAAGTTGCTTTCATCTCTGCATTTTTTCTGAAAATGAAAAAAGCAGACAAGTTTAAGAGGCTAGCTACATGTACGATGCCAAGTGGACACATACTGGACTGGGCAGCTGTTGTTAATTAAAATCCTCATGGAGACCAGTGGAATGGAAAATTTCTGTACACATTGAGACTCTGCATCTCTGGTTAGATTGAAAGAGTTGGAAGTAAACTATGGTGGTGCCAGGCACAAATACCATGGTAAATAAAGAAGTGGTATAGCTCAACATGTCATCAGTCACTATAAGATTAACACTGTTCATCTAGAGTTTCTGTTTGCATGATGGTGGATTATGATGATGATGGTGGTGGTGGATTATGATGATATTGATGATGATCATGATAATAATGATGAGGATGGTTTTAAACAGCTGTGGGTATCATTGTAAAGAAAAATCATCAAATTTTTCGTTATTTTTGTCAAGAAATGGTGGAGAGATAAATGTATTCAGTAACTTTATCCTATCTGATATGTTGAACCAATTCTTTTCCTCTACCTGCAGATACTGTTTCATGTGTCAGCAATTGTAGTGCTGACTTTGTTAATTAATGGCACAACAATGTCAAAGCTGCTGACGTTTCTAGGTAAGTATTTCATAGCTAAAGGAGAAAAAGACCAAGACAGAATCAAAAACATTTAGAGATGAACCTTTCAGACAGAAGTTATGAGTTAGAAAATACGGAAGTCAGAGGTTCTTGTCTGTGCTTTATTCGTGCCTGGGGATGATGATGATGACGAGGAGGATGTTGGTTAGTATTTGCGTTTGTTAGCAGAAAATATCAATATAATTGCATCACGGTGATTCTTATTTTTGTGCTTCATGAATTTTGCTACAGAATTGTTTCTACATTATCAGCTTATGCTTTGCTGAATTCAGCATGATATGTATCATTTATTATGCCTCATCACTGCTTTGGTTAGCGATTACATTCCTGACAGTCCAACAGTGCACCAGTTAATATTTACATGCCTGACATCCAGCATCGCTCCTGTTAGTCTTTACACTCCTGACAGTCCAGCAGTGCACCAGTTAATATTTACATGCCTGACATCCAGCATCGCTCCTGTTAGTCTTTACACTCCTGACAGTCCAGCAGTGCACCAGTTAATATTTACATGCCTGACATCCAGCATCGCTCCTGTTAGTCTTTACACTCTTGACAGTCCATCAGTGCACCAGTTAATATTTACATGCCTGACATCCAGCAGTGCTCCAATTTAGTCTTTACACTCCTGACAGTCCATCAGTGCACCAGTTAGTATTTACATGGCTGCCATCCAGCAGTGCTCCAAGTTAGTCTTTACACTCCTGACAGTCCAGCAGTGCACCAGTTAGTATTTGCATGCCTGACATCCAGCAGTGCTCCAAGTTAGTCTTTACACTCCTGACAGTCCATCAGTGCACCAGTTAGTATTTACATGCCTGACATCCAGCAGTGCTCCAGGTTAGTCTTTACACTCCTGACAGTCCATCAGTGCACCAGTTAGTATTTACATGCCTGACATCCAGCAGTGCTCCAAGTTAGTCTTTACACTCCTGACAGTCCATCAGTGCACCAGTTAGTATTTACATGCCTGACATCCAGCATCGCTCCTGTTAGTCTTTACACTCCTGACAGTCCATCAGTGCACCAGTTAGTATTTACATGCCTGACATCCAGCATCGCTCCTGTTAGTCTTTACACTCCTGACAGTCCATCAGTGCACCAGTTAGTATTTACATGCCTGACATCCAGCAGCACTCCTGTTAGTCTTTACACTCCTGACACTCCATCAGTGCACCTGTTATTTTTTTACACTCCTGACACTCCATCAGTGCACCTGTTAGTTTTTACACTCCTGACAGTCCATCAGTGCACCTGTTAGTTTTTACACTCCTGACACTCCATCAGTGCACCTGTTAGTTTTTACACTCCTGACAGTCCATCAGTGCACCTGTTAGTTTTTACACTCCTGACACTCCATCAGTGCACCTGTTAGTTTTTACACTCCTGACAGTCCATCAGTGCACCTGTTAGTTTTTACACTCCTGACAGTCCATCAGTGCACCAGTTAGTATTTACACTCCCGACAGTCTCCTCCCTAACATATTGCTTGGTAAGCAACTGATGACACCACTTTTGTGGAATCAACATAAAATGATGGTCATGCCTTGCATCACTATATTTCCCCCTATTTTGTTCGAAGCAGAGATGTTGTGTCACAGGTGCTACTGAAATATTATGCTATGATGGCCTCTTGAGGATAATGACAGTGATAATTCAGTTTTGTTTTCTGGATTTATTTGCTTGGAAGAAATTAGGAACTTTATGTTAGAGATTAGTTGTGATGGTCTGCTATGGTTTTGTCAAAACTTCCTGATGTGATGTGGACCTTTGTTGTGAGAACATGCATGGCCCAGCTTGTTGTATCACTTCTTGGAACTGTGGAGTGTTGTTCTGTAGCTGGTACCATGGTGGTGTGAAAGCATAAAAAAATGGAGATCAAATTACAGTCAGTTAGGTGAAGACCCAAGTAGACTGAATACATGGACTGCTTATCTGACTCCGCCTTGATTTCTGTCTTGACAAGCCCTGTCCTAGCCAGTCAGAAAGAGCAGGTCAGGAAGACCAGTCACAAAAAGAGATTAGTTAGAAATTTCCAGGTCTGATAAGTGTCAACATTTGGCTTAGCCATGTTTACTTTCACCATGGTATCATGTCAGCTTAACAGGATCATTGTATGGATTAACTCTGAAGTCATGATTAGCTTCATCTTGCTGGCTCTGATCCTGTCATGTCAGCTTAACAGGATCATTGTATGGATTAACTCTGAAGTCATGATTAGCTTCATCTTGCCGGCTCTGATCCTGTCATGTCAGCTTAACAGGATCATTGTATGGATTAACTCTGAAGTCATGATTAGCTTCATCTTGCCGGCTCTGATCCTGTCATGTCAGCTTAACAGGATCATTGTATGGATTAACTCTGAAGTCATGATTAGCTTCATCTTGCTGGCTCTGATCCTGTCATGTCAGCTTGACAGGATCATTGTATGGATTAACTCTGAAGTCATCTTCTTCTTCTTCTTCTTCATTCGCCCTCTGAAGTCATGATTAGCTTCATCTTGCTAGCTTTGATCCTGTCATGTCAGCTTCATCTTGCTTGCTCTGATCCTGTCATGTTGGCTTAATCTTGCTAGCTCTGATCCTGTCATGTCAGCTTCATCTTGCTAGCTCTGATCCTGTCATGTCAGCTTAATCTTGCTAGCTCTGATCCTGTCATGTCAGCTTAACAAGATCATTGTATGGATTAACTCTAAAGTCATGATTAGCTTCAACTTGCTAGCTCTGATCCTGTCATGTCAGCTTCATCTTGCTAGCTCTGATCCTGTCATGTCAGCTTCAACTTGCTAGTTCTGATCCTGTCATGTCAGCTTCATCTTGCTAGCTCTGATCCTGTCATGTCAGTTCATCTTGCTAGTTCAGATCCTGTCACGTCAGCTTCATCTTGCTAGCTCTGATCCTGTCACATCAGCTTCATCTTGCTAGCTCTGATCCTGTCACATCAGCTTCATCTTGCTAGCTCTGATCCTGTCACATCGGCTTCACCTTGCTAGCTCTGATCCTGTCATGTCAGCTTCATCTTGCTAGCTCTGATCCTGTCATGTCAGTTCATCTTGCTAGTTCAGATCCTGTCACGTCAGCTTCATCTTGCTAGCTCTGATCCTGTCACGTCAGCTTCATCTTGCTAGCTCTGATCCTGTCACATCAGCTTCATCTTGCTAGCTCTGATCCTGTCACATCGGCTTCACCTTGCTAGCTCTGATCCTGTCACGTCAGCTTCATCTTGCTAGCTCGTATCCTGTCACGTCAGCTTCATCAAGTAATTGAAAACTGTCATTTTATTGCGCCAGGTTTGACTGATGTAACCCCAGCAAGAAGAAATGCCATGACAAAAGCTGTTAAGATATTGGATGAAAACAGAATTAAAGAATGACCATGATGCATTTTTAAAAAATACTAGTTTTGAGAAGACAATATCAAACATTCAGTCAGTGAATGGCTACTCATATGGAAACAGGACTATGAAAGGGAAAAACAGATGTAACAGTCAGGAATACTATAGCATTTCACTGTAGAGGAGGATTGTTGTAAATGTGCAAATATATGTATATATATACCATAGACATATTACAGAGATACTCAGGAAAGTGAAAAAAAAAGGAAAAATATTCTACGAATGCAGAAATAAAATGAATAAAGATGTATTGAAACAACTGAAATGAAAAAAAAAATACTGTAATAGTGAATGTGATAGCAAGATGAAAACAAAAGAGGCTAACAGGTACTATTGCATCCAAGGAAAGACCAATATTTAGCAAAAATGGCACCCTGTTAACATCAAGTAAAAACCAAAAGCAAAGATGGGCTGAACACTTCCAAAAAAATACTTAATCGATCACAGCCAAATGAATTAATAAATCTTGAAACTGATACACCAATCTATTAATGTTATAATATTAATGTAAATATAATATTAATGATATAGTGGATATTGCAGTGAAAGAAGAACAAGCAGGATTTTGAAAAGGAAAAAGCTGTCTCGACCAGATCTTTACTCTAAGAATAATGCAGAGTGTTCCATAAATAACTGTGCACTAACCCAGTATCAATTCTGGTATTGTAGTGATATCTTAACTCTTCCTGTGCCACAGAAAAAAAAAACAGACGTTCCCGTCTCAGCCAGACTAAAAGCACGGGTATATATACAATATGTATAGGGAATAAGTGAATGTAAGAAATTATTTCCACATTATAAATATACATACTATACATCCAAATTGCTATAAATCTATGAAGATTTAATAAATGCAGAATGCTTTAGGAAAAAAGAAGTGGTGTGATGTTTTTAGACAATAATTGTATCCTACTTACTGTCAGATAGGTCTAGATTGACACTGAGATGTCTAGATCGATTTGTTGATGTCATGTTGTGATTATATGTGCCAAAAATCGCTAAAATAATGTCTGAAATAACCTTCTAATTACTTCTCCATTTGTCTAATATGACTAGATCTACTTGGGATACATTAAAAAACAGTGCTCTAGTCATAGGGGACATGTTTGCCTCCGAAGTCACACAAAAAAAAAAAAACTGAAAACTTTCTGTCGAAAACATTGAATTTGACTCATTTGACCCCTGTTGTTATTAATGCTTTGCGAAAAAAAATGCTGGGTAAATGTGACATGTGCACAGAACATGTGATCTAAAAATTCAACTGATTTTACACCGAAACAAACCAGAGACCTATCCAAAGGCCCAAGGCAGGCGCATGTAAACCGGATGCGGCCTGTCACAAGGCCAGTGGCAGGGAAAGAGTTAATGTCTGCGGTATCCAGCCACATTACCTCCGCAGTCATTAAGAAATCACTACGATACCAGAATCAATGCTGGGTTAGTGCACAGTAATTTTTCGAAATCACTGTACTTGAAGAACATATTGAAAACGAAAAACCATTAATCTGAACTTCATAGACTTTAAAAGGCATTTGATAGCATACACAGAGAATCATTATGGAGAATTTTAAGAATATATGGAGTACCATCTAAGATTGTCAACAACATTAGTGACCTCTGCAATGGATATGCTTGTGCAGTCAATATAGACGAAGGATTGAGTGAATGGTTCCAGATTGAAACGGGCGTGAAACAAAGATGAATATTATCTTCCTTGCTTTTTGGAATTGCCATAGACTTCATAATGAAAAAATGCTGCACAGGAATAACGGGCATTGATTGGGTTCATGAGATCCAACTAGAAGATCTTGATTTTGCAGATGACATAACACTTATCAGTGACAGTGTGAAATCAAGTAAAAACAGATACCCTGTCTTCACAGATCGTGAAATTAACAAGGATAAAACAAAAATAATGAAACTTCTCATTAATCACGAAGGAAAAGTATATGTAGAAGAAGAAAACCAGTTTGCATACTTGGGCAGCTACATAGACCAGGATGGTGACACGAGAAATGAATTTAGAATTGCAAAAGCAGCATTGACCTTCAAGAATCTTTAGAACATATGGCATTCAAAAGTTATTAGCACAAAAACCTAGTTAAGATTATTCAATTCAGATGTAATATCCACCCACATTTATGCATGCGAAAGCTAGAAAATAACTAAAGAAATAGACAAGAAATTAGACTCTTTTGAAAACAAATGCCTAAGAAAAATACTTGGTATAAAGTGGAACGAAGTCAAGAACAGTGCAGAAGTAAGACAGATGAGCAAACAACTGCCTGTCTCATGGGTGATCAGAAAAAGAAAATGGACATATGTCAGTCATATGATGAGAAGAAACAATCAGAGAATCTCAAAACAAGCTATCAAGTAAACATAACAGACTGAAGAAAAAGATGTCAACCATGTGAAATTCTAAAGAGGATGTTATTAAGAGAGGCCAGTCTAGTGGGCATAACATCCCTTGATGAGGTTGAAAAGCTTGCTGAAAACAGGAAAACTTGGTGAACTACCATGCAACCCTGTGTGACTTTTAGCGGCACAGGAAGGATGTAAGAATAGTGAACGCCATTAGAACCAGACAGTTATAATTTAGCAGTAGTTAAGAGACATAATACTGCAATGAAAATTACAGCATATTTGAAGAAAAATAGCATGGGCAACAACAGTACAAGTAGGTGCGCATCAGGAGATGAACACAAATCAGCTTCATCAGGTGCATCATGGGAGTATGAGATGGAGCATGCTGGAGATAGTGCATCCAGCCTTCCTTGTGGAGTTGCATCAGATTACTGCATGTCATCAGAAGATAGAGAACATGCTAACAACTAGAAAGTCAATGGGAAAAAGAGAAGGAAACCAAGAAAAAAAAAAAGATAAGAGAACTGAGCAAGGGACATGAAAGAAGAAAAGCATTTGATTTGATTGGAAACATCAAGGATCACGCAGAATGTAGAAGCGTGAGTGCCAGTGCTATCTGGCGTGGCACGTAGAGGATGAGTGAGTTATTAAGTCAGTAAAGTTTTTTTTTTTTTTTTGTCATGTTATTTTTTTGTTGCATTTTCCAATTCATTGTTTTTAATATAGGTTTCTGGCAGATGCAGAGTGGAAATTAGTGGATGCATTATGTACAATAGAAGACCCTTTCATGAGCACAGAGGTGAGGGCTTTAGATGGTGCTTGGTTATTGTTCCTAATGGATGAGAGGACAGAGTGACTTCTGAATCACATGCCTTGTTTTTTTTTTCTATACGGGCTGTAGTGGTTAGCCCCTTTTTTTGTCCAGTGATGTTGATAAGTAGTAGAAGTAGATAAGTCCTGGATTGTTCACCAGAGATTGGGGTGATGCATGGCATGGAGGTGCAGTTCTAGGCTTCTTTGGAAAGTTTCACCATGGCAGAAACAACATTGAACATCAGTTTCTTTTTGCCAGACTGTTTTGATTAGACTAGCTTCTAGGTAATGCATTGAGGGAGTGAGATAGAACTTTGACTGGCTGTTGCTCACCATCACTAACATCAAACTTGGATGTCCATGTTTTGTGTCATTTAAGTAGAAATATGTGCCTCCATGTTCTTATAGACTTTGTACCATAAATAATTCCCATGCAGTTTTGAATTATTAGAGTGCATAAACTGAACGTTTTTTCAAGTTAAGATTATTCAATTCAAATGTAATATCCACCCTTATTTATGCATGCGAAAGCTGGAAATCAATTAAAGAAATAGACAAGAAATTAGACTCTTTTGAAAACAAATGCCTAAGGAAAATACTTGGTATAAAGTGGAACAGATTCAAAAACAATGCAGAGATAAGACAGATGAGCAAACAACAACCTGTCTCACGGGTGATCAGAAAAAAGAGGATGGATGTATGTAAGCCATGTGATGAAAATACCAAAAGAAGCTATAAAGTGGAGCACAACAGGCTGAAGAAAAGAGGTCGACCATGTGAAGTTCCAAAGAGGACATTGTTAAGAGAAGCCAGGTCAGTGGGCATAACATCCCTTGATGAAGTTGAAAGACTCACCGAGAACAGGAAATCTTGACAGACAACTATGTGAGCCCTATGTGAAGTTTAACGGCATGGGAAGGATGTAAGATGTAAGATAAACTGAACAATAATTTTTTGGGAAACCCTGTATATTTATTGCTTTTGCAAACTTCTGCATTCTTTGAGACATAGTTTTAAAAGTTCAGACATTAAGGGGTGTTGCCATTGCACACAGGGGAAGTCCATCAATACTCTAGTCGTCCACTGTGAAGTAGGGCATCATCTTGATGCACAGTTTCCATAACATCTGCAAAACCCAGATGAATATGTTGCCTCTCATTCTTGGAGATTCAAGAATTGTTTATTAAAGATCCAAGAAAAAAACAGATACAAAAAAAAAGTTTCTGTCAGAAAAAGAAACATACCAAGAGAAAATTGTTTAATGAAACTGTATTGTTCATATGGCTTTCTTCTTACCAGGATACCTGCTGCAGTGAGTGTGATGTTTAGAGTGTTAGTAATAACCAAGTATGAAATAATTGAAGTAATTTTTTAGTTGTTTCAGGTTTATCACTCACAACAGTGACATTTTCAACTGTTTCTTGCTTATTGAGTTGTAACTTGTTATCAACATTCTTGCTCAACTGATATCGGAATGTCCAAAAGAGTTATTTTTCTTAACATCTTGAGTCCTTAATTAGATCAGGATCAGCTGTCAGTCTCACAGTGGTTACTTCATTCTGTTTTTGTTTCTTACCTGAAATAAATTGCTTGAGCATAGATATATTGTACTTGCTTTCACAGCTGAGAGTTAGCAACCTGCGCAGCCTGGTAAGACATCACAGTAATCATTATCATCATCCTGAGCTGCCTTCTAGGAAATGTTTGTTGCAGTGGATTTCTAGCTTGGTCTCCACACTGATTTCATGATACATTGAGAAAAGTTGAGCTCCTGTTTATGTATTAGCATTGTCCTCCCCAAGTCTGTCGTTGTTCCCTTCCTCTTTTCTCTCCGACTTCTCCTTCAAGTGTTGCTGTGACTTAATATCTGATTGTTTTGTTTTTGTTTCTCTTTTCGCTTTTAATTGATGTAATGTCTACTAGTCTTCCTCTCCAGCAGTAAAATACAACCCATTCTTATTTAAATCCAAAAATTGGTTGATATTTTCCGGTTTTATTTTCAACATGAATCACTGCTTCCTGCTGCCAGTATAGATGTTTTACAATCCTCCTTCAAGCATTTTAATAATCTCATCATGTTTCACCTTGTTGAATGCCTTGGTGTAATCAGTGAAGCATAAGTAGAAATCTTTCTGTACTTCTAAAGCTCTATCTATTAGTGTTTGTAAAGCATAAATGACATTGTGTGTTCCCTTTCCTTCAACAAATCCAAACTGTTCATCTGCTATTTCCATTTTTATCTTTGTCCTTGTTCTTCTCATGATACTTCTCAGGAGTAGCTATGTTATGTGACATGAGAGACTGATAGTCCCATGGTCATTACATTCCTTTGCACCAGGTTTCTTTGGTAGTGCTATAAATGTGGATTTAAGCAGGTCACTGGCCATATAACCACTGTTGTAAATGTCATTCAGTAACTTGGTTATTATTTTTATTCCTATCTCCTCTAGCGCCTCTATTTCTTCTATTGTTATATTATCAGGCCCAGTCGCTTTTCCTGATGTGATTGATGGCATCTATGATTTCATCTTCAAGTATTGGTGGTCCATCACAGTTTTCAGTGTCTGGTGTTATTTCTGGCCTTTCTCCTCCATATAGCTCACCGATGTACTCTGTCCACCTGTCCACAATGTTTTCTTTTCCCATTAATATTTTACCTTCTTTTGATTTCAGGCATCCTGTGGTATATCTTATCTTCCTGCCTGTGAGTTCACTAATTTGGTTGTGCATGTTTCTGCTGTCTTTATTATGAGAGTTCTCTGTTTGTCTGCACTGTTCATTTAACCACACTTCCTTTGCTTCTCTGCATTTGCGTCTTATTTCTTTATTTATCCTGCTATATTTTTCTAATGATAATGGATGGAGACTAATAAATATGGCAGAAGATTATAGAATGAGAATAAGTAGCACACATTTTCAAAATAAGAACATCCATAAACAAACATGGAAATCCCCTGATAATCTAACATGCAACCAGGTGGACCACGTTTTAATTAATACCAAGCACACAACAAACATGCTTCAGATCAGAAGTTACAGAGGGGCTGAATGCAGCACCGACCATTATCTTGTTAGACCTAAATTAAAATTCAGACAGAAGAAACATTTTTGTAGTAAATAAAGCTCAGTAATAAATAGAGATGCCTTGAAAAGAGAGAACACTAAAGAAAAATTAAAAAATGAGCTAAAGCATAAGATAAACACAAGAGGGAATGAGGAAAATAAAAGCATTGATGATAGATGGGAAGATATTAAAACCATTATAAAAAAAACAGCCTGGTAGTCAAGACTTAATGCAAAGAAAACTAAAGTGATGACAACTGACAAAACAAACAAGGCAACTGAAATATGTATCAATGAGGAAAAACTGGAAGAAGTGGAGAGTTTTGAATATCTTGGATCACTACTAACTAATAATGGAGATACAATGAGGGAAATTAAAAGGAGGACATCTATTGCTCTTCAGAAAGTAAAACAAATAAAGAATCTGTGGAGAGGAGCAGACAGAACCACAAAAATAAGATTTTTAAGGGCATGCATCTTTCCCATCGCAACATATGCCTGTGAGACCTGGACACTTAACAAAACAGCTGAGAAGCACATAAATGCCTTTGAATGTAAATGCTATAGAAGAGTTCTCCAAATATCGTGGACACAAAAAAGAACAAATATATCTATACTGCAAGAGCTTAATATTGAAGAAGGCTGGCTAGTAAAGAGGATTAAAGAGAGAAAACTTAAATATTTTGGCCACATTAAACGTCATGATAATTTAGAGAAGACCATATTGGAAGGATACATAATGGGAAAAAGAAAGAGAGGAAGACCGAAACGAAGATGGCTGCAAGACATCGTTGATGATCTGGAAATGGATGCAGCAGCAGCAGGCCATCTTGCTCACAACCGAGAGGCCTACAGGAGTGCTGTTTGGGAGGCAAAGTTCCGCAAGGGACATGCAAAGGAATGAATGAATGAGTCAAGACCATAACTAAAAAAAAAAAGAACTGGTTTGATGAAGTCTACAGAGAGGCAGTCATAAAGAAAAGAGCAGCAAGACAGGTATAGTTGAATGACATGAACAACAAAACAAACGAGAAGTACCACACACACAGTGTAAAGAAACTCTAAAAGTTATTCACCAACATAAATGACAGTATATGAAAGACATGGTAAGTCAGATGCAGACATGCCATCAAAATAAGAAAAGCAGAGAATTCTATAAAGAATTGTGAACAGTAAAGCAAGGGTATAAACAACCTCTGCAGAGCTTGAAGGATAGTAATGGAAACATGATAAATAATGAAGAGACAATCTGTACCAGATGGAAAGAATATTTTGAAAAATTACTAAACTGTGAAGAGCCTATAAGCACATTACCATGCGAAGAAATACAGACTTGTGAACTTGAAATATAAGAACCAGACTTAGAAGAAGTCATCTACAGTATCATGTTTCTATGAAACAACAAAGCAACTGATTCAGATAGAATTGCTGCAGAAGTGATTAAGAAAGGAGGTCTAAATCTACATGAACAGATGTGTGCACTAATACAACAAATATGGAGAGAAGAAAAACTCCGTAGTGAATGGAGAGAAAAACCATAGAAAACAAGTTGAATTCTTTCCAGACTAAATGTTTACGTAGAATTAAAAAAATATTTTGGCCAAACACCATAAGAAATAACATCTTATTGGCAGAAATGCAGATGAAACCACTGACAACAATTATTGAGGAAAGACGCTGGCGATGGTTGGGACATGTGCTCCGAATGACTGACAACTCACTACCAAAAATAGCACTAAGATGGACACCACAGGGGAGCAGAAGTAAGGGTAGACCAAAAGAGACATGGAGAAGAACAACAGAAAGGATGTTGAGCAATAGAGGGCTCACCTGGGCAAGAGCAGAAAAAAAGGCGAAAGACAGGCATTTGTGGAAAACCCTTGCAGAAGCCCCATGTGCCCTGGGCACTTAAGGTTCAGAGAGAGAGAGAATGGAGAGAATTATTACTGATCCCAGTATTTAAAAAAAGGGTGATAAGCGCAAGTGTGAAAACTACAGAGGAATATCCTTACTACAAAGAAGCTACAAAATACTGTTATACTTTTAAATAGATTAAAACCATACAATGAGAACATACTGGGAGAGTATCAAGCAGGTTTTAGTAAGACTAGATCAACTGTAGACCAAATATTTTATCCATGTCAAAGAGCAGAAAAGTACTGGGAATATAGAAAAAAAGTACATAATATCTTCATTGACTTCAAGAAAGCCTATGACAGCATAGATACGAGCAGCTTATGGAAAATTATGAAAGAATTTGAAATACCTAATAAATTAATCAGTCTGACCAGAATGTGTATGGAGGATTCACAGAATATAGTAATATATAAAGGAAGGAGGTCAGAACCCTTCTCTGTAAGAACTGGTTTAAAACAAAGTGATACATTATCTCCATTACTATTCAACTTAGTACTAGAAAAGGTAATCAGAAAAGAGAAAGAAGAAAGCAGTACAGAAGAACAAGCTAAAATACTAGGTATGCTGATGACATCGACCTGGTGGGGGAAACTATGTAAGAAGTCATCAATACCTGTATACACCTGAGAGATGTAGCACTAAAAGTGGGCTTGACTATTAACCAAAAGAAGAGTATATGAAGATATCAAGAGATCAGAGGCAGAATGAGACAGATTATATAAATGTTGGAGAGATGATTATTAGGAAAGCAGAAACATACAAATATCTAGGCACAACCTTCAACAGAAGCAACACTTTAAGCGAGGAAATTAAAATCAGAGTACAGATAGGGAATAAAATATACTTTGCCTTGCAACTCCTGTCCCAAAACACCAAAATAACAATCTACAAAACTATAATAAGACCAGCCGTCATGTATGGATCAGAAACATGGAGTACAACAGAGAAAGATGAACAACAGTTGCAGATCTTTGAGAACAAGATCCTAAGAAGAATCTTTGGGGCAATAAAGGATCCAACAGTGGAGAATGGAGAGCTAGAAAGAACACTGAACTGAACAGCTTTTAAATCCCAACGAATTATAAATGTCTTGAAACTGAACAGACTACCCTGGCTGGGGCATGTAGAAAGAATGAAAGAGAACAGACAGACAAAAATGATGCATGCACAAGAGATTAGGGAAACAAGACCAAGACAGAGATGGAAAGACAACATAGAAGAGGATATAAAAGAAATTGGTATCAACAACTGGAGAGAGAAGATGAGGAATGGAGGGAAACTTTATCTGCAGCAATGAGCCTTAATGGCTCCGAAAGCTGAAGAAGAAGAATATTTTTCTTGGTTATTTTTACTCCTCCTCTTGTCCGTCAGTCCCAAGATGTCATCTATTTATTCTTTGGGGGCTTCTTTTTTCGATGGTATTATTTCCTTAACAGTTTGGTGGATAGAATCTCTTAACATTGCACATTGTTCATTTATACTATTTATCTTTGTTATTGCATTGTATCTATTTGTTATAATAATTCTGTATTGTTTTTGCAGTTCTTGGTCATTTTTAAGGAGTTCTGTATTTAGTTTGATGTTTCTCACTTTTCTGCATGCTTTCTTTAGCTTTATTTTAATTTTTCCAATGAGTATGTCGTGGTCACTATTGCAGTCAGCTCCTGGCATGATTTTTGTTGTCAGTAATGCATTCTGGAATCATTCATTAATTAATATATAGTCTATCTGGTTAAAAATCTTTTTTTCCGGGCTGCACCACATTGCCAGTCTTTGAGGATGTTGCTTAAACCAGGTGTTTCCTACAACCATCCTATGTATTCTTGCCCATTCAATTAATTTTCTATCTTGATCATTCCTCTCCCCCAGTCCGTAATCACCAGCAATGTCTGAAGTTCTTCCTTTACCAACTTTGGCATTATAATCTCCCATGACTTTAGTAACTTCATGTGACTTTGTGTGTTTCAGGGCTGTCTCTATGTTATTATAAAATAGCTGTGCATCTTCTTCAGAACTATCAGCTGTTGGAGTGTACACTTGTATAATATTTATGTTTATTGGTCGTCCTTTCAGTTGTCAGTCTGAGATGTTCAAATATCCCACAACTGTCCTTGCTGTTTGCTCATCAAATATTATTCCTACTCTTTGTTCATGTTTCTCACTTCCTGAGTATATTGTATATTTATCAGAGTTTATCTTACCTGCACCTGTCCATCTAACTTCACTCATTCCTAGTATGTTGATCTTCATCCTTTCCATTTCCCTTTTTACATTTTCTAATTTTCCCAACCTGGAATAGAGTTCCAACATTCCATGTTGCTATTTTGAACTTGTTACTTCTGCCACCAGTAGCTTGATGATGATCTAGCCTCACCTGTGGCTTGTGAGCTGCCCTACTGGACGAGGCTGTTTCAGAGGAACATCCATTAACATCGTTCATGGTGAATCTGTTACTCTATATAAGCATAACTGTTCTTGGGAGCTGCAACAGTGGTTTCCTGTTGCCTTCTGTTAGTTTGTGTACGGACTCTCCTCTAGCCTTTGGACTCCCTGTCCTACCCGCAAGGCAGTACTTAATGGCATATTTAAATCTCAGTGGATTATAAACACATAAATGCCTTTGAATGTAAATGCTACAGAAGAGTTCTTATCATGGACACAGAAAATAACAAATGTATCCATACTAAAAGAGCTTACTATTGAAGAATGCTGGCTAGTAAAGAGGATTAAACAGAGAAAACTTAAATATTTTGGACACATTAAATGTCATGATAATCTAGAGAAGACCATCTTGGAAGGATACATAATGGAAGAAAAAGAAAGAGAGAAAGAAAAGAAAAGGCGAAGATGACTGCAAGACCTTGATAATCTGCAAATGGATGCATCAGCAGCAGGGCATCTTGAGAGGTCTACAGAAGAGCTGTTAGAGAGGCAAAGTTCCACAAGGGACATGCAAATGAATGACTGGATTATAAACTTCTTGAAACTGAACCAATTATGCTGGTGGATTTATGTAGAAAGAATGGAAGAGAACAGACAAATGAAAGTGCTGTGTGTATGAAAGATGAAGGAAACAAGACTGAGGAGTAGAATGAATGAACGAACATACGCAGACAGAGAGGTAGACCAAGACAGAGATGGAGAGACAGCATAGAAGAGGATATACAGGAAATTAGTGTCACCAGCTGCAGAGAGAAGATTAGGATCAGGGAGGAATGGAGACAGACCTTGTCTGCAGCAGTGAGTATTGATGGCTTGGAAAGCTGAGGAAGAAGAAGTGTTAGCTGAAGTATGTCAGGTTGATGTAAAACCGAAGAAGAATCGCTACAAGAAACAAGTGCAGTAACTACTTTTAGCAGTCCAAACGCACTTATGGATCAGCATTTTGCATCTTCTGTAATAAAATCATAAACTCATAGGAAGTGTAAAATGAAAGATGTAAAGAAAGCACACATGGTAATATCAATGAATGCATTATTCTGGAATGCTCTTGTTTAATTTTCAGACAACAGAGGAAAAGGAGCTGAGGGAGCGTCAAGGTGGAATTTGTCCGAGGTGTCACATAGTTGTACCGTATGTCCCCACCCAGTCAGAGATTCGCTGCATGTTGGCAGAGGCCACCAGAAAGTACCTGAAGTTGATGAAGGTGATAATTTAGTTTCTTTAGATACACCTCATTATAGCGTAAATATCACCCATTTTTTTTTTCCACATGAAGTTTGTTTCCCAAGATCCAATGTTTTCAATGTTTCAATTTTTTTTACCTAGAAAACAATGTGTGGGACTCAGAAATTTGTGTTTGGAAGTTATGTGCCATTTAAAATTTCATTTTGCAATCTGCAGACAGAATGTTGTCCGTCACTTCACTTTATATAGCCCCTGATAGCACAGCTTTTCAGTCTGTGGTCCACTTCTTATTGTTTGTACATCCTGCTAGCACAGCTTTTCAGTCTGTGGTCCACTTCTTATTGTTTGTACATCCTGCTAGCACAGCTTTTCAGTCTGTGGTCATCTTCTTATTGTTTGTACATCCTGCTAGCACAGCTTTTCAGTCTGTGGTCATCTTCTTATTGTTTGTACATCCTGCTAGCACAGCTTTTCAGTCTGTGGTCCACTTCTTATTGTTTGTACATCCTGCTAGCACAGCTTTTCAGTCTGTGGTCCACTTCTTATTGTTTGTACATCCTGCTAGCACAGCTTTTCGGCCTGTGGTTCACTTGTGTTTGTTTAGTCAAACTGGACAAGACAATTAATTTTGGGGGATTTTTTTTTGTAACATTTCAAAGATAGAATATGTAAAATGTCATTACAGGTCGGCCTTTGCTGCAGTCACTGTTTATTTGGGAAAGACAAACTGTGAAAATTAATTAGGCATACTTTGGTTGCTTTAGACAACACCGAGCAGGGCAGTCTCTCATCTAACAACTGCTCACCCCTTCAGGGTTATTTCTCACCCCACACCCCAGCAGTATTGTTCTGCATAATGTGGCTCAGTGGTAGACCTATATCATAATAATAAGTAAGTTTGTTGGAGCCCTTTTTGCCTCATATCAAGACCCTGTTGATCAGGTTATGTAGATCTTCAGATGTTTAACAGTGCTGGAAGTCTTTACTTCATTTAGACAAGAATGGTAAACCTTGGGGAAAAAATCATAGATAAAGGACATTTAGACATGATAAAAATTAAATAATTCAGATAATTCTCTTCTCGTGTATCTTTCTCTCATGTCTAAAAGTGATTTTTGTTTGTTTGTTCGAGGTTTAACCATAAAACACTTTGTTCTATTACTTTGCCATGCAAAAGCCTGATTGTTTCCTGTTTGTAGAAAGTTGTATTTAAAGATGTCTTAAGTCAGTATAGGTCATGTAAATCTCTTTGATGTTCCATGTCCTGATGGTCCATGAAATTAGTGTATTTATTATATCATCATCGCCTTTCACTCCCTTGAGAGCATAGGCCATGGATAAAGGCTCTCCAGTCATCCCTGTTCTTGGAATTATTCTCTGCTTCCTTCCATGTGTGTCCCTTGTCTCTGAGCACTGTCATATTTTCTCTTCTCTAAGTAAGTCTAGGTCTTCTTTGTTTTATTTATTGTATGGCTGTTTATTATGTGGCTAGTTTCTAAACAAAGTGTGTTAAGCACTTGGTATGGAGAAAAGTGTGTTACTTTTATTTCAGCAAAACTTCTGGCTGCAATTTGAGAGAGGACTTCTGACAGGCTACAGTGTTAGGAAACTGATAGAATTAGCAGAGGAGGCTGGAGACAAAGATGGAGAGTAAGTTAGACTGATTTCAGTTGCTTGAATATCATGTCATTAGTGTGGACTGGATCCTGATGTGCTGAATGCCATATCAAAGTTGTCATCTGTCTACCTTTCCCTGTCATTCTCAAAATTGAAGAAAAAAATTATTTTTTTTTTTTTATACATCCCAGACTTGTGTCTTCCTCTCTGTTTTCCGTCTTGTTCCTCTTGCACTTTGAAGTTTAGTCTGCAAGATTTGTCTTTATGTGTCTCCGTGTTTAGTTATTTCTTTTGTCTTATTTAGCTCAGTTCATGGCAGGATCTAAGTTATTAGTTTGATAAGCGCTTATGTTTCTGTAATATTTTGTTTGTTCTCTCCCATTTATCATATTATGAATATGAAATGCTCCAGCTTTCTTCCAACATTTTTTTCAGTTTTATCTGCAATTCCTCAATTATATTTTGCACAGAATGATTAGAATTACAGAAATCAAAAGGATGTGGAGGGTGCCAAAAAAGCTGGCTGTGATTGTAAGTATCACCTTAATGTTTTATTTGTTAACCCTTTGCATTCCATGCTTGTTTTGTTTGTTAATGTTCCACACAAGAATAACAAGTAAGTGTAACCTACCAAGAGTCAACCACATGAGTTTTAAAAAATTCAGGATTAATCTTATCTGTTAAATAATAAATTTGAAGTTCCGAGTGACCTTCTGGATGTTTCTTTTATAAACAGGTGTTGCGTTGAATTAATTTCAGGTGGTTTTTTTTTGGATGCGCGTGAGTTAAGGATTTGATCAGGTGAGAGTTGCTGATGCTGATGACCTCATTATCTGTCAGCATCCAGAAGGATATAGATTCCTGTCCACTCTGGAATGTTATCTGTACATGTTTTCTGAGGTGACCTCATCTCTCAACACCATCAATTTTGAATTGTTGCCTGCCCATGTTTTGTTCTTTCCATTTGGCTGTACAGCATGATTATCAGGGCTAGCGAACCCGAGTTGGCCAAGACTGTATTCTCTTAACTGTTTCAGCAGGTGAGATAGGTTCATGATGGTGATAGTTTCTGCGGATAATTTTTTTTTCAGATCTTTTTGGGGGTTTTTAAGCAAGCAACCATTGTCAGAATCCAGTCTGATGCAGTGCTTTTTTCAGGTCTCTTCATGGCATCAGCTACCGAAGAGCATCCAGCTTTTGGTTCCAAGGAAGTAACAACCTCCTACAACACAGTCTTTGATAGATGGCTACATTTCTTTATTTTGTCCATTTTCTGTTACAGCCTAATTTTATAGCACTAAAGCCTATTTTATGGTTGTTTGATTATTAGATAAAATTATTGCCATTTTATCTGCCAAAGGAACTCACTTTTAGATACACCCAGTTCTTTGTATAGACTTCATCACTTGTACAAGAGATGGACCCAGTTCTTCATGCAGACCTAGCAGCTATACAGTGGGTACACCTAGTTCTTCCAGTAGACATCACCACTGTACACTAGATGCACACAGTTCTTTGTATTGACCTTCTGTTCTAAAGTAAATACACCAAGTTCTTCATATAGACCTGACCCCACCATCTGACAGATATAACCATTTATTTGCATAGACCTCACCACTGTAAAGTGCATACATTCAATTCTTTGGATAGATCTCACCACAATGCAATGACTGAAACTATAAAACATTCAGGACTTAGAAAATGACACAGGTAATGAAGATAATGAGTTTTCTTTAGATTAGTTTAGACACAGATCTCCACTTTCACACCGGACCAGAATGCTTGGATCTGGGCAGAAGCTGTAGATTTGTCTCATGAAAAAAATCCTGACAGCAGTGCTGCAGATCTAACATGTAAAAACATCTTACATCCTTCCGTGCTGTAAAATGTCACGTAGGGCTTGCATGGTAGTTTGCCAAGTTTTCCTGTTTTTGATGAGCTTTTCAACCTTGTCAAGGGATGTTATGCACACTAAACTGACTTCTCTTAACAATTTCCTCTTTAGTTTCACGTGGCCAACCTCTTTTTCTTTGGCCTGTTGTGTTCCACTTGATAACTTGTTTTGGGATTTTCTGATTGTTTCTTCTCATCACGTGACCGACATATGTCCCATTTTCTTTTCCTGATCCCCTGTGAGACAGATTGTTGTTCACTTATTTACCTTATCTCTACATTGTTCTTGAATTTGTTTCACTTTATTTTCCTTAGACATTTGTTTTCAAAAGAGTCTAATTTCTTGTCTATTTCTTTAGTTTCGCATGCATAAATGAGAGCGGATATTACATTCAAATTGGAATTCAAGATTCTTGAAAGTCAGTGCTACTTTTGCAATTCGAATTCTAACTTCCTTTCTGGCATCACTATCCTGGTCTATGTAACTGCCGAGGTATGCAAATTGATTGACTTCTTCACCAGCTGTTCTTTCTACGCATATTTTTTCTTTGTGATTGATGAGAAGTTTCATTATTTTTATTTTTTTCCTTTGTTAATTTCAAGTCCTCTTTTACTAGCCAGTGAAGATAGGGTATGTGTTTTTTCTTGCAATAATTTCACATTGTCACTAATAAGAGTTATGTCATTTGCAAAATCAAGATCTTCCAGTTGGGTCATATGTACCCATTTTACCTGTGTAGCATCTTTTCATTATGAAGTCTAACAAATCTCCAAAAAGCAGGGGAGATAATATACATCCTTGTTTCATGCCTGTTTCAATCTGGAACCATTCACTCATTCCTTCTTCTGTGTTGACTGCACAAACGTATCCGTTATAGAGATCCTTAATGATGTTGACAATTTTAGATGGTATTACATATATTCTTAATTCTCCACAATGAATTTCTGTGTAGGCTATCAAATGCCTTTTTAAAGTCTAAGAAGTTCAGGATTAATGGTTTTTGCTTTTCAATATGTTCTTTGAGTATTATTCTTAGGGTAAAGATCAGGTCGAGACAGCTTCTCCTTTTTCTAAATCCTGCTTGTTCTTCTTTCATTGCAATGTCCACTGTATCTTTAATTCTATTCAAAATAACTTTGCAAAATACTTTTGACACTACTCCTCTCCAGTTTTTGCAGTCACTCAGGTTGTCTTTTTTGGCATTTTAACGATTCCTTTTTTTCCAATTAGAAGGGACCTTTACCATATCAATTCCTTCTTTCCCCATTACTTTTTCGATGTTGGTGTTGTCTTTTCCTACCTTGGCGTTAAAGTCTTCCATGACAATTAATATGTCATGTTTAGGGACTTTGTTATCAGTGAGTTGTTGTAGTTGGTGATAGAAATCGTCTTTTATTTCATCATCTGCATCATTTGTGGGTGCACAGCATTGTATGATTGTCATTCTTCCGTGCCTTATTTTGTATCGTGCTTTTAATTTATGACTGTTCACTGGTTCCCATTCTGTAAAACTCTTTGCTGCTACATTTGACATAATTATACCCATTCTTTCTTGGTATTTTACATCTCTGCCTGTATGTATTATTAACTTGTTTTCCAGCATTCTTTTCCCTTCTTCTGGCCATCGCATTTCACTGATGCTCAGTAAGTCTAGTTGATATCTATCCATTTCGTGGATTACCTGAGCAGTTTTTGATGGTGCTGCCATTGTTCTTATATTCCAGAATCCAATTTTTGTCACATATTGTAAAAACATCATCATCATCTTTCACTTCCTTGGGAGCATAGGCCACGGATAAAGGCTCTCCAGTCATCCCTGTTCTTGGAATTATTCTCTGCTTCCTTCCATGTGTATCCCTTTTCTCTGAGCACTGTCATAATTTCTCTTCTTCAAGTAAGTCAAGGTCTTCCTTGTTTTGTGTTTCCTTGAGGATTCCATGTCAGTGCCTGTCTTGCTGTGTTGGTGTCGGGTTTCCTCGAGTGTGGCCAATCCACCTTCACTTCCTAGACATGATTTGTAGGTTTATAGGTTCTTGTCCTGCCTTTTCCCAGACCTCCTCGTTCCTGATCTTGTCCTGCCATTTAATGTTTAAAATCCTCCTCAGGCAGTAGTTCATGATTGTTTGTATCCTGTTTTATTGTCTCAGTCATAACCCATGTCTCTGAACCATATAGTAGGACAGTCTTTATGTTTGTATTGAAAAGCCAAAGTGGTTCTTGTTTTGATGTTCTTAGATGAGCATATTTTGTTAAGTTGGATAAGTAATGTCCTGGCCTTGGTTATTCTGGCTTTAATATCCTTTTCCGTTTCCCCATATTTATCCACTATGCTGCCTAAATGTGTGAAATTGTAAAAACATGGACACTAAATAATAAGAAAATAAGTCGAAGAAGATGCTCAAGGACCAAACAATGCCCTAAACTTTAGTGTCTGGCACACTTGTACAGAGAAAGTACTTTGTCACTTTCCTCAGAGAAATATCCTCATTGGACAGTGCGTCGTCTACCCAGCAAATTATAACAGAACAGGCACAATGACTTATATGTAAGTATCAGCATCATAAATACTTCCCAAAAACTAGCACTATAGATGAATACATTTTTCTGTTGTCCTTAAAAGAATTATGCTGAAATATTGGTTTAGCTGCCTTTCATAACATTTTTTTTTCTTGTGGTTCTGTCTCTTTATACACACACAAGGCCTGTCCACAGGCATACAGAACTTCTTAAAAAAGGGATCCAACACTGATTTATGGTAGTGGTTGTGTGTAGTGGGGACCTTTAGCTTTAGTTTCCTACTTGCTCGATCACACACTATCATTAGTCATTAAGAACATTAATGGAGAATTATGTAGTGTGAGAGGGTGTCTGCTTGCATTAATGGAGAATTACGTAGTGCTTGGCTGCCAACTTATATTAATGGAGAATTATATAGTGTGTGACTGACCAGTTACATTAATGGAGAATTATATAGTGTGAGGCTGTCCACTTACATTAATGGAGAATTATATAGTGTGAGGCTGTCCACTTACATTAATGGAGAATTATTTAGTGTGTGACTGTCCACTTACATTAATGAATAATTATAGTAATGATAATTATAGAGGGAATATGCAAGCTCGTAATAAACATAACTTTGTTTTCTTGTTGGTACCTTGCCACATACTCTTCATTTGTACTAGTTTCTGTGATGCAACTTGGTATAATGGAGGATAATGTTGTATAATGTACACTTACGGTAGTATAGCATGTGACTGTGCACTTATATAAAAAAAAATTGGTTAGAATATGACTAAAATTTTCTTGACATATCAAGAGGATGATAGTGTCATGCAGAGTAATATAGCAATATTTGAAGAAGGAGTAAGGCTGAGAGGTTTCACCTATCATCTTTCTTATGTTTGCAGGGTCACTGTCATGCTGAGCGAAAGCCCGTTGCTCATGCTGTCCATTTTCGGCATGGATACCTTTATTATAATGGTGACCGTGATGATAGTGTTCTCAGATGAAATATGGAGTCTAGGCTTAAATATGGTTTTCGGACTTCAGAATACAACTATATTACTCACTTTCTTCAGCGCAGTGTACTACATATTCAGGGTAGGTCACAGCCTTCGGCACTCATTGTGATTATGTTATTTTTTTGTTATTGTTATGTCTCACTGGAACTGCAGGAGGACGCTCTTTGCAGCTGATGTGATGAAGGTGGATGGAGATTAGGTTAGAAAGACTATTTCTGTCAGAGCCACAGTGAAGGTGAAAAGCATGGGCAAGTGTAGTGCTTCTTTAGGAGACTCCATCGTCACGGGGAAGATGGCGATCGCTGCCCAGATTAGCCAGGCAGCCACTGGGAGGAGGAACAGGGTCTTGGTTGGCTACGGTTCACCGTCCCTGACACAAGCAATCAGTCATGGATCATTGACTGCTACTTTGGACAGCGTCTTCATATTCCCCCACCCTACAAAATAAAATTGTTTGCAGTGCTGCCACTGCGTTAACCAGAAATACTGCCGGTATTTTATACATACTTATTTCAGACTGAGACACACATGCCGCTGTCGCAGCAGTCATCATTTTGGCTATGAATTTGATTCTCAATCTGCTTAGTTATGTAAATTCTTCCATCATATTTTGATGAAAAAGACTTAAAATTTTTTAATGTAAAACAAGTACAGTTGAACCCACTTAATATCACATTGCTTTATGTCACAACCGGGATATTGTCACAGAAATTTGTATCTCCGACCAACTCTCATAAGTAGTTAGTGGGCTTTGCCCTGATTAATATCACCTCTCTTATTGGCACACATTGGTTAATGTCACCATATTTTTGCGCCTGGAAGAGTTAAAGACTCTGCTTTGTATCACAGACGAGGCGAGTCCAAGCTATAAATATCTCACAAAGCCTTATCAGTTTCACGACCATCAAAGAAGGGGCCAGCCGTTTGATCACCGAGTGCATGCCTCATCAACCTTTTGAACATATGGGCATCAAAACTCAGTTGGTATGAATGAAAGGCTTACCATGACCATCCTTTCAAAAGAACGTAATTAAAAACTGGTTTCTTTCGGTCATTGTTTGTCTTCTTTATCAAAACATGGGCGATGTTAAGTTGGCAATGCAAGTTGATAGTTGGTCGGTCTCGAGTAGTGTACTGTGAATCATATAGCTAGGAACTTCTCTCTGGTTCTCGTTGTGATAGATAATGGCTACTAAATGCAAACATGTTGATCTAAATTTAAGCTCTAAAATGGATATTCTGAAGCAAGTTAATGATAAAGTTATGAGAAAGAACATGGCAGACAAATTTGAAATTGATATTTAAGCTGTATCGAAACTTGTTAAAAACTGAGACAGAATTGAACAAGACTTTCATTTGTCTTTGAATGAATAAGTTTGACTTAACTGTAAGCAAAGGCGTGTGAGTTCTTACATGGATATTGAGTGTGCTCTGCTGAAATGGTTCAAGCAGACACGTTCTGCACAGTTGCTTGTGTGTGGCTCTGTGGTGGCGGAAATTGAAGGTTTTGTGAAAGAAATGGATATGCCTAGCTGGAACTGTTAGAACGACTTTCTTGAGCGCTTTAAGAAACATCACAACATAACATTTAAGGTCGCTTCAGGTGAAGCAGCCCAAGTTAACACTGATGTTGTTAATGATTGGATTTCTCGCTTGCCACAAATTTCTGGATGTGTACAGCCCAGTTGACATTTTCAACATGAATGGAACAGGCATGTTTTATAAACTGCTACAGAACAGAACTTTGAACTTTCGTGACAAGAAGTGCCACGGTGGCAAATGAGCTAAAAATCGCTTAACATATGTTGTGTGTTGTAACATGCCTGGCACTGAGAAGACTCCATTCCTTGTTATCAGAAAGTCATGAAATCTATTGTGCTTCAAGAATGTAATGAGCCTACCCATCACTTACAAAGCCAACTAATATGCGTGGATGACAAATGAACTGTTTGAGGACTGGGTAATTTCTTTCAACAACAAAATGAACCAGTTGAACAGAAAAGTTTTGTTGTTCATTGATAACTGTCTGGCGCATGCTGTCATTGCCAATCTGATGGCTATGAAGCTTACTTTCCTGCCACCTAACATAACCAACATGCTGCAGCTATGTGACCAAGGTTTTAGATGTAAATAAATGGTAACGAATTCTTAGATTCACTGTTACATTTTTGTATGCTGTGAAGTCATTGACTTTTTCAGGTATTTTTATCTGTATCACTGACTGTCCCTTCACCATTGTTGTGTTTGTTAGTATAGAGCATGTATGTGGTCTTCAGCTCAAATAACCTATCCCCTAACTCTTCATATTTAATCATTTTTCAGATGTAAAAAGATTTTTGTGGCTATCCATTATTCTTGGGGGACTTTTTATGCATGATACAAGGGCAAGTCAGAAAGTAACCTTAATTGTGCTCTAAAAGATCTAAATGGAGTAGTAATTGTATTATGACATCCACCTGTAGATGTATGTGTGCAGGGGCACAAAGGCAGACCAGATCAAAAATGGCCACTCCTTTGGAAGCATGCACAAAAAAAAAGGAACAGCATGTGGTTATTCATTTTTTTTGGTAGTGAAGTGATATATTCATCACGGATGAAGAAGCAAAAAGATAAGAGAAAGACAGTGTACTTTCATAGGGCAGTGTTTTATGGTTAAACCTCGAACAAAAAAAAAAATCACTTTTAGACATGAGAGAAAGATACATGAGAAGAGAATTACCTGAATTACTTAATTTTTATCATGTCTAAATGTCCTTTATGCATAATTGTTCTTGGGAGCTACAACAGTGGTTTCCCGTTGCCCTCTGTCGGTTTGTGTACGGACAATAACTAATGAAGAATGTATGAGAAGAGCTGGAGAGACAAAAAAACCTTGTCAAAAAGATAAGCGAGAGACAATGTACTTTCATAGGACATGCAATGAGAAGAGGGGGTATTGAAAATATTATAACAACAGGAAAAATAGAAGGAAGACCAAGAGAAATGATACTGGACAGTCTGATGGGATGGCGTGAGGGGAGATCACCAACTGAGCTGATGGCCTGCATGAAGGATTGTGTACTCTGGAGAAGCATAATAGCCAACGCCAGTCGGCACGGCACCTGATGATGATGATGAAGAAGAAGCAGTATGGAGACATGTGTCACTTCAGCAGGTATATGTCATAGGAAGTTTAAACTGGGGTCTCAGCTTTGGTGGATACAGTTTGCTCTGGCTGCCAACACATAATGTGAATAGATCTGACACTAATGCTGAAATAGAATGAATGTAGGAAAACCAGCAGGTAAAAATCAAAGAGGTGACTGGGGAATTGAAGATTAGTCATGGTTTGGTGCACCGCATCATTCACAAAGTGCTGCAGTACTGAAAACTGTCTGTTAGGTGGATACCAAAACAACTAACCTCTGATCTGAAAAAAAAAAATATATGAAGAAGTCATGGTGTTAGTTACTGTGGCTAGCTTGAAGACTTGGAGTGAATTACTGTGGCTAGTTTTAACACTTGGATTGAGTTACAGTGTCTAGTTTTAACACTTGGAGTGAGTTACAGTGTCTAGTTTTAACACTTGGAGTGAGTTACAGTGTCTAGTTTTAACACTTGGAGTGAGTTACAGTGTCTGCTTTTAAGACTTGGAGTGAGTTACAATGTCTAGTTTTAACACTCGGAGTGAGTTACAGTGTCTTGTTTTAACACTTGGAGTGAGTCACAGTGTGTTTTAACACTTGGAGCGAGTCACAGTGTCTTGTTTTAACACTTGGAGTGAGTTACAGTGTCTTGTTTTAACACTTGGAGTGAGTTACAGTGGCCAGTGTGAAGACCTGGAGTGGGACTGAAAGGGTTCCTTACGATGGGAACCACTGTGAACCCTGCATGAAGGTGATCCCGTCACCACTTGCACCAACAAAGAGGTAGAAAAGTGTCTTGATCAGTTGTAGTTCACTGGCCCTGATAACATCACACTAACGGTGCTCTGGTGATGCTGCTAGATAAGCCATTTGTCCATTTAAAAAATGTTTGGAGATGTAAAAGCTTCTAATTTGTTCCATCACACTATATATGTTGAAAACTTTATGGAGTGTCTCATTTCATGTCGGCCTTAACTGCCCTAATTTGTCCATATTGTTCCTTTTTTCCTTTAACTACACAATTGATTTCTGTACAAAATGATTATTTGGAAGATCTTATCTTGAAACAGGTGAGTTTTTTTTGTTTTTTCACTTTTGTATTATGAGACAGATGCACCACCTACTGCACTGCAGAGGCCTGTACGCTTTGTGGATAGAAAGATGATTAATCTTTTCTTTTATGGCTTTTGAATAAGCTCCCAAACTGAGAGCACCTCATGCTTGTTGAGAAGGAGTAAACAGGAAAGATTGTTTGAAAATGTTTGTTTTTTTTTTATGCTGACATTTGAAGAATATTTTAACCATGTTGAAAACCTACCATATAAAGTAGTATTGCTAAAATAAAGTAGATGTCTTCTCTACTTTAGAAGCAAAAGAAAGCAAAGCTGCTACTATTTTTCAAACCAGTGAAGTTTCATAAAGAGGTCTGTCTTTGTTAGGAGCATCTAGGATACTGTGAGAGGCTAGTCAGATCTGGGTCATATTGGCATCCTGTAGGGGTGTGAAGTGTTAGTGCCTTCACATTTCTAGGCCACTACAGTATTTGAGGTAGGGGTGTGAAGTGTTAGTGCCTTCACATTTCTAGGCCACTACAGTATTTGAGGTAGGGGTGTGAAGTGTTAGTTCCTTCACATTTCTAGGCCACTACAGTATTTGAGGTAGGGGTGTGAAGTGTTAGTGCCTTCACATATCTAGGCCACTACAGTATTTGAGGTAGGGGTGTGAAGTGTTAGTTCCTTCACATTTCTAGGCCACTACAGTATTTGAGGTAGGGGTGTGAAGTGTTAGTTCCTTCACATATCTGGATGGCTACAGTATTTGAGGTAGAGTTGTGAAGTGTTAGTGACTTCACATTTCTGGATTGCTACAGTATTTGAGGTAGGGGTGTGAAGTGTTAATTCCTTCACATATCTGGATTGCTACAGTATTTGAGGTAGAGTTGTGAAGTGTTAGTGCCTTCACATATCTAGGCCACTACAGTATTTGAGGTAGGGGTGTGAAGTGTTAGTTCCTTCACATATCTAGGCCACTACATTATTTGAAGTAGGGGTGTGAAGTGTTAGTGCCTTCACATATCTAGGCCACTACAGTATTTAGGTAGGGGTGTGAAGTGTTAGTTCCTTCACATATCTAGGCCACTACAGTATTTGAGGTAGGGGTGAGAAGTGTTAGTTAATTCACATTTCTAGGCCACTACAGTATTTGAAGTAGGGGTGTGAAGTGTTAGTGCCTTCACATATCTGGATTGCTACAGTATTTGAGGTAGGGGTGTGAAGTGTTAATTCCTTCACATATCTGGATTGCTACAGTATTTGAGGTAGAGTTGTGAAGTGTTAGTTCCTTCACATATCTAGGCCACTACAGTATTTGAGGTAGGGGTGTGAAGTGTTAGTGCCTTCACATATCTAGGCCACTACAGTATTTGAAGTAGGGGTGTGAAGTGTTAGTGCCTTCACATATCTAGGCCACTGCAGTATTTGAGACATGGGTGTGAAGTGTTAGTTCCTTCACATATCTAGGCCACTACAGTATTTGAGTTAGGGGTGTGAAGTGTTAATTCCTTCACATATCTGGATTGCTACAGTATTTGAGGTAGAGTTGTGAAGTGTTAGTGCCTTCACATTATCTAGGCCACTGCAGTATTTGAGACATGAGTGTGAAGTGTTAGTTCCTTCATATATCTGGATGGCTACAGTATTTGAGGTAGAATTGTAAGTGTTAGTTCCTTCATATCTAGGCCACTACAGTATTTGAGGTAGGGGTGTGAAGTGTTAGTGCCTTCACATATCTAGGCCACTACAGTATTTGAGGTAAGGGTGTGAAGTGTTAGTGCCTTCACATATCTAGGCCACTGCAGTATTTGAGACATGAGTGTGAAGTGTTAGTGCCTTCACATATCTGGATGCTACAGTATTTGAGTTAGGGGTGTGAAGTGTTAATTCCTTCACATATCTGGATGGCTACAGTATTTGAGGTAGAGTTGTGAAGTGTTAGTGCCTTCACATATCTAGGCCACTGCAGTATTTGAGACATGGGTGTGAAGTGTTAGTTCCTTCACATATCTAGGCCACTACAGTATTTGAGTTAGGGGTGTGAAGTGTTAATTCCTTCACATATCTGGATTGCTACAGTATTTGAGGTAGAGTTGTGAAGTGTTAGTGCCTTCACATTATCTAGGCCACTGCAGTATTTGAGACATGAGTGTGAAGTGTTAGTTCCTTCATATATCTGGATGGCTACAGTATTTGAGGTAGAATTGTAAGTGTTAGTTCCTTCACATATCTAGGCCACTACAGTATTTGAGGTAGGGGTGTGAAGTGTTAGTGCCTTCACATATCTAGGCCACTACAGTATTTGAGGTAAGGGTGTGAAGTGTTAGTGCCTTCACATATCTAGGCCACTGCAGTATTTGAGACATGGGTGTGAAGTGTTAGTGCCTTCACATTTCTGGATTGCTACAGTATTTGAGTTAGGGGTGTGAAGTGTTAATTCCTTCACATATCTGGATGGCTACAGTATTTGAATAGAGTTGTAAGTGTTAGTGCTTTCACATACTAGGCCACTGCAGTATTTGAGACATGGGTGTGAAGTGTTAGTTCCTTCACATATCTAGGCCACTACAGTATTTGAGGTAGGGGTGTGAAGTGTTAGTTCCTTCACATATCTAGGCAACTACAATATTTGAGGTAGGTGTGCTAGCACCTGACCTTGCTGCCTGTGTTGTCCTGGAGAAATCCCAGGTGCCCATGTTCTGGAGGCTGGTTTCAGCCTAGCTACGAACAGTCCCAACAAAAATTCTGTAAGGCCATTGAAAATAATCCAGAAAACTGAATGAAAATTCAGGACTGTCCTAGAAAAATGTGGGCACAAGGCTGCAACCTTAATTTATTTTCAGTGCAGAAGTTAGCTTAATTTGTTTCACATTGCTTTCAGATTATGTACACACCCTTTCCAATCCATTATTTTAAAAATGAAGAACCATTGTATAACTTTATGTATTACGTGTTTATATGGCAAATTCATGTCATTGACTCTTTCACTTATATCTTACATCCTTCCCATGCCGTTAAACTTCGCATGGTTCGCATACCTCTTTGCCAAGTTTTCCTGTTCTCTGCGAGTCTTTCAACTTCATCAAGGGGTGTTATGCCCACTAAACTGGCTTCTCTTAACAATGTCCTCTTTAGAGTTTCATGTGATCGACCTCTTTTTTTTTATTGTGCTCCACTTGACAGTTTGTTTTGGTATTCTCTGATTGTTTCTTCTCATCACATGGCCTACATATGCCTATCTTTTTTTTCTGATCACCCATAACAACAGTTTAAAAGTACAAACCAGATAGATGAAGTTATATATTTTTTAACCTTTTTACAGTCATTTAAATGACTCACAGTGAGGAAATAATTTTGATCGTCTTTGTTTTGTATTTAGGAGGTGACATTTATGAAAGATAATTTTATTATCATGAATGATGAATTATTTTTTTTGTCATGCATTAATAATAGAATTTGTGTTTGACATGTACCACTTGTGAAAGAAAGGTTTACTGACGAGTTTAGAGTGTCAAAACTTATTTGTTTAAGAAAGTGTTCACAGAATTCTGTGATTGTTTTTCATTCACAGGTTTGCATGTTTCGAATGATTTACTTAAGAACCGGCTGGTTCTGTCTGAACACGATCAGTCTTATTTTTGGCATCATAGAGATCATTGATCTGGCTTATAACCTGTTTGAAGGCAGAGAAGAGTGGTATAACCTACACAGAGACTCTGATGCTCTGGTTTTTTTTATTGTTGTCATGAGGTTTATTCGATGCCTGCAGATATGCGAGGTCAGTGATCTACTCTTCAGTTTAACTATGGAGGTGTTTGAGTGTGCTTTGCAAAGTTATTTTTTAAGTTTTGTATCTTAACTCTTATACTATCAGACCAAAAATCCCAAGACTACACAAACAACATTATAATAAACAAACCAACTAGTTGTTAACCAGAAAGTGACTTGATAAACATATTTAATTTATATAATAGGTTAAAATTTAACTCTTAAAAATATAGATGCAGTTATTTTATTTTATAATTTTTTTACAAGGCCATCTATGTAGCTCTCAGCAGAAAGAAGTAATTTGGAAATTTAAATTTGTATTTTATTACTAAATTTATAATCACACTGTGCAACAAAAAAGAAAACGAACTTCTTTTGGTTCCTTTATAAAATACGAGGGGCGTTCAGAAAGTAATGAACCGCATTGTTTTTCTCAGGAGCTGTTTATTCAAAAAGCATGAAATTTATACACGCTGTACATGGATATGTCAGGTAGAATTGTAAGTGTTAGTTCCTTCACATATCTAGGCCACTACAGTATTTGAGGTAGGGGTGTGAAGTGTTAGTGCCTTCACATATCTAGGCCACTACAGTATTTGAGGTAAGGGTGTGAAGTGTTAGTGCCTTCACATATCTAGGCCACTGCAGTATTTGAGACATGGGTGTGAAGTGTTAGTGCCTTCACATTTCTGGATTGCTACAGTATTTGAGTTAGGGGTGTGAAGTGTTAATTCCTTCACATATCTGGATGGCTACAGTATTTGAATAGAGTTGTAAGTGTTAGTGCTTTCACATACTAGGCCACTGCAGTATTTGAGACATGGGTGTGAAGTGTTAGTTCCTTCACATATCTAGGCCACTACAGTATTTGAGGTAGGGGTGTGAAGTGTTAGTTCCTTCACATATCTAGGCAACTACAATATTTGAGGTAGGTGTGCTAGCACCTGACCTTGCTGCCTGTGTTGTCCTGGAGAAATCCCAGGTGCCCATGTTCTGGAGGCTGGTTTCAGCCTAGCTACGAACAGTCCCAACAAAAATTCTGTAAGGCCATTGAAAATAATCCAGAAAACTGAATGAAAATTCAGGACTGTCCTAGAAAAATGTGGGCACAAGGCTGCAACCTTAATTTATTTTCAGTGCAGAAGTTAGCTTAATTTGTTTCACATTGCTTTCAGATTATGTACACACCCTTTCCAATCCATTATTTTAAAAATGAAGAACCATTGTATAACTTTATGTATTACGTGTTTATATGGCAAATTCATGTCATTGACTCTTTCACTTATATCTTACATCCTTCCCATGCCGTTAAACTTCGCATGGTTCGCATACCTCTTTGCCAAGTTTTCCTGTTCTCTGCGAGTCTTTCAACTTCATCAAGGGGTGTTATGCCCACTAAACTGGCTTCTCTTAACAATGTCCTCTTTAGAGTTTCATGTGATCGACCTCTTTTTTTTTATTGTGCTCCACTTGACAGTTTGTTTTGGTATTCTCTGATTGTTTCTTCTCATCACATGGCCTACATATGCCTATCTTTTTTTTCTGATCACCCATAACAACAGTTTAAAAGTACAAACCAGATAGATGAAGTTATATATTTTTTAACCTTTTTACAGTCATTTAAATGACTCACAGTGAGGAAATAATTTTGATCGTCTTTGTTTTGTATTTAGGAGGTGACATTTATGAAAGATAATTTTATTATCATGAATGATGAATTATTTTTTTTGTCATGCATTAATAATAGAATTTGTGTTTGACATGTACCACTTGTGAAAGAAAGGTTTACTGACGAGTTTAGAGTGTCAAAACTTATTTGTTTAAGAAAGTGTTCACAGAATTCTGTGATTGTTTTTCATTCACAGGTTTGCATGTTTCGAATGATTTACTTAAGAACCGGCTGGTTCTGTCTGAACACGATCAGTCTTATTTTTGGCATCATAGAGATCATTGATCTGGCTTATAACCTGTTTGAAGGCAGAGAAGAGTGGTATAACCTACACAGAGACTCTGATGCTCTGGTTTTTTTTATTGTTGTCATGAGGTTTATTCGATGCCTGCAGATATGCGAGGTCAGTGATCTACTCTTCAGTTTAACTATGGAGGTGTTTGAGTGTGCTTTGCAAAGTTATTTTTTAAGTTTTGTATCTTAACTCTTATACTATCAGACCAAAAATCCCAAGACTACACAAACAACATTATAATAAACAAACCAACTAGTTGTTAACCAGAAAGTGACTTGATAAACATATTTAATTTATATAATAGGTTAAAATTTAACTCTTAAAAATATAGATGCAGTTATTTTATTTTATAATTTTTTTACAAGGCCATCTATGTAGCTCTCAGCAGAAAGAAGTAATTTGGAAATTTAAATTTGTATTTTATTACTAAATTTATAATCACACTGTGCAACAAAAAAGAAAACGAACTTCTTTTGGTTCCTTTATAAAATACGAGGGGCGTTCAGAAAGTAATGAACCGCATTGTTTTTCTCAGGAGCTGTTTATTCAAAAAGCATGAAATTTATACACGCTGTACATGGATATGTCATGTAAACATTGGTATTATTCAACATAATCGCCATCAACTTGCACGGCTTTACGCCAGCGCAAAACAAGTGCATGTATTCCTAACCTGTACCAGATTTTCTCTTGATTATGTAACCATTTCTTCGCTGCATGAATCACTCCTTTGTCATCTTCAAATCTTACCCCTTGGAATGCATCTTTAAGTGGACTAAACAGATGGAAATCAGAGGATGCCAAATTGGGACTATAGGGTGGATGGGGTAGTACAGTCAAACCCAATTTGGTGATTGCTTCCCGTGTTGCCAGACTTGTGTAAAGGTGCCCATTGTTGTGAAGAGAAGCGGTCTGTTGGATTTTTGTGTGGCCGAACTCTGAGAAAATAATTGAGTTTTTTCAGTGTCTTAATGTAAGCTTGCGAATTGATTGTCTCTCCTCTTGGCATAATATCCACAAGAATCACACCTCCAATGTCCCAAAAGACAGTGATCATGACTTTTCCAGCTGAAGGAGTTGTGTTGAATTTCTTTCTTTGTGGTTGTCTCAGGTTCAAAATGATGTGCCCAGGTTTCGTCACCTGTTACGATCTTAGCCAAAATGTTCTCTCCCTTAGCATTGAAATGCTCCAAAAATTCAGAAGAAATTGCTTTCCTTTCCAATTGATGGTCATTTGTGAGACTTCGAGGAACCTATCTTGCACAAACCTTAGAAAATCCGAGCACTTTTATAACTGCATTTGCACTACCAGTATTGACTGACAGCTTTAAGGCCAGTTGTTGAGTAATGATATGCCTATCAGTAAGAATACTGCCCTCAGCGCATTTCAACATTTCTGCCTTGGTGGCTATGGCAGGACACCCACAGTGCAGCCAGTCATGCAACTCCTTATCTCCACTTATTGATTCTTTGATTCTCTGAACCCGGTGACTGATTGTACTCCTGTGAGTCACAAAACTTCCATACACATCACATAGACACTTGTGAATGTTCACAACAGTTTCTTCTCTGCACTGAGAAATTCTATCACAATTCGCTGCTTATACTGCAAGTTGCTAACGTGCTCCATTTCAGCGATTAAGACAGCCATATTCTTTGGCCAGTTGCGGTGCTGTTTGGTTCACACAATCAACACATGCTATATTTAAAGTGTGCAGAATTCCATGCTTTTGTCTTCATTATTAGCTGAAAAAAATTATGTGATGCATTACTTTCTGAATGCCTCTCGTATGTCATTTCCCCACTGAAAATATGATGAGAGAAAAGAATATGACATCAGAAAATTTGTATTAGCTCTAGTTTTTGATATATGTAATATTCATATTTCATATGAGAACCAAATACTCGCTTCATTAATTCTTGTGGTTGGATTAAATATAACACAATTTTCATGCTTATTATTTTCTTTTTCTTCTGTATTTTACTTTTGAGACATCTCTTGTGACATTCCAGCATTAGTCACCGAGCATAGATGTGTTCATACTGCAACCTATTTGTTGGTATGTTGTCAGAGTTTCATTAACACAACATAGTTTTCAGATCTTTGATTTCCCAGAAAGTTTCGAGCATCAGATCTAAAGGCTTCCTAAGCTGCTCTCTTGTTTCCTTCAAGAGCTGCATCAAATGTCTTGTTCTTGAGCAGTTCCTAAATCTGCAGGCCAACAAATATTCCTTCTTTGATTTTAGCATCAGTCAGAAAACAGCAATACTTGGTGTACCCTAACTGCATTCTGAGTAAAAGCTGCAATAACCTTCAGGTCTTCACAAATCTACCTCCAGTGGTCTTCATATTTTTGTCCTTCATGTGCACAGCGTGACCTACAGGAACAGATGGTGGTTTAGAAATAACAAACAACTTTCTCAGAGTGAAGAGAGTAGGTTCTTCTTCTGAATTTGCCCTAAAAATAGTATTAATGAGTTGTGTGACAGTCCATAGCTAGACTGTTATAACCGTGTCTTTTGGCCATGTAAATTTAGGGTCAGTATTAATGAGTTGCATGACAGTCCATAGCTAGACTGTTATAACTGTGTCTTTTGGCCTTGCAAATTTAGGGTCGGGTATGCCTTCCTGAATTCCGTTTCTATAACAATGGATGTTTTACGATGGCGGCTTGTTGGGCCGTCGATCGTTTCCTAGTAGGCTGAAGACAAACATATAATTTTTCAGATCAGTTACATCAATTAGAAACAAGAAACTAAACAAGACTACGTATAAAATTTTATCAGAAGATGTCGCTGGAACTACATCAGCCACGTACTTAGAATGGACGAAAAACAACTCCCACACCAAGCATTTACGTGGTCACCAGAGGGTAAAAGAAAGCGGGGAAGACCCAAGGACACACTAAGAAGAGTTATCACCAAGGAGCATTCAGCAATGCTCATTAGAAACACCGAAGATCTAAAGCAAGTAGCAAGGAATTGCCAGACATGGAGAGCCTTGTCCTCCACCTTATGCACCGCCTGTGGCCCAAGAGGATCAACTAACTAACGCCTTCCTTCTTTCCATGTTCTGTTTTCACCTTGCCTAACTGTTGTCTTTGTCCAGGAGCACTTTGTGAGAGTAGAGTAGGGTCT
Source organism: Achatina immaculata (assembly GCA_009760885.1). Lineage (NCBI taxonomy): Eukaryota > Metazoa > Mollusca > Gastropoda > Stylommatophora > Achatinidae > Lissachatina > Lissachatina immaculata. Next base: position 13,968,689 of record CM019708.1, read on the forward strand.
GGGTCATATTAGTTTGCTAGCCCTGAAGCAGGCACTAGGAGCACTTTGTGAGAGTAGAGTAGGGTCTTGGTCATATTAGGTTTGCTAGCCCTGAAGCAGGCACCAGGAGCACTTTGTGAGAGTAGAGTAGGGTCTTGGTCATATTAGGTTTGCTAGCCCTGAAGCAGGCAGTCAGCTACGAATCTGTCTCATTCAGCTCGAGTTCAGTGTCTTTCCCAGCACAGTAAGTCCACACTGTTATCTGTTACAGTCTAATTAAGCAGTGTCTGATTGTGTTAGACTTAAAAAGTTTGCATAATAATACATTATGTGCTCTGACAAATAACATGCTACAAAATCATTTCAAATCATGACTAAAGTTTATTCTGAGCTGAGGTAATCAGATTATCTGTTTTCAGAAAGAAAAAAAAAACTCATATGAATCACTGTTTCAATCTGTCTAAAAACAAGGGACATTCAACAGTTTTTGTGTGTGTTTTTTTTTCCCCACATAGACTGAGAAAGTCCTTCACTATTCATTAAATTAAATCTAAAAAAAAAAATCTAGTCTAAAAAAATGAAACAGAATTCATCATCATCATCGTCATCATCAGGTGCCGTGCCGACTGGTGTTGGCTATTATGCTTCTCCAGAGTACACAATCCTTCATGCAGGCCATCAGCTCAGTTGGTGATCTCATCTCACACCATCCCGTCAGACTGTCCAGTATCATTTCTCTTGGTCTTCCTCTTGATCTTCTTCCTTCTATTTTTCCTGTTGTTATAATGTTTTCAATACCCCCTCTTCTCATTGCATGTCCTATGAAAGTACATTGTCTCTCTCTTATCTTTTTGACAAGGTTTTTTTGTCTCTCCAGCTCTTCTCATACATTCTTCATTAGTTATTTTTGCTGTCCAGGGGATTCGCAACATTCTTCTAATAAACCACATTTCTGCTGCTTCCAATGATTTTTGTGCAACCCTGCCTATTATCCATGATTCACTTCCATATAACAAAATTGGAGAGGTCTAATTTAACACAAAAAAAAAGATACTGAACAAGGGTTGCTTGTGTTGGTTTTTGTGATGTGCATCAGATTCCTTGACAATCATGGCCATGATAGAAAAGGTGATATTATTGATTATAAATCACTTGGTGTTTGTTTTGATGTTCGCTGTTAGTGGCCTCATAAACTGTTCATGAAATCTTGACAGATACTTCTGAAAAGTTCATAAAATAATAGATTATGTGACATGACAGGGAAAATGCTACAAGCCGAAGTAATATAACTGTGTTGTTTAGTCGAACATCCAAAATCTTGCTTTATATATAAAGCTATAATTAATTCCAGCATTGATAGTGGGTGAAACTTTTCCTTTAACTCATTTCTTTACATTAAATATTAGTAAGGTAAGGTAAAATTAAAAAGCTATCAAGTGGAACACAACAGGCCAAAGAAAAAGAGGCAGACCGCATGAAACTCTGAAGAGGACATTGTTAAGAGAGGCCAAATTAACAGGTGTAAAATCCTTTGATGAGGTTGAAAGACTCGCTGAGGACAGGAGGAATTTGCGAACTATTTTGCGAGCCCTATGTGACGTTTAACGGCACGGGAAGGATATAAGATATATAAGGTAAAATTCCCATTTTCATGCCATTAAGGTATATTGGGGAATACAGTGTTAGGTCTGTATTTTCCTTGACCTTCGGCATATGAAAGTGTGATGTGGTCAGTATCACACCTGGCAGCTTTACCTTTCCAGATTTCTCTGGTACCCATTTTTAGAGGCTGGGTCAACCCCGGGGCCTTTTTTGGTGCATAGCAGAAAAAATCCCACTGCTGGGACTGAACCCGATACCACCAGATTAGTAAACTAAGTGCCTAACCACTGAGCTGACCTGGCCTCCCACATTAAATATTACAGAGCTAATTGGTTTCGTCAATTTTTTTTCTTCATACGAGATATATCTGAACTATGAGGTAGTATTTAATGGATGAGTTCTTGAATTAATTTTCTCCACATTTTCTGGCATTTTGCTTATGCTAGGTCACCTTGAACACTCACCATCCAGAGCAGGCACTCACCAAACTTTGAAATGTGTGCTTCCCCTCACAGATGTGTTTGGCCTAAGAAATGTGTCCTTCCCCTCACAAATCTGTGTTTGTTCTAAGAAATGTGTCCTTCCCCTCACAAATCTGTGTTTGTTCTAAGAAATGTGTGCTTCCCCTCACAGATCTGTGTTTGGCCTAAGAAATGTTTGTCAAAAGTCTCAAGAAGCATTTTCAGGGTCTCAGTAGCAGATTTGCCAAACTTCAAGGAAAATTTGACCTAAATATGTTGCTCAAATTTGTCAGCCATCATAATAATCTCAGAGTGGTCCTAACACAAAGTCACAAAACCACATATACAAATTGAGCATGGATAATACAACACCAAGTGCCAGGCTCACTCATCAGGCTCTGGAGTAATGACCTTCACTGTCCCATTCATATTTGTTGAACGGCACAGTTATGTCAAATACAGTCTTGAAACTTTCCAACCCTACCTCCCCTTTTCTTTTTTTAATGAAAATATTTCTCTGTCAAAGATATTGATTGATATAAATGCCGCTGTATTTCTGGTTCATAGTTTGGTGCCAATTTTGTACTGAATATGATTAAGCAGAATCTTCGAGACAGATTAACTCTTGGTTGTGATCTTGCCAGAGGATTTGTCAGAGCCAATGAGGTGAGCTAATCACTTTCTTGATATTTTATTATTTGTTTCAGAGCAAACCATTATACTCACTTTAGCAGGATATTCTGTTGATTAATAATACAATCTCTTATGCTGACCATAACAGGAGAATTTAATATATTGACTGATAATTAAGGTAAAATCTCCATTTCCATGTCATATTGGGGATATGGTGCCATATTGACATATTGGGGATACAGTGTTAGGCCCATATTTCCAAGATCTTCACTCCTGGGCACATTTACCTTCCCAACATAATAATTAGTATACAAGTATACACCTATACACAAAGCACTGCAGTAAAGCTATGATACCAAAATGTATAAACTAGGAAAAAAGTAGGAACAGCTTAACGACCACAAAGTCATGTTTTGGCATAGCCTTAATCATACAAACACATATGGAACGAAGAATTAGAGAGAGGAGATAAATTATAGATTCGTATGAATATATTTCAGTGTTAAAAAAATCAATCAATCAAGTGAATAGAGCACTTAGCTTGAAAGAATGTATACATTTTCCTACGCTAATTTAGAAATGCTTTGAAAGAAAATGGAGCTTTCCGACAGTTTTTTCTGATAGTTTTTGTTTATGTGACAGAAATTTTTATAGCAGAAGTTATCTGCCTGATAATTTTAAATTATAAATGATAAATGTGCATCTATAACTTTGAAGCTTCACTTAGAGTAGGCTTAAGATTTTTGTTTGGACTTTCCTAGCTGGCAATTCGCTTAGTGGAGAACATATCTGATGATGTTTATGTCCAGAACAAGATCAAAACTAATGCTGAAATGGCTATGATGGCTGTGCTTAGAGAGTTAGGTGAGTCTTGTTCATTTTCATTTGAGGCGCTTTTATCTTTTCTGTCAGTTTAATGAGAAAAAAAAAGTTTCTGTAAAATTAAATATTTTTATAGATCTGGTGGCCTATTTACTCTCTTCTCTACTTTGCTTTGAATCCTGATTGGTGTGTAAATTTTGTTTTTTTTTAATTTAAAAATTCAATAAAAAAACATTTATAGTAAATAAAACCTCAGTAATAAATAGAGATGCTTTGAAAAGAGAAGAAACCAAAGAAGAATTTGGAAAAGAGCTAAACCATAAGATAAACACAAGAGGGAGTGAGGAAAATAGAAGCATCAATGACTGATGGGAAGATATAAAATCATTATAAAGAACGCGGCGGAATTTTGCTTGAGAGTCAAGACCATAACTAAAAAAAAAAGAGCTGGTTCAAAGAAGTCTGCAGAGAGGCAGTCATAAAGAAAAAAACAGTGAGATAGATATGGTTGAATGACATGAACAACAAAACAAACGAGGAGAAGTACCACACACAGTGTAAAGAAATTCTAAAAAAACGTGAATTGCGTTTCATAAGTGAAAAGCGGTTTATTTGATGATCAGTCTTGTCCTGCTTACTCTCCTCAGGACTGTTGCAAGGTCTGCATCCCGACGTTGCCCTGAGTGTGAAGACATGCCAAGCAATCCGCTCAGTACTGAATGTCTTGAGAGAGGGCATGCACCATCTGATTGAAGAAGGTGGCATCGACGAACCAGAAGGGTTGCTCTTTGTTAAAGTGATTAAGTTTCAGTCATTTCTTATTTATTCTCTGACCAGCTTGATCCGTTCATCATCATCATCATCATGTGTTTGTCCTTTTCTGATTGCCAACAGCTAAATAACTGACAACATTCAAAATTTCTTTTTCCTTGTTTCCTTTTTTCTTTTCAGCAGGTCACCCTGTGGTGAATCCATGGAACTAACCTCATGTGGTAACCAGTTTTTCCCGTCATGCACTTAGACATGCCCATGCTGTATTCCAGTGCGTGTCCCACCGCAGGCAGACAATCTTTGTTTTCATAGGCTGAACATAACTCTGGTGTCTAGTTTTATAGCTGGGTCAGCAGGCTGCACCTGTGGCTGGTCAGCAAGCCACACCCACCTGAGTTGACAGCTTATTGCCTGCCTTATTTCTTGTATCTTCCAGCTCATATATAACAGTGTTTATATATACCAAGATGCTAACAGTGTGGCAACCAGCAGGCTATAGCCACGTGCTGGCCTCAGGGTCAGTGAACCGTAGCTGGCCAAGGTCCTGTTTTACCTCTCCATTGGCCCCTCCCAATAACAGGCCTAGCCTGGCTAAGGGGACAAGGATCGCAGTAGTCCCCAGGCTGGTGTAGTCTGCTAAAGAAGCATATTTGTCAGAGCTAATGAGGTTAGCTACTATTTGTTTCAGAGCAAAACCATTGTACTCACTTTAGCAGGATATTCTATTACACAGTAATTAATAGCACAATCTGTTATGCTGACCATAAGAGGAGAATTTTGACTTTAATTGGTGAAGAAAAGCCATTTCCAGGCCATTAAAGCATATTTGGAATATGGTGTTAGGCCTGTATTTCCATTTTTTAACTGCATTTGGGGACTGAAAAATCAGGAGCCATAACCCATTCCCAAGCTGTACTTCAACACCTCCACAGCATCAGCTGCAAAGAACACCAGCTGACGGTTCCAAGGAGGTAGAAGACAAGCCAAGCCATAAGTCACTCACAGTCATTCATTGTGTCTTGTCTGTAACCATCTTATATTATTGTTCAGTTTTCTTGGAGTATTTCCATTTACATAGATTTTACGTATATTCCATTTGTTTATGTTTTTGAATGCTTCCATTTTCAACCCAGAAATTTTAGTTTTTCATCATATTCATGTTCATAAAATTTTAATTATACATTACTTTTATGCAGTTTTAATACTTTGAGTCTCTGCTTATGTTATTTGTACTTTTACCAGTTTTAAAAAAAAATTTCTGCTTATAACATTTTATATCTTGGCTTGTTATTTTATACCTCAGCTTATGAGATGTTATCTCGGCCTGCTTTATCTTTATATGTCAGCTTATATTATTTTATATTTTTTTTATTATATTTGTATATCATCTAAGTTATGTTAGATCTCAGCTTATAGCATTTTTAAATTTGAGACAACATTATTTTAAATTTCTGTGTTATTTTATATTGCAGCTTTTGTTAACGTATATCTCTTCTCGTGTTCTCCACATGTCTTTGTGCAGACGGACATGATGTGCGGTTTCTGTCCAAGTTAGCCACAATACAGTTTATATCTGTCATGTCATAGGTGATTGAGTCTAAGATGAAGCGGGTCATGGCAAATCCACCTCAGCTGCTGATTCCTTCACCCAAGAAGATCCTAGAATCCATCCCATGGATAGATGGGAACCAGCTGTTGGTGGAGTTCATTCTTGGTCTGGCAGAGAAGAGAGTGTACCAGTATGGAGATGCTATCATGAGGATTGGAGATGTTCCAGATGGTATCCATTTTATTGTCAGTGGACTGGTCAAGGTAAAATGCATCAGTGGTTACAGACATTATTGGCATTATAGAAGCATAGATTTAATATGGTTTGTGGCTTTTACTGAATTTGAAATCTTCCAATATAAAGTTGTAATTGAATGTTGAGATGGTCAGCGTCACAGTTAACTGATTTCTCTTTCGAAGATGTGGGTTGCAGGCTGCAGACCTGCAGCAGTCATACTCGGATTGACTGATCTGTGAAAGTGTATGCATAGTAGCAATGCAATAGGAAGAAACTACCTCAGGAACTGAAACTCTAGAGATTGACTACATACAGTGTAAAGGGTACCAGAACATTCTGTATATAGAGTTGTCACATGTTAAGTGTTTTCCCTAGAGCGGGAGTATGTTAGTATGGACATCTGGGATTTAACTTGGAGTTGGAGGTCCTAGGGCTGAGGTTTAACTTGGAGTTAGAGGTCCTAGGGCTGAGGTTTAACTGAGTTAGAGGTCCTAGGGGTGAGGTTTAACTTGGAGTTGGAGTCCTAGGGCTGAGGTTTAACTTGGAGTTAGAGGTCCTAGGGCTGAGGTTTAACTTGGAGTTAGAGGTCCTAGGGCTGAGGTTTAACTTGGAGTTAGAGGTCCTAGGGCTGAGGTTTAACTGAGTTAGAGGTCCTAGGGCTGAGGTTTAACTGAGTTAGAGGTCCTAGGGGTGAGGTTTAACTTGGAGTTGGAGTCCTAGGGCTGAGGTTTAACTGAGTTGGAGGTCCTAGGGCTGAGGTTTAACTTGGAGTTAGAGGTCCTAGGGCTGAGGTTTAACTGAGTTAGAGGTCCTAGGGGTGAGGTTTAACTTGGAGTTGGAGTCCTAGGGCTGAGGTTTAACTTGGAGTTAGAGGTCCTAGGGCTGAGGTTTAACTTGGAGTTAGAGGTCCTAGGGCTGAGGTTTAACTTGGAGTTAGAGGTCCTAGGGCTGAGGTTTAACTGAGTTAGAGGTCCTAGGGCTGAGGTTTAACTGAGTTAGAGGTCCTAGGGGTGAGGTTTAACTTGGAGTTGGAGTCCTAGGGCTGAGGTTTAACTGAGTTAGAGGTCCTAGGGCTGAGGTTTAACTTGGAGTTAGAGGTCCTAGGGCTGAGGTTTAACTGAGTTAGAGGTCCTAGGGGTGAGGTTTAACTTGGAGTTGGAGTCCTAGGGCTGAGGTTTAAATTGGAATTGGAGGTCCTAGGGCTGAGGTTTAATTTGGAGTTGGAGGTCCTAGGGCTGAGGTTTAACTTGGAGTTGGAGGTCCTAGGGCTGAGGTTTAACTTGGAGTTGGAGGTCCTAGGGCTGAGGTTTAACTTGGAGTTGGAGGTCCTAGGGCTGAGGTTTAACTTGGAGTTGGAGGTCCTAGGGCTGAGGTTTAACTTGGAGTTGGAGGTCCTAGGGCTGAGATTTAATTTTAATAATGTTTGTATTTTATTTGAATTAATGTTAATTTTGAATATGGTTATATTTGATCTTGGTTTGATTAATATTTTGTTTTATTATGTTTTTACTGTTTTTATTATGTTAACATTGATTTTGATTATATTAACATTTTTTGTTTCAGGTGGAGGTGCCATTAGAGACAGACAAAAATGATCCTGACCCTGGCGTCAAGGGTGTACGTCTTATGGATTTCCTGTCTACAGGAAATGTTATTGGAGAAAAGAGTGTTTTGTTTGAGATCCCACGTACAGCAACACTTAGCTGTGAAACGATAGTTCAGGTACGTATAAGCTGTGAGACAATAGTTCAGGTACGTATAAGCTGTGAGACAATAGTTCAGGTACGTATAAGCTGTGAGACAATAGTTCAGGTACGTATAAGCTGTGAGACAATAGTTCAGGTACGTATAAGCTGTGAGACAATAGTTCAGGTACGTATAAGCTGTGAGACAATAGTTCAGGTACGTATAAGCTGTGAGACAATAGTTCAGGTACGTATAAGCTGTGAGACAATAGTTCAGGTACGTATAAGCTGTGAGACAATAGTTCAGGTACGTATAAGCTGTGAGATAATAGTTCAGGTACGTATAAGCTGTGGGACAATAGTTCAGGTACGTATAAGCTGTGGGACATTAGTTCAGGTACGTATAAGCTGTGGGACAATAGTTCAGGTACATATAAGCTGTGGAACAATAGTTCAGGTACGTATAAGCTATGAGACAATAGTTCAAGTATGTATAAGCTGTGAGACAATAGTTCAGGTACATATAAGCTGTGGGACAATAGTTCAGGTACGTATAAGCTGTGGGACAATAGTTCAGGTACGTATAAGCTGTGGGACAATAGTTCAGGTACGTATAAGCTGTGAGACAATAGTTCAGGTACGTATAAGCTGTGAGACAATAGTTCAGGTACGTATAAGCTGTGAGATAATAGTTCAGGTACATATAAGCTGTGGGACAATAGTTCAGGTACATATAAGCCGTGGGACAATAGTTCAAGTACGTATAAGCTGTGAGATAATAGTTCAGGTACGTATAAGCTGTGGGACAATACTTCAGGTACATATAAACTGTGAGACAATAGTTCAGGTATGTATAAGCTGTGGGACAATAGTTCAGGTACATATAAGCTGTGGGACAATAGTTCAGGTATGTATAAGCTGTGGGACAATAGTTCAGGTACATATAAGCTGTGGGACAATAGTTCAGGTATATATAAGCTGTGAGACAATATTTCAAGTACATATAAGCTGTGGGACAATAGTTCAGGTACGTATAACTGTGAGACAGTAGTTTAGGAACATATAAGCTGTGAGACAATAGTTCAGGTACGTATAAGCTGTGGGACAATAGTTCAGGTACGTATAACTGTGAGACAGTAGTTTAGGAACATATAAGCTGTGGGACAATAGTTCAGGTACGTATAAGCTGTGAGACAATAGTTCAGGTACATATAAGCTGTGGGACAATAGTTCAGGTACGTATAACTGTGAGACAGTAGTTTAGGAACATATAAGCTGTGGGACAATAGTTCAGGTACGTATAAGCTGTGGGACAATAGTTCAGGTACATATAAGCTGTGGGACAATAGTTAGGTATATATAAGCTGTGAGACAATATTTCAAGTACATATAAGCTGTGGGACAATAGTTCAGGTACGTATAAGCTGTAGGTACGTATAAGCTGTGGGACAATAGTTCAGGTACATATAAGCTGTGGGACAATAGTTTAGGAACATATAAGCTGTGAGACAATGAGTATAATGGTAGGATTCTAAGTAAATATTGCTGCACTACTGATCCTTATCTGATTAGTCAGCCTGTTTTATTGTTCATATTTAGGGAGCACTGTAAGATAAGTTATTGGTGTGCAAGAGTCACCTGTGCTAGTCTCTTCACAGCCACAACAACCACCCTTCTGTTCAGTGTCTTGGTTTGTTTACAAAATTACAAGAAGCAAAGAGAAAAATTATCTCACCAAGTGGCTGGAAAAGAATGGCAGATGAGCTGATTGGAAACAAACAAGAATGCAAAAAAAAGAATGGAAAGAAATGGCAGATGAACTGATTGGAAAGACGCAAGAGTGCAAACAACAGAAAAGAATGGAAGATGAACTGATGGGAAACAAACAAGAATGAGAAGAATGGCAGATGAACATACTGGAAACACAGAATCATATGCTTCTCCAGAGTACACAGTCCTTCATGCAGGCCATCAGCTCTGTTGGTGATCTCTCACACCATCCCGTCAGACTGTCTAGTATCATTTCTCTTGGTCTTCCTTTTGATCTTCTTCCTTCTATTTTTCCTGTTGTTATAATATTTTCAATGGCCGCTCATCTCATTGCATGTCCTATGAAAGTACATTGTCTTTCTCCTATTTTTTTACAAGATTTTTTTTCTCTCCAGCTCTTCTCATACATTCTTCATTAGTTATTTTTGCTGTCCAGGGGATTCGCAACATTCTTCTAATAAACCACATTTCTGCTGCTCCTGATGAAAACACAGAAGAGTACAAAAAATAGAATATAAGATGAATTGATTGGAAACACACAAGAATGCTTAAAAAAAATAGAAAAGAATGAAAGATGAACTGATTGTTTTTGCATTGGTTAAAATATACCTTGATGTGTATGAAATATCTCTGCCACGAGAATGTTTGATGTAATCAGTATTGAATTACCATGAGATTCAAAGTTTAAATCTGTGAAAGTCAGAATATTCACATTTTAAATAAGTGACAGCATTGTAAATCTGTGGCATCTATGATATTTACATTCTAAGTCCATGACAGTCATGGTATTTACATTCTGAATCTACAGTAAGTCAAGCTTTTCACATTCTAAATCATGTCTGTGATCTCCAGACCATGTTTCTCAGCATTAAAAACCTCAAGTTGACTTTTGAGACATTTTCGTTCCTTGATCCACCATTAGCGACTCGAATATGGAGGGTGTGTGCTGTGAAGATAGCCCTGAACATACTTTCTAACATGCCCAGTTATCGGGTGAGTTGTTGAACTCTGTTGTATTTATGTTGTACAAAAAACAAAGCTTTCTAGCATATTCTTTCAGCTATCTGAGCCATTGTGGCTCATTGCTACTGATGAGCCCTCTCTCCATTCCTCGCTGTTCTTAGTCTTCTCCTGCCACTTGTTCACTCTGAGGCCTCATAGATCTTCTTCCAGGTTGTCACGCCACCGTTATCTTGGTCTGACTCCGTTTATCATTTCTATGTAAGTCCTATTTGTCTGTCTATTCCTGACCATCCTCTCTAAGCCATCTCATTCTGTTGTTTTTCATAATGGTGGTTATAAGTGGAGATTGGAATAATGTGTATATTTCTGGCAGATGGATGGGGAAAAAAGTGTGACAGGGTTCACATAGTGATAAATTGATCATAAGGAGCTTTTGTTTTTTTGGCATTATGTTCCATGACATTCTGCATGACACAAAGAGTGTGGAGTGTTAGTGCCTTCATGTTTCTAGGCCACTGCAGCATTGTAAAGAGGGTGGTGTGAGGTGTTAGTGCCTTCATGTTTCTAGGCCACTGCAGCATTGTAAAGAGGGTGATGTGAGGTGTTAGTGCCTTCATGTTTCTAGGCCACTGCAGCATTGTAAAGAGGGTGATGTGAGGTGTTAGTGCCTTCATGTTTCTAGGCCACTGCAGCATTGTAAAGAGGGTGATGTGAGGTGTTAGTGCCTTCATGTTTCTAGGCCACTGCAGCATTGTAAAGAGGGTGATGTGAGGTGTTAGTGCCTTCATGTTTCTAGGCCACTGCAGCATTGTAAAGAGGGTGATGTGAGGTGTTAGTGCCTTCATGTTTCTAGGCCACTGCAGCATTGTAAAGAGGGTGATGTGAGGTGTTAGTGCCTTCATGTTTGTAGGGCACTGCAGCATTGTAAAGAGGGTGATGTGAGGTGTTAGTGCCTTCATGTTTCTAGGCCACTGCAGCATTGTAAAGAGGGTGATGTGAGGTGTTAGTGCCTTCATGTTTGTAGGGCACTGCAGCATTGTAAAGAGGGTGATGTGAGGTGTTAGTGCCTTCATGTTTGTAGGCCACTGCAGCATTGTAAAGAGGGTGGTGTGAGGTGTTAGTGCCTTCATGTTTGTAGGGCACTGCAGCATTATAAGGAGGCAGCTGGTGTGAGGTGTTAGTGCCTTCATGTTTGTAGGCCACTGCAGCATTATAAGGAGGCAGCTGGTGTGAGGTGTTAGTGCCTTCATGTTTGTAGGCCACTGAAGCATTGTAGGGAGGCCAGCACCTGTCTTCACTCCTGTTTTTCAACTGGGAACCCATTTCTTGAGGCTGGGCTGACCCTGGTGATGATCAGTCCAGACAGAAATGCTGTGGCAGTGTGGAACCGAACAAATGACCTTCTGGTAAGCAGGTCACACTACACTGCCAGAGCACCATGTTTTTTTTAAAAAATATAAATATAAATGGCCCACAGATCAATTTTGCTTTAGTTGTGTAATGTAGGCGGGTAACAGTGTGGATCTGACAGAACTGGGGTAGGAGTGAAGTCAACTTTTGGAGGGAACAAAATTTCTGGCTCAGGTTTCACAAGAATTCTGGTTTAAATGATTTATTAATGTATCTTTAAACCAGATTCATAACATACACATCAGATAAAGAGTTTTTAACTTTTTTTATAATTACACACCCACCCCCACCCCCAAAGATTGCCTGATATGCCCCCCTTAGCCAGACTGCCAAAGTCATGACTGTGATCAATCTGTTGGGTACTTCTAAAGATGTTAGTAGTTTGCTGTTACTTCACGTGCAGATAGCTAGGAATAGGAGAAACTGAAAGAAAATTCTAACCTAAATTTTTTTATTTGTTCAGAGATGTCAAAAAAATCTCACCATTTGGTTCCCATAACCAATTGTTCCAAGATGTCAGATCCCGAACTGTTTGGTTCCCATACCCCCAAAGGATATGGATATCCCTGATTAAGAACCCCTTTCTTTCAGCATATAACCCCATGCATGTTTAAATTGGTCAGAGGAAGTGTACTGCAGGCTTAAGCTTAAGGATTGGAGGACATTGTGGAATGTGTCATGACAGCAGAGTTGGAGGTTAGATATGGACCTGACGCTTGATTGTTGAGGAGAAGAAGAGAGTAAATTATTTGTTTTGTCAGCTGTAAGATTGCTTCTTGACAAATTCAGTTTAAGATGACACATGAAATATTATTCCTTAATGATTGTAGCAGATCTTACGAGTTTCTTGAGAGGGGCTTTAATAGGTTTGAGATAAATTATGTTCAAAATTCTGCCATACAAAGTTGTGCTATGGAAAATAGCTGTTGCTTTCATCATACTGAAAAGATTTGTGTTATAAAAAGTATCATTTAGGCAAGATTCTCTCTTTTTTGTTGTTGTTAGAGAGTGCAGTTTAACCTAAATGGACAATAAGTACTGTGGTTAGAGAGTGCAGTGTAAGTTAAACAAACAAGTTAGAGAGTGCATTTAAGCTAAACAGACAGGTACTGTGGTTAGAGAGTGCAGTTTAAACTAAAAGGGATGGCGACTGCAGTAAAACTGGTTTAAATAAATAAGGTAGGCAGAGGTGTATGGTGCAGTTTTACAAAGTGAGGGAGGGAGTGAGTAAGGTGAGAAAAAAAAAATGAATAGAAAGTATGAGAATGTATAAATGAAAAACATACAACATCCGATATTTCGGCGTGAGCCTTATTTAAGGATACATACACAACGAAACAAAAACACGAAGAACTTATCTGAATGTGTCTTCCTCCAAGTAGGAAACAGAAAACACGAAGAACTTATCTGAATGTGTCTTCCTCCAAGTAGGAAACAGATTTATCTGAATGTGTCTTCCTCCAAGTAGGAAACAGATAAATCTGTTTCCTACTTGGAGGAAGACACATTCAGATAAGTTCTTCGTGTTTTTGTTTCGTTGTGTATGTATCCTCGAATAAGGCTCACGCCAAAATATCGGATGTTGTATGTTTTTCATTTATACATTCTCATAGTTTCTATTCGTTTTTTTTTTCTCACCTTACTCACTCCCTCCCTCACTTTGTAAAACTGCACCATATACCTCTGCCTACCAGTTTAAACTAAACAAACAAGTTAGAGAGTACAATTTAAGCTAAACAAACAAGTTAGAGAGTGCAGTTTAAGCTAAACAGACAATAAGTACTGTGGTTAGAGAGTGTAGCTTAAGCTAAACAGACAATAAGTACTGTGGTTAGAGAGTGCAGTTTAAGCTAAACAAACAAGTTAGAGAATGCAGTTTAAGCTAAACAAACAAGTTAGAGAGTGCAGTTTAAGCTAAACAAACAAGTTAGAGAGTGCTGTATTGATTCTGTAATGAATCAACAACACCGCAGAAAAAAAGGAAACAAGTTTTGATATATATAAGAATAAAAGATATTGTACAAAAAAGCCCTAGTGAAAAATGAAATTAAGGATTAATTGTACACAAAGTAATATGTGGTTTGTCTGAAATTATTGCGCACCAAAAACAAAATGATTTGCTATTTTAAATTCAGATTTTCTTCTTATGAAAGCAGTAAAATTATTTTTCTGTCAGATTTTTGTTCATGCGTGGATTGATTACTGCATTTGTTTAGGGTATGCGACAAAACAGCTTGCTAGCTCGCTTGGACAGTGCCGAGCTGGAGTACATAACTACCACAAGCACATTTGAAATCACCTCTCAAATGGTAGATGTTATCCTTATTGTAGGTCAGTACTTGGAGAGACACTGCCTTATTTTGCTGTAAAACAAAGTAAATTGAGGATTTCTAAACCTTTTCTTTTCAGCCAGGCCTCACTTTTCAATGAATAAATTTTAACCCCTTCAGAGGTTAAAAACTACAGTCATTGCTCCTCGGCTGTATTATCTTTCTTTCTGATTTGTTGTTATCAGTTTGTTTGGTACATCTTACAGGACAAAAGTTATCATCATGAAAACATTAGTGGCCCTTCTACACACACACACATACACACACACACACTCTTTCTCTCTCACTCTCTGTCTCTTTCTATCTCTGTCTCTGCCTCTTTCTTTTTAATATCTGTCTCTCTTTATATCTCTGTCTCTCTTTCTGTCTCTGCCTCTTTCTTTTTAATATCTGTCTCTCTTTCTGTCTCTGTCTCTCTCTTTCTGTTTCTCTCTCTTTCTGTCTCTGTCTCTCTCTTTTTATCTGTCTCTCTCTTTCTGTCTCTGTCTCTTTCTTTCTAATCTCTGTCTCTCTTTCTCCGTTAGGAGTGACCAAACTTGTCTCGTGAGTGACATATGACTCTTTGACATAAAATATAGAAAATAAATTGGCTGAATTTCCTTTTTACATTACAATTAATGTGAAGGGTTAACAAACAACAATAGTAAATTTAGACTGAGAGTCCACTGGATTAAAATGTAACTTTAATGTTGATGGTGGTGAGTAAATATATTTAAGAATTTAAATGCTAATTTTAGTCCTAGATTTGAGTAAAGGATTAAAGAAATTGTGGATCACAGCAGTTGCATTAATCGGCATTTACTGATAAAGTAACGATTGAAAATGAGAAGGACCGAAATTTTTCGAGGTTGGTGGTTACTGTCACCAGATCAAGAACTTAGTAAAACAACCAGTGAAATCAGTTGAAAGATACTCTCGTCAGTGGGATGGTGGTGATGCTCAGTGTGCGTGGAGAACCGGCCAGTTTGAACTTTGGTTCAGCATGTGAGAATTTTGTCAAGATTAAATCTCGCCACTAATAAGATAAGAAAAAAGCTCATGCAAACATTTACTTTCCACTGATGTTTGTAAAGCCTGTTTAATTTTACATTTAAAAAAAAAATAAGTATGAATTACTGAATGTTGTATTGAGAAAACTGGTATTTCAGCAAGTACTTTATGCATGACAAATTACAGGTATAATTGTACTGGTTTAAACAAATTCTAGTGCAATGACTGGATCATCAAGGATTACAGAGGAATTGTGCTGGACAATCAGTAATCATACAAGCCAGTACTGACAGGAAACAAAATGTTATGTACATGCATTCCTTAATATTTCTGTACACTTTGTTGCATAAAAAAAAAGTGTACGTAACAATGAAAACATGTGTAATATTTTGTTCAAGTTTATCATATTTTACTCTTAGCTTACAAAAATGTGGTCATCCTTGTCCTATAACATGCTTTAGAGAAGTATTTAATATTCAGGAGGCCTGTTGTAACGTAATTATTGGACAGTTCACTCAAGTAGTGGGAATTAAAGCTGAAATGATAACAAGAGAAGTGGAGCATGACGTTTTGAGCTGACATTATGTTTGAGTTATATGAAGGGCAGAAAAAAAAGACAAGCAAGATCAAGAGCTTTGGGAAAAAGTGGCTTCAGGCAGGATATAAAACAAACATAATTGGCCATGGATGTCCAAGTTTATACTTAGAACAGTTCTGTGTGTTATAATAGGCATAAAACACTCTGGACTCCATGGTTCAGTCTCTGAATGAAGTAAGAGTTAGGATAAACAGCAGGCAGACCTCTGGAAATCAAGATTTGTTGTCATCATTACATTTTCAGAACAAATAAACACAACAGAACCAGTGCTTTCAGATACATTATTGTGCAGTGGTACACCAAGACTTGCTGCTGTATGCAGTGACAGTCACTGGTTTGTTTGTTTTTGTTAACTGGGGCATTTTCTTGGTTGTAGGTATTGATTTTTATTGCAACAACCATTTTCTGCTTATCCACTGACAACTGCGTGTACAGAGCATATTAGTACATCTTCTGTGTTTTGTCAGGGAGTGGGTATTGATATTGCTATACCTCTCTGAAACTATCAGCTCAAATTAGTTCTTTTGCAGCTAATGCCAAGATAAAGATCTTGAGAACTGAGCATTGATTTGAATGGGGTCTGAGCTACGGTAACTCATTAATTCGTGAACACATTTCATGATGGATTCCACCACGAAGGAAGGCACAGATCTAGGCTGAAATAATGCAACTGCTTGTTCCCAGGAACACTTATGTTTTGACCACATGTCATTGACTGGTCTGTCCTGTTAGACATCTTTGCTTTTCCAGAGGAATAATGTATCATCAATGTATCTGTAAATTTGTGGAGCAAATTCTAGACACTGGTTGAGACTTGAACCTAGGACCTTTTGCTATGTCCTCAGATGCTTTAACAACTATTTATATTACAAATTGCATGTCTGATATACTTAGGATTGATATTACTTAAACATTTTAAAATATTTTGTTCATAGGGCATATATATATGTGCCTCATTGTGCAGGAGATATTCTGTGATTTCAATGATAGTTTTTTTCCCATCACGGTAAAGTATGTGGCCAGTTTTGTATGGACTAGAGTGAGATGACAGTAGGATTTGAACTTACAACTTGTGCATGAAAAGTGATTCACTATTGATTCAGCCACTCCTGCACAGATAAACAATCAGAAACTCTTTCATTTGACTAACACTTTCATGTATGCAGCCTATTTTGTCTCATTTACAGTCTGTTTCTACATAGTAGTTTGCATGCATTTTTTATAGTGTGTTTAATGTTTAAAGCTTTGCCAAAACTTCCTGTTTTGATATGTAGCAATTAGAGAAATATTATATACTGTTAAAAAAAAAGAAATGCAACAAAGATGATGTTGCAGTTTAAACTGAAGTTTGCTGATCAGACAAGGGCAAATTGCCTGAAATGTTCACTTGGACATCAACTTCACATGCTGACCTGAATTATACTCAGCAGATGATTCATGAGCACAGAAAAGTGACACTAGTCAAAACAGCATCTTTGACAATAACTCATGACAGGTTCACGAGAATCCCGTGAAACTTACTGAACACAAAACTCATTGACCATGCTATTGAATACCTATAAAAGATTGATGCTCCTTGAATCAATTCATTTGAAAATTCGGTGTGCAAGTATGGCTCATCTCGGTACAGAACAGTGACTCATCATCATTGGACGTTTACATATTGGACAGTCACAAAGTGTAGTGGCCAGGTAATTTAATGTGGTTAGAAGCACCATTAGTCACATTTTTAGACGATTTCAAGAAACTGGCTCAGTTGCAGACCGACCGCGCAGTGGAAGACCCATAGTCACAACTCCTGCTGAAGACTGCTTCATACGGCTGCATTGCCTCAGGAATCAATGTGCATCTGCATCCTCAGCAGTCCAGTCAATGACAGCAGCTTGTCGAATTTCAGATCAAACAGAAACCAGCTGCACAATGCTGGTCTTTGGACTAGAAGACCCTACAGAGGTCCTGTTCTTACAGACTGGCATCAACAGAACCAACTGCATTGAGCGAACCAGCATTGTCAATGGACCGTTGCAAATGATTGGAGAAGGGTTTGGTTTAATGATGAATCATTCTTTCTGCTCCAGTGACACAATAGACAGGGAAGAGTTTACTGCACAATCCATGAGTGCTATGCCCAGAACTGCGTGGATGAGGCTCCTCCACATGGTAGTGAAGGTGTACTGGCGTGGGGGACAATCATCTTCGTGGAAAGAAGTGACCTGGTGCAAATTGAATGACATCTGAATTAATGATACATCGCTGAAATTCTTTGTCCTCACATCCTTCCACTTCTGGCTGCACTAAGGTTGATTTTTCAGCAGGATAATGCTCGACCTCATGTGGCACAATTCACCACCCAGTTCTTCACTGACAACAATGTACAGACCATTCCGTGGCCATCCATGTCATCAAACATGAACCCAATAGATCACGTATGGGATGAACTCAACAGACAAGTCCACCAGTGAACGTTGTGCCAACCAATCTCTGACAGTTGTCACTTGCACTGCGGGAAGAGTGGGCAGCCATCCCACAACAACAGATCCAGTGGCTAATCGGATCCATGTCAAGGAGATGTCTTCTCTGATACAGGCCAGAGGAGGCCATACTCCTTACTGAAATGGAGGCCTCAGTCGCAAATAATAAAAGTCCAAACCAAATTTATTGAACATCATTTCATTGTTAAAGTCTTAAAGTTTCTTCATGCCAAGATTGAAACATTAATTCTGTAAAATGAAATGTTGATACAAATTTGAAATTTGGTGTCAGATATACAGTAGTGTTGCATTTCTTTTTTTTTTTTAACAGTATAGTTCAATAGCTGTTGCACACTTTTAAAGTAGAAATAATATTTTAATTTCTTCTTCCATCATTTTTGGTGAATTACAACTACTGTAATTCATATTTCATTTGAAATGAGTGTTGATTTACCAATTGCTGAAATTGTGTGAACGTGTCTGTTCTCTTCATAGCCCGGTCAGTCACCCGTCCCACTGATCCTGTACACGGAGAAAACTATTGTCTCGCTCCAGGGAGCAAGGCTCAGCTTTTGTATGAATGAAAAGAGCAAGAGCATATACACCCTTGACTTTTCATCCATGCAGATGAATAATCTCGACAAGCTCAACTTCTAATGTTATTTGTACATGTTCTACAAGTGGAGGAAACAGAATCATTTGTTTGCCTCTTCTGTTGTTGGCAGAGTTGAAGCACAAGAAGTTTATGATGTGAGTAGAGAAAAAGATGTTGAAATGAAATACTTGAGTAGTTGGTTATTTACAAATTGTAAATAATTTCAGATTTTCAGTTAGAACATGAGTAGCTGTTGATTCATAAACTGTAAAAGCTTATGGTTTCAGGGCAGAACATGCATAGCTTAATGACTCACAAGTTGTAGTTTCTAAAGTAAAATGATTGCTGATTCACAAAATGAAGCACCGTTTTTAGAGTTTCTAGGTAAAATGCATATATAAGCATTTGTTTATACATTGTCAATAATTTTAGGGTTTGAAATAAAATATGTACATTGCTATTGACTTACAAATGGCAAAATAGTTTTTAGGATTTTGAGGTAAATCTACAAGATTAGTCAGATGTGTTGCTTATTGTGTACATCAAATCCAGTGAGATCTGTAGCTGTTACTGGATTGTAAGACCTAAAACTGTCATGTGATATGCAGATACTAGTGTAAGAGCACTGTGCTGATGTGCCTCCGTAACACATTTTCACGCAATGTGTGGATACCGATGCCTGATGTAGTGTGACAAATAATATTCTCTGACTTCTGAGACTTGTCAGATACATGTTCGCTGGATATCAAAGTCTTATTGAGCTGTAGGTCAGTTCTGGCCATACCACATCTCAAATTCAAGATGAGGCTTTCAGAACTTAAGCATGACTTGAACATTTGGCGAGGCCACATCTGGTAGAGATGTGAGATGCTTCATCATGTGAATTTTGAGGAACAGTGCTCGTTCAAGCTGAAGAGAGCAAGGTTATCATCAGTTCAGACTTTCTGCTGCATAAATTGTCAATAAATTATGACATAAATTATGTCTTGTAGCAGATTGAGGGGAAAATTGTTATTCAGTTTCTGATCTTTGAAATTGATTTTACTTCTTTTATTGATTTTTTTCTTTCACGCTTAAGGATGTTATGTCCTGGGGAGCAATAGAATGAGATTTGTTATATAAAATCTTTAAACTGAATGCTAAAATAAACAAAGATTTACATTGTCTCAGAATTTACAGTGTTCTTTCATTGTTAGCATTTGGAGCTGTTTGTGAAGGTTATTATCACTCAATACAACTTCAGAAATATTGAAAAATACAATGAAAGTTAAGAGATGTGCTGAATACTAAGTTTCAAGTATTTAGTCAAAAATGAACATCAGTGTTCATGCTTGTGCAAATATGAATTCAGATAGCAATAATAGATCAGTAGACCTGAAGTACTTGTGCATGAAATTGTCATTACTTTAGAATATATCGTTTCTTATATAGTTTTAAACTACAGTTTAACCCACTTAATATTACATCGCTTTGTGTCATCACCTGGATATTGTCACATAAATTTGTATCTCCGGCCAACTCCCATAAGTAATTAATGGGCTTTACTTCTGTTAATATCACCCCGCTTATTGCCACAAATCGGTTAATGTCACGATATTTTTGCACCCAGAGGAGCTTTGTATCAGAGATTGGGCGAGTACAAGCTATAAACATCTCACAAAGTGTTATCAGCTTGCGACTCATAAAAGAAGGGACCGAGCATTTGATCATCAAGTACGTGCCACATCAACCTTTTGAACATGTGGGCATCAAAACTCAGGTGGTGTGAATGATGTGAATGACAGAGTTGATGGTTGATCAGACTCGAATAGTGTGGGCATCAAAACTCCGGTGGTGTGAATGAAAGCTTCCCATGGCCCCCTTTTTGTGATTAAAATCTGGCTTCTTTCGGGTCACTGTCTTTATGACATTAACATGGGCGGCGTTAAGTTGGCAACGCGAGTTGATAGTTGGTCAGACTTGAATATTGTAGTAAAAGCAAGGTAGACAGTGATGCCAAGGACAGTGCTGATGACGTCAGCGAGTCCATCATGGACCAGATGCCCACCAAAGCTTTTTCTTATGCTCAGTCTGTAAGCACGTTCAAGGCTGTGCGCTCATTCATTTATAGTATGCCTGATGTGATGTAGGAGTGCTTTTAGTGCTAAATGACTTTTTTATGAATAGGCCAGTTATCACCGCTGAGCGCAAAATCACGCATTTTTTTTAGTACTACTGCTGACAAGTCAGATGCTGCTTGATTATAGTGGTTTCTATATTGTAAGACTGAGACTTACTGTATTTTGTGATTAATATATTTTGTGACTAATATGTTTTGTGATTAGTACATATTGTGTCCGATGATGATAGCTTTGGCTGTTTGTTATGTGTTAATGTAGCAAATATGAGACGGACGGATGGACACACACACACTCACACCCATACACATATTTGGCCGAGTTAAATCCCTTGTAATGGATCTTGCTGAAGTCTTTGTATACTGGAGGTTTTTCCCTCAAAAGACCAAGGGGGGTAAATTTCACAATGTGGAATGGGATGGTTGTCACATTTAAAAGAATGACAAAGGCATAATCTGATTTGTAGTATATTATACATTAATTTAAACAGTAAAAAAATGTATTTTGTTTTTTTAATAAAATTGTTAGTATGTTATAAGAATACAACAGAAAAAATAGCTAAGAACTGAGAAGAAAGAATAGAAAATGAAGAAATTGGAACAATGTTTTTTTTTCACTTACCCATCAAGTTAATCCACTGTAGTTAGTCCAGTATTTCCAAAATGAATCACAATGTACACAAATAAGGTTACCATCGCTTCTCGGCCTTTTGGCTATTTTAATCTACAAACCCTCACCACATACGTGGTAAAATTATCTAGCAAGCCCATGCGGGCATATAAAAAAAAAAAAAAAAGGTTACCATGAAATAAATAAATAAAAAGATGGTCTTTCTACCCAGGTTAAGTTTAATCAACAACCCTCACCACACACGTGGTAAAATTATCTAGCGAGCCCATGCGGGCACTAGTGGGTAGGTAATATTTACATGAAAACAAGTGGACGGGCGGTGACTAACATTTACCAGAAAACAGGCCATTGTGTTTTTTTAATTTGAAGCATTCTACAACATTTAATTTTTTAAATTACGCAATCTTCAGCATTACTTACTGTGATATTACAGCTAGTACTAGCAAAAAGCTGAGAAGTAGTGTCACCAGCTACCCTTCTAGCACATTTTGCTGCTGGATCAAAAAAAAAACATCCTCATCCTTTGAATCAGCGCCACCTGGGTCCGAAAATTCAAAATCTCTATTACTGCATTCTCTTCACTGCAGTCTAGACACCTTTGAATTAAGTTTTGAGCTTGTAACGCAGAAATATGCTGCTCTGGATGAAATAAACTACCTCTGGAAGCCATATTTGTTGATAAACAAAAACCAAGTGACAATAAACTCATTAAATTAACACACAACTCCTCTGAATTCAGCTGAAACATGCGCCTCGTGCCGACAAATGGATTCCGGAGGGAAGTCCAACTGCTGGTTTTACTTTGATTACCTTCAAAAACAAAGAGCTACAAACTTGTCGCACTGAGCGGTGAATGACCTTCTGAGAGGTAAAAAAAACACGTAGGACACGTCACTAAAGATACAAAGAGTTAATGTCAACTCCCCTTAATGTCACCATAATTTGACGGTCCTGATGATGTGACATTAAACGGGTTCGACTTTACTATAGAAATGTGGAAAGATAAGGAATTCGATAAAAACCAGCATTTTATTTTTAAAATTTTAAATATAGGATGTGAAGATGTTCTCCATTCTGGCAACTAGTGACCCATATCTGACATGCTGGCGTCAGGGTTAGCCAGCCATAGCTGACAAAGACCCTGTCCCTCTTCTCTATTGATACCACAGAAATAGGCCTAGTAAAGTCTTTGAATGCTATACTGTACTAATTTAAGCAGCTGCTGGCTTAACTGCAACACTAAGACTCAGAAATATTACATAGATATACACCGTGTAAATGTATACTAACAACAACCCAGGCGAACATTAACGAGACCACTACATTGTCAGCAACATGACCAGTCTAACATGAGTGACAATTAAACCGTGGTGAATTACAAATGGCACACTTAACGCCGAGTCCAAATATCACAGAAGTCAGAATTTGCAATATCATCCAAAAGTTTTAATAAGAAACCAAACATGTGCATGAATGGTTTGCAAAATGGAAGTATAGGATTGGAAACTGAGATAAAGAAATTAACAGACAAACCATCCGAGTGAGTTGCGTCGCCATAAGAATCTAAAACTGAATCTAACACACTGAAATAAAGAAAAGCATACTGACCTCGATCATTCAAAAAAATCCATGCACAACCTTCCAACAAGAATCACATTTGTCCTAAAAGACACAACCAACTACCCAAAACACTACGTAATGATTTCATAACATTTGTCCTAAAAGAGACAATCAAACTACCCAAAACACTACGTAATGATTTCATAACATTTGTCCTAAAAGAGACAATCAAACTACCAAAAACACTACATAATGATTTCATAACATTTGTCCTAAAAGAGACAACCAAACTACCCAAAACACTACATAATGATTTCATAACATTTGTCCTAAAAGAGACAACCAAACTACCCAAAACATTACATGATTTCACATTTGTCCTTTAAAGGATAACCAAACTTACAAAAACACAACATAATGATTCGACCAACATGAACAACCACCCGAGTCCTCAAAAAAAAAAAAAAAGCCTTCTCTCTCACACATCTCAAGCCAAAATCCTGTCACGTGCAAAAGGAACCCCAGATGGGCAGTGGGAACACGGAGATATATTGTGCTCTGTGCTTGCAAAATCGCCCAAGCAGTGGTCAAAACTTTGAAAACAAATAACCGAGTTACAACCCGTTCCGTTATGCTAACCTGGCTAATGAGGCAACGATTGCCATGGTCCCCATGTTGGTGTGATAGTCTGTGAAAGAAGTATTGCATACTCCCTGCTTTTTAGCTACACTCCAGGGCTGAAAATTTAGCTGCCGTAACCTGCTGTTAAGCGGACAAGACTCTGTGCCTCTTCATGGCTGCAAAGAACACCAGCTCACAGTTCCAGAGAGACTGAAGAAGAAGAAGAATTTAAAATGTAAGTATCTGAAGTTTTACTATTAGAAAATCTTTTCAAATATGATTATTAAAATTTTGTCAGCAATCTATATCCTTCCCATGCTGTTAAATGTCACATAGGGCTCGCAAGGTAGTTCGCCTATTTTTACCCGTTTTTAGCAAGCTTTTCAACCTCATCAAGGGATTTCAGCAATCGGTGGAAGACAAATATTTGGTGTACCTCTAATAAATACTAGAGCGCCTGAAAAGGAAATAATGCATTCTTCCATTATGATTTGAATCCAGCCAGAGGCAGATGTACTCGTTTGCCCCTTGTATGGCGTGATCTAATGGCGGATGAGTGTTTGTGTGATGACTCATATTGTAAGTAGTTACAGCTCAGCATACAATGACATCATCTAAACAGATGAATACTTTATTTTGACTTTGACCTTGACTCAGGAATGACCTCTGCATTATAGAACAGGTCCAAGCATAAGTCCAGGATCTCACTTCTCTGTTTAGTCACCTTCTCAACACTCGTGTAGACAGATAAAGACCTCCCATACTTCCATACGTCCATCCACCAGATTTCACACAATTTTCTCTCTCCAAAAGTCTATTCAAAACCCAAGTTCACCAACAGCTCAGGTACTTGACCAGCATTCACCTCATCCCTTGCTGAAACATGTTCACCTGAACAGCCATGACACACCTAGTAAACTGTACAGTGCTGTACATCGAGTTTTCCAGCCATAGAAACGAGCACCTGCAGGGCCTCAAAGGAATTTTATTAGGTGATGAAAACCATTTTCGGGCTCCCTACCCTACTGGTTAGCCGGTCTGTTTTCATCTGCTATGGATCATCTTTAAAACAATGGAAGCTCTGTGGTGATGCCCTACCCTCTCACTGCTTCCAGAGCAAAAGATGATGCTGCTGACCACATCATCCTCTAATGTGCTAAAAGATAAGGAAGTAAGCTGGTACAGTACCACATTCCCTGCATCCCTTTATGAAGTGATTGTGCTGCCTCTACCAGCGATTGGTTGAGAAATTACAATGGGTACCAAGTGGTAAACAATATGGCCTCATGTCCCACGGTGGCCCTAGCTTGCGCCCCCCCCCCCTCCCTCCCAATCGGATACCTATGGTGGAAACAAAAACCACCCAGGTGGCACAGATGAAAAGAGTTGCTGGCTTTCACTTTGTGCTTTCCTAGGTCTGTCTGGGTGCATTTTGTGTCTGTCTTTCATACTAGGAGGAGGCCAAGAAGCTCAGTCAAACATGATGAAAAGCTCAGTCAAACATGATGAAAAGCTAAGTCTAATATTTTTCATGTTTTTATCTGCTGTTCCTGTATGTGATCCTTGAAAACAGCTTTTTGGTAAAACATTGGATTGTTGTATGTTCCTCATTTGTATGTGTTCATCTTGCTTTTCGTCATTCTTGTTTCTGCCCACTTTCCTCACTCTTTCCAAGACTGAATCATACACCTTCATCAACTTTCATCACTAGAACCAGTATTATCGCAGTTGTCATTTCTCTTATCTAGTATGATATCTGAAATACGCTCATCATAATTATCATCAGGTGCTGTGTTGACAGGCATTGACAGTCCATGCTCACCCACAGATCTCGATCCTTGATATTTTCCATCAGTTCAGTTGATGACTTTATTGCAGTTGATGACTTTATTGTGCCATCATGTTTGACTGTCTATGATCTTTCCCGAACTTTGCTTTCAAGCCCTCCCCTTCTCATTGTGTCAGTGAATGATGGCTGTCATTTTCTTATGGATTTGATTAGGTTCCTTTCTACAACTGCTTTTGTTAGACATTCCCTGTTTGTCAGCTGTCCCTGATATTCGTCCCACCCAGGTAATACCTACTGAGCATCAAATATGCTTACTTCCGAATTTGCGTTTCTGGTTCATGGGTTTGTGAGTTTACAATCTTTGTCCTTGTACCAGCAGGAAATGTGCACCCTTTTTAATAAATGTAGTCAAGAAACGAGAGGCCTACAGGAGTTCTGTTTGGGAGGCAAAGTTCCGCAAGGGACATGCAAATGAATCAATGAATGAAAGTTAAGAACATGGGAACCACAATAAACAACAGAGTAGTATGTCAGTGAAGGTAAGAACAAATGTAATTAAATTCAGAACATGGGAACCACAATAAACACAACATACAGTATGTTGGTGAAGGTAAGAACAAATGTGATTAAGAACATGAAAACTAAACACAACATACAGTATGTCGGTGAAGGTAAGAACATGGGAACTACAATAAACACAACATACAGCATGTCAGTGAAGGCAAGAACAAATGTGACTGAGAACATGGGAACTACAATAAACATAAGATATACAGTAAAACAGCAAAGGAAGGAATAATGTGGATGGGAACTACAATAAACAAAAGTGACACTATGTCAGTGAAGGAAGGAACGGATATGGTTAGGAACATGAGAACTACAAAACAATAAACACAAAATATACAATACATCAGTGATGAAGTAAGAAACAATGCTGTCAAGAACGCTGAGACCAAAAAACAGAACAAGCTATCAGCAAGTTTTGATTTATTTAAATGCTAACAACTGCAAGTAAAAGCATGTCAAATTTTTGTTAACAACACAATATCTCACGCACACTCCTGTGTATCTCCATGTGTGCATGCTCACTTATCTGTTGTATCTGTTATAGTTTCAACACTTGCTAAATATTTCATAGAAGTTGTTCAGATTATGAACATTATCAATATCCAGCATGACAAAGTCTGAGTATACATTCAATGGAGGTCAAAAGTAACAGAAAAGTACTTTCCTTGTATTTTTCTACACAAGTAATGGATTTCTTCCTAATTATTTTTCTATAAAAGTAATGGATTTCTTCCTTGCTATTTTTCTATAAAAGTAATGGGTTTTTTACTATTTTTCTACTTAAGTAATGAGTTTCTTCCTTACTATTTTTCTATACAAGCAATGGATTTCTTGCTTGCTATTTTATATCAATTTAATAGGCATAAAATTCATTGATGGGGTTGAAAAAACTTGCCGAAAACAGGAAAACTTGGTGAACTACCATGTGAGGCCTTTGTGACGTTTAACAGCACAGGAAAGATGTAAGATTTTTCCACACAAGTAATAGATATCTTCCTTATTTTTTACACCAATAACAATTTCTTTCATTGTTGTTTTTCAATACATGTGAAAGATTTTTTTTTTCCTAAGACTACTAGATTGCTTTTTCTTTACTTTTCTTCAAAATGGATTAATTCCTTACTAATTTTTTTGCCAAAATTAACATATTTCTTTCTTTCTGGCAACTTTTGCATGAGAATAACACTCTTGTAACAATATTAATAATTAGGAAATGAGGCTTGTCCACAGTAAAGTAACAGATAACAGTCTTGTCTGTGCTTTTCTGACAAGAGTAACATATAACTCTTTCATTATTACTATTTCTGGGCAGAAGTAAAGTGGTTCCTTTTTTAAAATGTTCTTTACCAAGCCTATAAAAGAGCTTGAACATGTTTCTTAATTCAACCCTAAAGAACAGGCAGATACCGAAAACATAGAGAGGGAATGTTGACCAAAGTAAACACTATATTAGTCATGTTTTTTTTTATTTTATGCTATCATTATCATCATCATCATCTTTGTGATTTCTCCACATTGAAGGTGGGTGCACTGAATCTTCAACTCATTCTTACTCTGACAATCATACACATACAAGCTACTGCCAGTCCCTCACTTGAAGTGTCCATCCATCTGTCGTTTCCGTCTGCTTGTTAATTCATCAAAGGCTTTCCCCATGAAACAGTTTACTTTGACACAAAATTCTTGCGCTTTTCTGTCTTTCAGTGTTAATTTTGTCTTATTTTCTTTTGTCATAAAACACACATCTATGTTTTTAATGAGGTTTAAATTTTATTGTTCCATTTCCTTACGTCATGTTGATGTTTCCAAACCTTTGTTAATACTGAGAGTGCATATCAACTGACAATTCTCAACTATAATTTCTGTGTTCGGAGGTAAGGACTTGTCCCATAAATCTGTCGCTAGCTATCCCAGTAAAATACCTCATTTCTATTTCATACTTTCCACTGTCTGCATCCACATTACACGGAAACCTTTTAACATTAATTTCCGCATTTGATTAATGATGAAACGATATGGTTTTTTGCACATTTATTTTCCACACAATTAGTCTATTCACACAATTATTATCTAACAAAGTTTTGAAACTGATCTGATTCAACTCAACCTGGATTTTAAAAATATATTTATTATTCAGCATAGCATCTATGTACACACTGAATGACAGTCCATTTTTAGCTGTTAAATTCTGATTGTGAAAATTTTTTTTTAAATAAAAAAATTCATTACAACACCCATAATGCAGAGTTCGAAAAATAAGAAAACATGATATAAATGTAAATTCATGTACAAATCTAGAGAATGTTCCCACACTGTACAAGTCAAAACTTTGCTTCATGCTTCATTTTAAATATGCTATTTCTTAAAGAAGCTGACATAGTGAAGAAATTAAGTCTCGCTTCCACAAACCCTCGAATGGAATAATGATGTCAAGAAGTCCCGCATAATTGTGCAATTAATGAAATACTAAAATATATTCTCTGAAATACAGCAGTTATAAAGTCAACTTTATTGTCTCTGTTACTACTCTGAAACTGTCTCAATGAAGATTTTACTTTGTTAAGAAAGAGTAAATGAAGACAATCATTTTATGGGAACATAAACAAATGCAACATAATCCAAACAAAGATGAAACAGATGATACAGCAATGAAGCAAACAAGCCAGGGAAATATAAAAATAACTTGTGTAGAATATGCTCCATACACGTACAATAAACAGCAGAAGACCCTGTTTGATATGATCTTTTTACCTTGTAAACACCTGCAACATTAAAGACATTACTTGGGACTCTGCGATCTGAACCTGAGTCTCTACAGTAACAATTTGCCTCTTTGATTTGCTCTATTTACACAGACAATCATGACATTGTTCCCATTTTGTTTTTTAGCTGACAAAAGATATTTAGTCTTATATTGCAGTGTTGCAGTATGTACAAAGTAGTACTGCAGTGTATACAAGTTTGTTGCACAGTTTACTCCCTGACAGAAATTTAAAAAAAAAAAAAAAAAGGTAAAGGTAATCCTGTCATGCCTCAGAGGCACATAGGGATATGGTGTTAGTGCCCATATTTTCCTTGACCTGTCAGCACACTAAAGGGTAATGCTGGCTGCCTTTCCTTCCCCAACTCCAGAAGTCGGGTACCCATTTCTACAGCTGGGTGGCTGGGGTGTCTCCGGCCAGATTCGAACCCCAACCTTCACCATGAGAGACCAGTGCACTAACCACTTTGCCACTCAGACACCCTGACAGAAATAAGCAGAACAACTAAACAACCATAAAAATGAACTTGAGTGGATTCTGTACTGCAGCAGAGGACAGCAAACAGTGAGAGATAAGAGAAATGAAGACTGTAATAAAACCAGTTCTAATTATGAAGGCAGACAGTGCTGTATGGTTCGGTTTTATAAAAAAGATAGAAAGAGTGAGGAAAGTGGGCAGAAACAAGAATGGAAGAAAGTAAGATGAGCACATATAAAAGAAGAACATGCAACAATACAATATTTTGGCAAAAACCTTTGTCACATGCCTTTCATTCATTCATATGTGCTCATCTTTACTTTCTGCCGTTCTTACTTCTGCCCACTTCCCTCACTCTTTCTATCTTTTTGTAAAACTAAACCATGCACCAACATCTACTTTCATTACTAGAAAAAAAGGGAGAGCACATAAATCACTTCCATGGGATTCAAGGACTTGTTTCTGCAAAAAAGCAGAAACTAAATGCAGTTTTTATGTTGATCATTTATCGGACTCTGAAAGCTGATGCTTAATCCTTCTCCTCACAGCGCTACCCCCCCCCCCCCCTCCTCTCCACCAAGTTCTTTTTTTCTGCCATAAAAATGTCTCTTTTATCGGAGGGAAAAATAATTAAGCATAATGTGTGTCACTCCATGAGGCAAAACAAAATGCTTCTAATATGCTGAAAGCAAAATAAAAACCTTCTAATATGCTAAAACTATGAATTAAGCATGAATCTGTTGATCTATGTGATTTCATAAAAGTTTCAGTATATGACTCAAAGTCTAGTGACAGAATGAAAAGGTTAAGAAGAATTATACACATCCAACATTGTAACAATATTATCCTATAAGAAACAACAGGTCTTTCACACAGGAAAGTGCTAAATCCAAACATACAGGGAATGGAGTGTTGGGGAAAGGAAAAAACTAGAAATCTTGACAAAGAATGACAATAATAGGAGACAAAAAATGGACTAGAACACAAGGATGCAGAAAACACCAGTGGGCTGTTGCCTTGAAATGGATTCCGTCAGGTCCAAAGGAATGCTCCAGTGATGAGAAAGAGAAATGGTAAACACAAGAAAACCTCACAACGAAACAAGATAGCCGGACTAGGACAAATCTGAATGGCACTTTACTCCGAAAAGAACTTGGAAGGAAATAAGAAATTCTGTACAAACTATGATGCACACATCTCTCCAATTCTTCAGATAAACAACAGAAAGAAAGAATACATACAAAACACTGTGGTCTGTTTACAGAAACCCGTGCACATCACTTCTATGCCTAAATTATTAAAACTTGGTGTTTAACGCTGCATTCAATCAATACTAACACATTTTTAGAAATGAGATTTTAAAGTAAGGATAAAAACCAAACCATTAAAAAAAAAAACTAATATAAAAATGAAAATGACACAGGCAATAGTTTTGATTTGTTTAGCTGTTAAAACTTCTCCACACACTATGCCTGTGTAAGTTTTGTTGAAAGGTCAAACGATTATTTTTTTTTTACTGTGTCCTTGACACTTGGATCACTTGGTGAACTGTGTCTAAGGTTTCTGCGAAAAAAAAAAAAAGGTGGAGATAACTATAAATTATGTATGATGCAGCTACACAAATATACTATTGAGCACAGTTTAATACTCATATTTACATTTTTTCCCATCATTTTTGACAGGTTACACCTAATATCATTCATCATTCCTTTGCATGTCCCTTGCGGAACTTTGCCTCCCAAACAGCACTCCTGTAGGCCTCTCGGTTGTGAACAAGATGGCCTGCTGCTGCATCCATTTCCAGATCATCAACGATGTCTTGCAGCCATCTTCGTTTCGGTCTTCCTCTTTTTCTTTTTCCCATTATGTATCCTTCCAATACGGTCTTCTCTAAATTATCATGACGTTTAATGTGGCCAAAATATTTAAGTTTTCTCTCTTTAATACTCTTTACTAGCCAGCCTTCTATACACACAATTAATATAAAAATGACAAACAATATTTCTTGATAATTAAATTTTTGTATGGTGATTATCCAAGTGAACAAGCTCTGAGATTTGTCTTATATTCCTGCATGTGTGTATGTGTTTGTGTGGGAAGTAAAATCTTATGCTCCACTGAATGGTTTCACATGGCAGCCTTCTTCAGCATTCAAGATTTTGATCAAAGTAAAACCTAGAACCCCAAGACAAAACCTCTTGCTTGTTTTGGGAGCTGCCCCACAGTTCACATCTCACAAACAGTCCCTCCAGCCAGGTATGCTACTATTACCGAACAATCATGGTTTCACTGTTGCAAATGAATTCAGCTCAATAATAAAATGAAACTGAGTATATTTTGAGGCAGACCTTGACACGTTCTTACTTGGAAACATACTGAAGAGTAAATAAAGTTGATTACCATGTATGCTCTATGGTATAAAAGCACTGACATTAAATAAGAAAATGGACTAGATCCTTAAAATGTGGACATACAGAAAAATATGAGGGGTGACTGATAAGTTCTTGGCATAAGGTACAACGGATTATTTGTGGACAACTTTTTTGGGGTTATTTCTCAACATAG
The DNA here is from genome assembly GCA_009760885.1 of Achatina immaculata. Lineage (NCBI taxonomy): Eukaryota > Metazoa > Mollusca > Gastropoda > Stylommatophora > Achatinidae > Lissachatina > Lissachatina immaculata. Next base: position 14,000,643 of record CM019708.1, read on the forward strand.
TCCCCTTGGAAGTTTATGCACTTAGTCCAGCGATCCTGGAGCATATAGATCCAATCTTTGTAAAAGTCAGCATCTTATGCCAGTAGAAAGTGGTCTACAGCATGAATGATGTCATCATCTGAAGCAAATTTTCGACCACTGAGCTCCTTTTTTAGTTTGGTAAACATGTAGTAGTCCGAAGGGGCCAAATCTGGGGAATAAGGAGAATGCTCAAGAAACTGGAATGTTCAAGAAGCTGGAATGAATGGCAGCCATTGCCACCGCTGACTTGTGAACTGGTGCATTGTCTTGCTGAAAGATAACTCCTCTCATCAATTTCCCTCAGCACTTTTCCTTCAATTTGACCCGCAGTTGCTTCACAAGATTAGCGTAATAGGCCCTGGTGATCGTTCTGGCCTTTTGAAGATAGTCTACCACTAGCGCACCTTCTGAATCCCAAAAGATGGAAGCCATCACTTTGCCTGCAGGCAGAACCACCCTTGCTTTCTTTAGAGATGGGGATCCATGATGTTTCCACTGCTTTGACTGTTCTTTGGTTTCTAGTTTAAAATGATGAACCCAAGTCTCATCCACAGTCACAAATTGCTGAAGAAACTTTTCAGGATCTACAGAAAAATGGCCAAGATTGTCTCTTGACATGTTGAGACGATGTCGTTTGTGATCAACTCCAAACATGGGAACTACAATAAACAACTCCAAGAAGTTTCAGGACCCATCGAAAAGAGATCTATGTCATTTGAAGATCATTGTGAATAATGGCATGAACACGTTCCTGGGAGATGCCCAACTCAGTAGCAATGTACCGCTCAGTCGTCGATCCTCTATTATCATGTCATAGATTCTACCAGTGGTTTCATCAGTTGTTACCACTCTTAATCTTCCTGGACGGGGATCATCTTCCAGACTCTCCCTTCCATGTTTGAAATGAGCTGCCCATTTCTTCACTGTGCTGTATGAAGGGGCACTCTCCCCTAGAGTCTCCACCATATCCTCATGGATCTCCTTCGATGATAAGCCCTTGATGCAGAGGTAGTGAATGACTGCTCAAGAAATTTTATCCATTTTCTCAATTTCTGTCACCCCTTACCACTTCAGTAGCCTGTAAAAAAAAATTGGTTGCCGTTAATTTCTTGAAACTTGGTGTTTAATCTTACATTAACCTCATCTACAAATGCACCTAATATCAACTGTGTGTTTCAACTATATGTACTTTATGCCGAGAGCTTATCAGTCAGCCCTCGTAGGTTGAATTTCATGGACAGAAAAGAGAACAAAGTACTAAATTAACTGAAACTGAAAAGAGAAATAATGAAAAGTACAGAACCAGAAAAGACTGTTCAAATACTTCTGTCATATCAGGAGGCATAACACAATAATGAAAGCCATACAAGAAGGAAAAGTAGAAGGAAAGAGGAAGACAATAACAAAGATGGGTGGTCTAACATGCAGAGATGGCCTGGACTCGGTCAGGTCTGATGTGAAAGCAAGAGACAAGCTGGAAGGTCACTGAAGCCAACCTTCACTGAAGGGAATCTGAGAGGATGATGGTGATAATAATAGGCAACCCAGTTACCTGCCATGACAAATCTTTACATGAACTAAACAGTTCTTTAATATACAGTTCACAGTAACTATGCTCTTTAAACAGCTTATATACTGCATATTGACATGGAGAAGAACAACAGAAAGGATGTTGAGCAATAGAGGGCTCACCTGGGCAAGAGCAGAAAAAAAGGCGAAGGACAGGCATTTGTGGAAAACCTTTGCGGAAGCCCCATGTGCCCTGGGCACTTAAGGTTCAGAGAGAGAGATACTGCATATTCTTTACAGAATTCCATTCAAAGTTATGATGTCATCTATAGCAAACGCTTCAAAATCATGATGTCTTTTATAATACACACATCAAAGTTAAAATGTTCTCCACAGTACACAGTTCAGAGTCATGAACATTTTCATTAGGATGTCATCCTGATAATGTTAGGCAAGTTGAACAATTTTTGTGACGTCTAAGAGATGGCAGATTAAGAGTCCGCTGTCTTACCTGCTGCTGCGGTTGTTGCTGTTTCAGCTGCATCTCTAGCTCCCTGATTCGCTGTTGCAGTTGCTGTGCATCTGGTGTTTGGTTCTGAATATTCTGCTGCTGCTGTTGGATAGCTGGCACTTGCTGTCCATGATCCTGTCCTTCAGGATGTTGCTGAGACTGGTGCTGTACTGGCTGCTGGGCATGATGTTGTTCTTGCTGTCCTGCTGGTGGATGCTGTGCTGCTGGTGGATGCTGTGCTGCTGGTGGCTGCTGTCCTGCTGGTGGCTGCTGTGCCTGATGGCCTTCCTGTGACATCTGTCCTTGAGCTTGCTCAGGTTCAAACTTCAGATCCTTAGATTGCTGCCAAGTTAAAGAGTGACAAAAAAAACATGATTACATGCATGTTAGTAACAACGTAGCTTATAGAAGATATCCGTGAATATTTCAGCTGCTCACCTACATAGCTCTTACATGCACAATCTCCACTTAAGTATTAAACAAAAAATTTACATATGTAAACAATTTTTGGAATTTTACGGAACAATATTGTAAAATGTCACAAAGTATATAACAAAACATGGCTTCGAGTTAAAAATCAACTTACACTATGGGTTTCAGAATGATCTACTTATGTGAGTTGGGGACTTTTATATATGTGAATGTTTTAGTTATATCCATGCTAGTAATAACCCAGTACACTGACAGGTCAGGGGTAAAACAAAACCAGAAATCGCTGAAGAACAGTGTGGCTTTGTTGAAGGAAAAGGCACAAGTAACGCCATATATATATTGAGAACACTGATGGAAAGATCAACAGAAGTAAAGACGGACCTATACTTATGCTTCATAGGCTACTGTAAAGCATTCAATAAAGTGAGACACATAGAAATTATAAGAATGCTGGAAGACATCAATATAGATAGGAAAGATCTGAAACTCATCAAAAACATATACTGGCAGCAATGAAGGTTGAGAACCAAATAGGAGCATTCCAATACATAAAATTGGGAGTGAGACAAGGATGTGTTCTATCTCCTAACATCTTCTCCTTGTACAGTGAAAACATAATGAGAAATATAGAGAGCTTGCCAGCAATATCAGTTGGTGGGTACAACCTTAACAACTTAAGATATGCAGACTACACAGTTCTGATTGCTAAAAGTAAAGGGCAGCTACAGGCTCTTCTGGACATCATGGTTTGTAAAAGTAAAGGTCTCAGTCTGAATAAAAAGAAGACTGAAGTGAAGGTCATCTCAAAGAAAAGAATACCCATTATGCACCCTTCTAAGACAGTTCTCTCTAGATTATCATGACATTTAATGTGTCCAAAATATTTAAGTTTTCTCTCTTTAATCCTCTTTACAACAGGCTGAAGAAAAAGAAGTCAACCATGTGAAACTAAAGAGGAAATTGTTAAGAGAGGCCAAATTTGTAGGCATAAAATCCCTAATGTGCATATAGTTGGATTATTTGTTAAGGTTTTCTCTGTACTGGGTTGTTACTAGCATGGATAAAACTGGAACATTCAAATAACCTGTCAGTATCAATTAATCAATCAATCAGTCAAGTGCCGAGCCGCGTGGCGAGGGGTCTCATTTCTCTCCACAATTCCCTGTCTTTAGACTTGATTATGAGACCTGCTGGTGACTTTCTTCCTAGCCACACTGACAGCCCATCCAGTAACTTCTCTCTCTGTCTCTTCTTCCCTCAATTTTTCTAGTTGCCACAGTGTGTTCCAAATTTCCTCTTCTCAGAAAATGTCCTACAAATCTCGCTTGTCTGTTTCTGATCTTTGCTGTAATTTGCCTTTTAACTCCAGCCTCTCTAGACTTTTTCGTTGATCTTCTTAGCTATCTATGGTACCTTCAACATCCTTCTTATGAACCACATCTCCATGGCCTCCATGTCTCTTATTCATGGACCATGCTTCACATCCATAAAACAAAATTGGCTCGATGTAACATTTAAGTACTCAGAATCTTGTTTCCATCGATATGAATCTGTTGCACAAGATATTTCTCATTTTCTGGAATGCCGACTTGGCCTGAGCATGTCTGCTTTTTATTTCATTGTGACATTTCCAGTCAGCTGTTATAATTGTTCCTAAGTACTTGAATCTATCAACTTGTTTCAGTTCTATGCCATCGATGGTAATGCTACATTTTGGTGGTATTCTTTTTTTTGAGTTGACCATCACTTCAATCTTCTTTTACTCAGACTGTTTCTTTGGTATGGCAATGAAAATTGATTGCAAAAGGTCTGATGGGACATAGTTACTGTTATAGATGTCATTCAACAATCTGGTAATTATTTCTATGCCAAGTTCTCCTAATGCTTCAAATTCTTCCTTTGTGATTTTATCTGGTCCTGGTGCTTTGTTGTTCATGTGTTTGATGACTTCTTCCACTTCTGCTTTTAATATAGGAGGCCCTTCATTATTTCAATAATCTATTTCGCTTCTATTGGCCTCATAGAGTTCTCTAATGTATTCACTCCATCTTGCCATTATTTCATCTCTGTCCATTATTGTATGCCCCTCCTTCGACTTCAGGCAACCAGTCTTGTGGTGTGCTCTTTTTGTTTGTTAACTCCTTTATTTGTTTGTACATATCTCTTGTGTTTCCATGATGGTGTGTCTCTATTTCATTACATTTCTTATTTAGCCATTCTTCTATAGCTTTATTGCATTTGTGTCTTATTTCTTTATTTATTTTGTCATATTCATCTTTATCTTCCTTAAGACTTCTTCCTCGATCCATTAGTTGCAAAATTTCTTCTGTCATTCACCCCTGTTTAGCGTGTCATTTATTTGGAGATAGGATTTCGATAGATGTTTACTGATTTTTCTTTAAGCATATTCCATTGTTCATCAATCATTTCAATCTTCACTATAGCATTATACCTATTATGTACTATGGTTCTAAATTGTTCTTGTATTGCCTTATCTTTCCGTAACAGCTCTCTATCTAGTTCTTTGTTTTTACCTGCTACTTTTATCCTCTTTAGCCTGACTCTCACTTTTCCTACAACTGGGATGTGGTCACTGTTGCAGTCTGTGCTTGGTCTTGTTCTCACAGATATTAGTAAGTTCCTGAATCTTCTGCTGATCATGATGTAATCTGTCTGGTTACGTATGTTATTATTTGGGCTTTTCCAAGGCCATAGTCGCCTTGGGTGTTGTTGAAACCAAGTACTTTCTATTATCATTTTATTCTTTTCTGCCCACTCAATTAACATCTCACCTCTTGTACTTCTGATACCTAGTCCATACTTGCCAGTAGCTTCATTGTCTTGTTCAGTCCCTACTTTTGCGTTTAAATCACCCAGCACAAAGTTTACTTCTCGTGGTTTGCACTGTTTCATTGCCATGTCCAGATTGTTGTAAAATTCTTTTATCACATTATCAGAGCTTTCTGAAGTTGGTGTGTATACTTGGATGTGATTTATGTCTACTGGGTGGCCCTGTAATTTAACCATTAACACTCTCTCCGATATGCACCAGAAACCTTTCACAGTTCTTGCTGTCTTCTTATCTAATATTATGCCAACTCCTTTTCTACACTGGTTTCCCCCAGAATATATTATTTTGAAGTCTTTATGATCTCTGCTTCCTGCTCCAGTCCATCTCATTTCACATAAACCAAGGATGTTAATTTCCATTCTTTTCATTTCTTTTTCGATGTTTTCCAAGTTCTGTTAGTGTTCTAATGTTCCATGTTGCAACTCTCTCTCTCTCTGAACCTTAAGTGCCCAGGGGACATGGGGCTTCCGATACCTAGTCCATACTTGCCAGTAGCTTCATTGTCTTGTTCAGTCCCTACTTTTGCGTTTAAATCACCCAGCACAAAGTTTACTTCTCGTGGTTTGCACTGTTTCATTGCCATGTCCAGATTGTTGTAAAATTCTTTTATCACATTATCAGAGCTTTCTGAAGTTGGTGTGTATACTTGGATGTGATTTATGTCTACTGGGTGGCCCTGTAATTTAACCATTAACACTCTCTCCGATATGCACCAGAAACCTTTCACAGTTCTTGCTGTCTTCTTATCTAATATTATGCCAACTCCTTTTCTACACTGGTTTCCCCCAGAATATATTATTTTGAAGTCTTTATGATCTCTGCTTCCTGCTCCAGTCCATCTCATTTCACATAAACCAAGGATGTTAATTTCCATTCTTTTCATTTCTTTTTCGATGTTTTCCAAGTTCTGTTAGTGTTCTAATGTTCCATGTTGCAACTCTCTCTCTCTCTGAACCTTAAGTGCCCAGGGGACATGGGGCTTCCGCAAGGGTTTTCCACAAATGCCTGTCCTTCGCCTTTTTTTCTGCTCTTGCCCAGGTGAGCCCTCTTTTGCTTAACATCTTTTCTGTTGTTCTTCTCCATGTCTCTTTTGGTCTACCCTTACTTCTGCTCCCCTGTGGTGTCCATCTTAGTGCTATTTTTAGTAGTGAGTTGCAACTACTGTGGTGTTACTTGTGTTTTCTTTGCGTACAGTAGTTGGATGATGACCTGGTGTCACCTATCGCACGTGATAATCCTACTGGACGAGGTGGTTCCACTGGAACCCCCATTGACATCGTTATGATTCAAAGAACTGTGGATTGTCATGATTGTTTTTGGGAATGTACAGTGTTGGTTTCCCCTTGCCTTCCACCTGTCTGTTTATGGTTTACTCCACTAGCTTTTGACTCCAGAGCCTACCCTACAAGGCAGCAGGGGGTTTGAAATCAGTTTTCCTTCTCCTAGATGACCTACCAACCAAAACTAATGAATCTCATCTACCCGAAGCGTCTGGTTTTCAGGCACCAGATACTCGCCTTTTGCCCCTTCTCATGTCAGTTTAAACAGTTCCACCACAAGAAGGCCAGGAGCTGGACTTGGACTGTCAGAGACTATTTGAGACGCACACCTTGGAGACATTTAATTGGAGTGGAGGGCTTATCCTCCACCTCACCTCCAGCTATTACATTCCTTAGAACTAAATGAATGAATACATACATAATTTTAACAACCCAGTGTAAATGAATGTTCCAGTTATATCAATGTTATATCAATCTATGCAATTACTCCAAGCAGGGCTTTGGAACTAATATGGCAAATCTTCAACTCTGGTTATTATATTTTACTGCTAACCAACTCTCGACTCCTTCATAAATAGAACATTTATCCGAGTCCATCTAAAACTGCTTTTTTTCCATTTTTAAACTGCATGACCTTGACCCCAACCCAAATGACACATTTCAATGGACTCCAATTCCAGCCAAAAATTAATTCAAACCCTGGTGCCTAAGTTAATTAACCATGCAACTGACAGTTTAATGACTGTGATCAGTATATCACAGACATAATATGTGAAGCACAGGAGGTCAACTTCCATGGATTCTGTGTAGTTTTACAGTCATAATAATTCAATCCTAGCTGTGTCCTCATTTTAGACCCTGAGTATTGAATAGTAAAGTGAACAGTGAACTGTCTTTTCAAGCAAAAGTTGTGGAATGTGGACTCACTAAAGATGCACCCGATTGAAATTAATTTTAAAAATGAGTCCCTGGCACATGTATCGGGGAAAATGTCCGTGACATTTGTATTAGGGAAAATGTCAGTGACATTTGTATTTGGAAAAATGTCTGTGACACTTGTATTTGGAAAAATGTCTGTGATACTAGTATTAGGGAAAATGTCTATGTCACTTGTGCTAGGGAAAATGTCCTTGACAACGGAGATATCTGCCTGAGGAGCACATCAGAAATGTCTGGGCATAATGTGAGGGGAAAAAAAAGACGAGAAATCGCGTAAAAATCAGTCCCATGAATATGGATGCATACCCAAGTCTAGCCACTGGACTGACTGAAAATGTATGAGGAACAAGAAGAAGGATGTGCGATGAACTACATCACTCACATGAGCTAGCTGTGGATGGTGAGACTCAAGGAACTTCTGATAGTCTTCCTCTGAAAACACTGGCTCCTCATCAATGGTCTGCGATGGATGGAGAGAGAGACAAAACTTTCAATCGGTTACAAAAAAAAAAAAAAAAGTACTGAATTGGACATAAAGATACAGAATTTTTCACACATATCTGAAACCAGCTAAAGTTAGAGAAATACAGCAAAACCCTGTTATATCGGACCCCGTTTATAATGGAACCTCAGTAATAATGGACCAGTTCAGAAGGTCCCGCCAACACACACCCATATATATATTTTATTATGGATACAGCAAACTTTGGATATAATGGACTAGTTTGCTAATCCCCTTGAAGTCTGTTATAATGAAATTTTTGTACATATACTTTTTTATATGGAGCTCTGGCATTTGACTAATTATCTTCAAAAGATCTGCTGTCATTACAGGAGTCTACTGCTGTAGGAACTCCCACCATAAATACAAGTTTAAATCTCCCGATTCTATGAATATATGACAATGTAAATGAAAAACTGGATGCTTCTCTGAATATCTAATATGAAAGCTTCTCAGATAGCTCCACTACGACCTGGAAATACATAAATCCCTACCCTTCAGATCAGGCTGCAGTATCTCAACAGTTTTTAACCAGAAGCACTGCATGAAGACTAATCATGAGAAGAATCATAAAGACAAGACTGTTCTGATTCCCTGTTTCTGAAAACATCTCAGGACCCTTCAGGCTCTTTTACAGAAATCTCCACGCAGTTTAAATGAACTAAAGTAGAAACATACAATATCGTACTGAAAAACCATACCTGATGAGACTTCACTGTTCATATAAAAGAGCGAAGTACTCCTCTTGCATGTCTTATAAAATTATCAGTTTCAGCACGCAAATGACTCATTTAAAAGGTAAAATCCCCAGTTCCATCAAGTTAAGGCATATTGAGGATATAGTGCTAGGCCTGTATTTCCAAGACCATCAGCACATGAAAGTGTGACGTGGTCAGCATCAGACCAGGCCACATTTACCTTCCCAGATTTCTCTGGTACCCTTTTGAGAGGCTGGGTGGACCCTTGGGTCTTTTTGGTGTGTTGGTACCAGGAAAAAATCCCATGGTGGGACTTGAACCTGGCATCACAGGTTGGTGGACCAAGTGCCAAACCGCTCAGCCAACACAAACATTGAGCTCTGTACTGTTGTAAAACAAAACTTGAGCATTGTGCTGTTGTGACACAGACCTTGATGACTGTCTTGTTGTGACACAAACCTTGATGATTGTAGTTTTGTTTGTAGTTTTGTGACACAAACCTTGATGATTGTAGTGTTGTGACACAAATCTTGATGATTGTACTGTTGTGACCCAAACTTTGAGGATTGTAGTGTTGTGACACAAACCTTGAGGACTGCACTGTTGTGACACAAACCTTGAACACTATTGTTGTGACACAAACACAGAGCATTGTACTGTTGTGACACAAACCTTAGACACTGAAATTTGTGACACATGCCATGAGCACTGAAATTTGTGACAAAAGCTTTGAGCACTGCACTGTTGTGATGTACATCTTTAGCACTGCACTGCTGTAACAAATCTTTAGAACCATACTGTTTATGATGCACACCTTGAGCACTTCACTGTTTATGATGCATGTCTTGAACACTTCACTGCTTATGATGCATGCTTTAAGCACTTCACAGTTTATGATGCATGCTTTAAGCACTTCACGGTTTATGATGCACACCTTGAACACTTCACTGTTTATGACGCACACCTTGAACACTTCATTGTTTATGATGCATGCCTTAAGCACTTCACTGTTTATGATGCAAACCTTGGACACTTCACTGTTTATGACGAACACCTTGAATACTTCACTGTTTATGACGAACACCTTGAACACTTCACTGTTTATGACGAACACCTTGAACACTTCACTGTTTATGACGAACACCTTGAACACTTCACTGTTTATGACGAACACCTTGAACACTTCACTGTTTATGACGCACACCTTGAGCACTTCACTGTTTATGACGCACACCTTGAGCACTTCACTGTTTATGATGCACATCTTGAGTACTTCACTGTTTATGATGCACACCTTGAGCACTTCACTGTTTATGATGCACACCTTGAGCACTTCACTGTTTATAACGAACACCTTGAACACTTCACTGTCTATGATGCACACCTTGAACACTTCACTGTTTATGATGCACACCTTGAGCACTTCACTGTTTATGATGCACATCTTGAGCACTTCACTGTTTATGATGCACACCTTGAGCACTTCACTGTACCTCATGGGAGTAAACCTCATGGCTGGTCAGCTATAACCAGGTGCCAGAGTACATGCCTCTGCTCTCTCTCTGTGGCAACAAGTTAGTCTTTCTAACTAAGCTATTCTCTCTCTCCAAGGATGCACGGAACAATGACATGAAACACTACACCAATTCAGTGACATGAAATACCTATACCAATTCAGTTACATGGAACACCTATACCAATTCAGTTACATGAAATGTACACAATCTCATTTCCAAAATGTACTGGAAACAACATACTTTCCATCCGTCATCCTTATCGAAGTTTGGCCGATCACCAAGAACACCAGTGTAATCTAAATACTCCCTGAGGGAGATTCTGAAGTTCCTGTCCTTGTCTATCTCTTCAAAGACGTGTCTTCTCATACGATTCTTCTCTTCCTCTCTCTCCAGTGGGTCATCTTCATCCGGGGAGTTACGGCCATCATAAATTTTATCCAGCTGTTTAAAATGAGTAATACAATTTTATTAAAATACCCATTTCTCATTACAAGGCCTTTTTTAATGGTTCAAAATGGCTTGCTTTATGGTAGATAATGAAATGTCTGTCAGTGTGAAAATGATATAGTTCTAATCTCTTTCTCATGAAGAGCAATGATATATGTAGATGAGAATAAAGAGCATGGAGGTGATGATTAATTTAAAAAAAAAAAAAAAACCAAAGAGAATGTGTAAGGAAGATGGAGGGAAACAGATGAAGGACTCAATTTAACTCTTTCACAACAACACTGACAGAGCTGGTAAATCTTGCCTAGGCCAGTCAATGCACAGAGCGAAACTTACATGAAGTCAAAGTAAAATGAAAAGTGGCACATTTGTAACTCAAACATGTTTTTAAAATACAGCGTAACTTCCTTCCAGCTTCTTTCTACCACAATTTCTCATCAAAGTTTATTCTGGTGGAGCTTGCAAATTAGTTCAAGAGTGAAAGGGTTAATGAGAGACTTTAAAAAGAAAATGGTCATGACTGGGGCTGTTGTATTTTAGAATAATATAAAACAGAAGGCAATGACTTTTTGTCAAAATGGGATGATCAGAAAGATGATGATGATGGATTGCATGACTTTCTAAGACATGCAAAAGAGCATAAGTCTTGACCTCCTGACAATCTGCAATGTCAAATTTTGCAGAACACTCCAGCACAGCAAGGAACACAATCATCCCTACCTCACTGAGCATGCTAAAGAAATATGGCAGTGTCTTATCCACACCAATCTGGCAGTTCAGCAAGCACAGCCACTACCTCTGCCATTAAATAGTGGCATAGGAGCACACATAATTCAAGACTTTCTAAACGAATAATGATGCAGCATCAAGGCAGTGGCCTCTAATCCTGCCCTTGATCAACCCAGTTGTAAAAACTGGCACCTGGCAAGACATGCTGAGAATAGCAGTTTCCAAATACAGAGAACATCTGCCTGCACAGCAAGGTGCAGTGGATTAAATTACACACAGATCATCTCATGCAGTTCTGCTCCACTTCTGTGGAACTTCACCCAAACCACAGATGGTCAAAAAAAAAAAAAGAAGCATAATATCACTGAATCATGGTAGAAAGCAACTGCTTCTTCGGTCAGTTTGCAACAACAAGACAACGTAACATCCAACCTCCAGTTGTAGAACAGCTTCCACTTCATCAATACTCCATTCCATGTCCCCATTCACATCTGGAACAAAGAAGCAAAAGCCATCATTTGCTGAACAGTCTAAATTTAAAACAAAAGTATAAGCCATTAATCTGCAAACTGTCCATATTCCAACACAAATCTATCCTTAACCTAGTTTCTGTTTAAACCAAACTGGGAGACATAAAATAAAAGGATTCTGTCACAAACTAAACTGAGACACTTAAGACTGTCACAATAAAACTGCCTTCAGTGACATAAAAAACAGCACTGACATAAAACATCAGTGACATATAAAACTGAGTACAGTGACACACAAAACTGAGTACAGTGACACATAAAACTGAGTACAGTGACACACAAAACTGAGTACAGTGACACATAAAACTGAGTACAGTGACACATAAAACTGAGTACAGTGACACACAAAACTGAGTACAGTGACACATAAAACTGAGTACAGTGACACACAAAACTGAGTACAGTGACACACAAAACTGAGTACAGTGACACATAAAACTGAGTACAGTGACACATAAAACTGAGTACAGTGACACACAAAACTGAGTACAGTGACACATAAAACTGAGTACAGTGACACACAAAACTGAGTACAGTGACACATAAAACTGAGTACAGTGACACATAAAACTGAGTACAGTGACACACAAAACTGAGTACAGTGACACACAAAATTGAGTACAGTGACATACCATGTGTAAAGAAAAATGTTTTTGGGTTAAAGTCTTGATCTCCCAGATGATCAACCTTCTCCCAGACTTCTTCAAACTGGTCTTTGCTGGCCTGAAAGATTCAACACAAAACTCACTTCAAACAGCCTACCCTATACCAGCTCTGTCCACTGAGTGAGACATTTTATAGAAAACTTGAACAATCTGTTCACCTTCTCAAATATAATAAAGGAGTGGATGGGGGGAAAAAAGCAGTCTGACCTGGCAAACTACAGTCCTACCTCACTTCTACAAAGTGATCCTGGAAACAGACTGTTTCATAACAGTCTGGAAAATCAGACAAGGATCAATGTCATCCCTCTATGCTGGAGCTTACTGAAATTACAGAGCAAATGTTAAAAACTGAGATTTATCTTATATGCAGGCAAAATAGAGGTCATCATGTTCTATCATCTCATCTTCCAACCAGTGAAAAACTACAGTTCTATGACAGACTGTTTTGCCTTCACCCATCATCAAGAACATGACCATAACAGGTCACAACAGCAACATGTTTTCAGAAAAATACATCTAATAATTACCAACAGCAACCTTGTCAATTTAAGAATTTTCAACAACTGGCATAATAATACTGTGTATAAAAATGATTTCTCAACATTCATTATACCAGTATTGCACACAGTAACAGTGGTATAACATTTGGTGTAACAATTTTATGTACAAAAAAAAACAGTGATTTCTCAACATTTGGTATAAAAATGTTATATACAGTGCATTTGGAAAATAACTATGCACTAACCCAGTATCGATTCTGGTATCGTAGTGAAATCTTAATGACTGCGGCAGGTAGATGTGGCTAGATACCGCAGACATTAAGATATCACTACGATACCAGAATCAATACTGGGTTATTGCACAGTTACTTATGGAACACCCTGTACAAGAACAGTGATTTCTCAACATTTGGTACAACAAAGTTATGTACAAGAAGAGTGATTTCTCAAAATCTGGCATGTTATAAGAGTGCCTTGCATGATGAACTTACTGGATGATTGACTTTTGGATGATCAGCATGTTTCTTCTTTAGTCCTTCCAGCCTAGCCTCTTCCTTCTTTCTGACTTCCTCAGGAAGCTGGCCGAGATGTTCCTTCTTCTCATATTCTTTTTCCATTTCATATTCCTTGAATTCCTCTTTCTTCTTCTTGTCCAACTCCTCCAGATCGGCTGTCGTCTAAGAATATAACAGAATAATCAGTTTCAGGGCACAATCATAAAAATTATTCTCAGAGGCAAAAAAAAAATATCCAGAAAATAACTTTACCTTACATTCACTGCCATTCTAATGTTAGTGGTAGTGCAGTCTACCTTAGAAGCTTTCTTCTTAGGGAATGAAAACTTCCAGAATGAACTCCCAATCTGAACTGATGCTCATTTTCAAAATCTTCAGCATGTTCATAAGCTTCCGAGGTTTCCCAGTGACACTATCTTGGTTCCCCACAGAATTTCCAGAAATAGACTGCTGTGCTACTCTAACTTGGACTGATCCGACATTTTCTCCAAACATATTGTCAAAGTCAGACTCCAGCATCATTGCATTAAAGACAACCTCACAGATGCTCCGCCACAAGCCGCAGCATCCATCCAAGAATACGTCTGCTAATAGTTCCCATCAAATGCTGCTTGTTTATGATGCATTTTCTGCCACACAGTTCAGATTTCCCGCCAGCACCTTTAATTTGTCCTAGCTCCAGCAGTCTCTTCACTACTACATTGTATAAACTAGGACAAAAGTAGGAACAGCTTTATTACAACATGTACTCATTAAGTAATAAAGCTGTTCCTACTTTTTTGCTAGATTATACATTTTGGTATCACAGCTTTACTGCAGTGGCTCCATGTATAGTTATATACTCATACACTAATGATTGTGTTTCACAACTACAGTGTTCTTCCATTCCCACTCCTCATTTTCCTGCAGTCTTTCCAATACAGTACAAAATACAGTACAATACAGAACCAACATGATGACAACTGGCAAGAAAATTTTTTTTTTTGGGTGTACTCCACAAAAGCCACCACATCTCACTTCTCATGTGTTTTACCAGCAGCTTTCCAAATTTTGTTGGTGCGCACTTCCTTGATTTCCAGACTAGTGCCTTCAACATTTTTTTTCACTCAATTTGTTCTGATACCATGTGCCACTCTTTCTCCCCCCTCCCCTCTCCCACTTTCCCCCTCCTTCCCTTTGGGAATCACTGATTTAGAGTGTCACTGGCTGTACAGAACTCAGATTTTCAGATTACAAGATCAGTAACCAGCAGTTACAAGATCAATAACCAGCAGTTACAAGATCTCTAACAACATTTACAAGATCAATAACCAAGAAACAAACACAAATCTATTACCTTCAAGATGAGCTGTTTCAAGTCCTGCATCTCAAAACTATGAGGGTTTTTCATGTCCAAGTGTCCTGGGATTTCAAACTTTCTCAGCCCTGCTTTAGATCCACCTACAAGATATACAAATGATCAAAAGTCTGCTGGAGGGCAACAGGCCCAAGACCAGTGTCAGGACAAGACACAGGAAACAGCACAATAAAATCATCAGAAAGTTCAACAGTAAAAGAAGAAGAAGAAGACAAAGACAGAAGGTCCTCAGTGGACTTACATCCTTCCCGTGCCGTTAAACGCCACATAGGGCCCACATGGTAGCTCGCCAAGATTTCCTGTCTTCGGCGAGTTTTTCAATCTCATCAAGGGATGTTATGCACACTGAACTGGCCTCTCTTAACAATATCCTCTTTAGAGTTTCACCTGGTCGACCTCTTTTTCTTAGTCCTGCTGTGTTACACTTGATAGCTTGTTTGGGGATCCTCTGATTGTTTCTTCTCATCACATGACTAACATATGTCCATCTTCTTTTTCTGATAACCCATGAGTCAGATTGTTGTTTGCTCATCTGTCTTATCTCTGCATTGCTTTTGAATTCGCTCCACTTTACACCAAGAATTTTCCTTAGGCATTTGTTTTCGAAAGAGTCTGATTTCTTGTCTATTTCTTTCGTTGTTTTCCAGCTTTCACATGCATAAATGAGGGTGGATATCACATTTGAATAATCTTAACTTGGTTTTTGTGCCTATAACTTTTGAATGCCATATGTTCTCAAGATTCTTGAAGGTCAATGCTGCTTTTGCAATTCTAATTCTAACTTCCTTTCTGGTGTCACCATCCTGGTCTATGTAGCTGCTGAGATATGCAAAATGGTTTACTTCTTCAACACCTATCCCTTCTATGTATATTTTACCTTCATGGTTAATGAGAAGTTTCATTATTTTTGTTTTATCCTTTTTAATTTCAAGTCCTATTTTACTAGCCATTGTAAACTGTAATTTACATTGCAATTTTCAATAAAACACAGGGTTTAAAATGATCATCAGTATATTCACTAAGAGTGAAAGGTTTAACAAGAACACATAATATTTTCATTAAAACTAAATGACATAACAAGAATATGTAATATATTCATTAAAATTTAAAGGTTTATCAAGAACATATAGCATATTCACTATATTGAAAGGTTTAATAAGAACATGCAGAATATTTCACTAAAACTGAAAGACTTAACAAGAACATGAAGCATATTTCACTAAAATTGAAAGACATAACAAAAACATATAACATACTATAACTGAAGGACATAACAAGAATATGTAGTATATTCACTAAAACAGGAACAATACACAATAAAATGTGATACATTCACATCTTTCTACTGTCCACTGCTGAATCAGTATGATTTTTCACAGATCATTTTTTGTAACAGAACTGAAAAAGTTTTCAATGAGGTGATTGATTACAGCAGACATTTAAACTACTTTTTTTTACAGACAAACTTGGTTAGTAATGGTTTCCTCTTTTCATTAACAGATGAAACAAAATTTCAGCATAAAATCTAATATTACAGCTTAGCTATATAAAATCTAATATTACAACTTGGCTATATAAAATCTAATATTACAACTTGGCTATATAAAATCTAATATTTCAACTTGGCCATCACAAAAGCCACATGCAAGTAGATAAAAACTAGCATTAGGAACTCATAACTCAACAATGCAAGGGTAATGAAAAGAACAAGAAAGAGCAACAAAAAAAAGAGAGAGAGAACAAGTACACAAAGCTACATTTCTTTCTAATAACAAGGTAAAACAGCAAGAAGGACAAGATTGTTATAACTGTCCGTACAGGTCTGACAGTGAGTGATGACAATATTCAATAACATTTAAAGGGTATATGTAAAGAAACTAAGAACCTAAATCTTTCCACCGGTATTTTTCTTTTATAAACAGAAATCATTCCATCAATATAAAACTGTTTCCAATTAAGCTTCTTTCCTCACTACACAAAAACAAACTGTCTAGGGGAATTAAACTTCTTTCCTAACTACACAAAAACAGATTGTTTAGAGGAATTAAGCTTCTTTCCTCACTACACAAAAACAAATTGTCTAGGGGAATTAAACTTTTTTCCTCACTACACAAAAAAAATTTGTCTACAGGAATTAAGCTTCTGTCCACATTCCACAAAAACAAATTGTCTAGAGGAATTAAGCTTCTGTCCACATTCCACAAAAACAAATTGTCTAGAGGAATTAAGCTTCTGTCCACATTCCACAAAAACAGATTGTCAGGTGTCCATGGAACCTGCCGTGGGGGTCAGCAACAAAAACTCTGGGCCCTTTTTTTGTTAGAACGAATTAGAATATTAATTGGTGTCTATTTTTTCTTAGCTACATCATTGTCATTTTAAAAATTGACCACGTCTGTACCGTGTTTTTTTGGTGTAGTGTTGTGTTTAAAGGTTACGCACATTTTCTGAAAAAAATTCCATTGCATTTAACTCTTCCCTTGCCATAGTCGATATCGTGATAACTTCCTGTTAGTCTAGTGGCTGCCATTGTCGTTATAGCGATTTTGTTTCATTGCAACATAAAACTATTGTAAAACTTTTTATTGTATACAATTCATCCACGCACGTCTGGTGACCTTTCATAGTTCAATCAAAAAGTGTGGCTAACAACCGAGCGAAAGCGATGAATTAACAGAGAAATTTCAGTATTTATTGTGATTCTGAGGCATAAGGACATGTCCTATGGCCCAACCACTGTTCCTGAATGTACCCCAAGTACATCTAGACCTATTAAATGGACTGGAGAAGTAGTTAGATGGTTATTTCAGACATTATTTTAGTGAGAATGCCACCACACAACAAGATCAGATGAAAATTTAAGTAGATCTGGAAATCACCGATGGTAAACATTGTACATCTAGGCATCGCCGATGGTAAACACTGTACATCCAGGCATCGCCGATGGTAAACATTGTACATCTAGGCATCGCCGATGGTAAGCACTACACAATTATCAGATAAAATCATCACATTACTTCTTTTTTTCCTAAAAAAACTCTTCATTTATAAAATCTACTTACATTTACAACTATTTTCATGCTTAATATGTATACTTTTAAAGTGGAAATACTTCGTACATTCACTTTTACAACTATACCCCCTATACATATCAAGACCTGTGTTTTTTGTGTGGCACAGACGGGAACATCCGCACAAAGCTACCATATAGATATGAAACTTTTCCAAAGAAACAGCAGGTAGTCCACAGCCTAGATATTGAAACAGCAGGGGGTATGTAGGCATTTGTCAACTGGAAACCAATGAGCTAGATTATACCCGAAGTTAAAGATAGGGGGAAACAGCGGATCGTCCGTCATTGCTTTCTGCCGTAATCATTTCCTCTATTTTCACAAACGTCCAATTTTTACAACCAACTTATTAAATGTTACAACGAGTGTCGAATGGATAAACTGAACACCTGCTGTTTGGTTAGACGAAAGGGTAAGAATAAACATTTTATTTTGTCTTTTTGTTGGATTCTATGTAACAATACATATTAAGAAATAAACGTGTTATTTGTTATATAATGTGACTTTAATGAGACAAGAGTGGACGAATCCAAGAATTAACAACATGTTTATATTTTCTGGTGATAAAAAAATTGTCAGCACTGATGATGCATCTTAGATTCTGAGACAACAAAAAAAGAATTCAGCACTGGGTAAAAGTAGGCCAGCGAAGTATTCAGCACAGCAGGGACTGGTTCTCGAGAAGTATATAGCAGCAAAAAAATTAAGCTTCCGGCTTCATTGCATAAATTAGATTATCACAGGGGAAATTAAAGCTCTTCCCTTCTGTTCTCACCCCACAAAAATAGATTTCGCAGGGAAGGTATGCCAATAAGAGAAAGTATTTTCAAAGCAAAAAAAAGTCCATACTGCCATCATAAATCGCACAAACATGCAAGGGTGGTCAAACTAGACAGCCACACTTATCATGCCAAATGTGCGGAATGGCTTACAAAAGCACTGTTACCTCCGTGCATTGCATTCATAATCAAGTCAATACCAGACGTGCCTTGCATCTGCAACCGTGTCAAGTCCTGCAGTCTCGCAACTTCACGTCTCTTCAATTCATCCAGGGCCGTCCGAACTGTGTGGTTTACCATCTCTAAGTGCATGGCGATATTGCCACTCTGTTATGAATACAGAATATTGTATTTGTCTGGAAATGTATGGAAACAAACTTGTCAGCCTAAACAGGTTTTTTTTTATTTTGCTTCCACTTGCTGTAAACTCCTGTCCTTGCTTTTTATTCTGATGTGTCTTACCATACAGACAGATGGTCTTTGAATAATGTTGCCTCCAGCACTAACGTGGCAGGCTGACCTGGGGACACTGGCAGGTGGGTCACAAACCAGCATCTTTTAGTGGTCCTGGTAGCGCGTCAAAAACCAACAACTTCCAAGTCAGAGAGTAGGTCACTAATGATTGGCTTATTCTAACCCCACCTACCTAAATTGTATATTTTAACTTCAACTACAGTACATTATCTGACAAGAATCAACTATCAATCATCATCATTTTCATCATGGTCTCTCATCCACCTCCTACTCTATGTTCTAAAACATTAAAATTACTCACATACATATATATATATATATATATATATATATATATATATATATCTTACATCCTTCCCATGCCGTTAAATGTCACATATGGCTCACATAGTTGTTTGCCAAGTTTTCCTGTTTCCAGCGAGTCTTTCAACTTCATCAAGGGATGTTACGCCCACTAAACTGGCTTCTCCTCATAATGTCCTCTTCAGAGTTTCACATGGTCGACCTCTTTTTCTTCAGCCTGTTGTGCTCCACTTGATAGCTTGTTTTGGTATTCTCTGATTGTTTCTTTTCATCACATGGCCTACATATATATATATATATATATAACAACTAAAGAATCTGTGCAGAGGAACAGACAGAATACAAAAATAAGATTTTTAAGGACATGCATCTTTCCTATGGCAACATATGCCTGTGAGACCTGGACACTTATCAAAACAGCTGAGAAACACATAAATGCCTTTGAATGTGAATGCTACAGAAGAGTTCTTCAAATATCATGGACGCAAAAAGAACAAATATACCCATACTACAAGAACTTAATATTGAAGAAGGCTGTCAAGTAAAGAGGATTAATGAGAGAAAACTTAAATATTTTGGACACATTAAACGTCATGATAATCTAGAGAAGACCATCTTGGAAGGGTACATAATGGGAAAAAGAAAAAGAGGAAGACCAAGGTGAAAATGGCTGCAAGACATCGCTGATAATCTGCAAATGGATGCATCAGCAGCAGGCCATCTTGTTCACAACCGAGAGGCCTACAGGAGTGCTGTTAGGGAGGCAAAGTTCCGCAAGGGACATGCAAATGAATGATTATATATATATATATACATACATGCATATAATACAATATATATATTAAACTATAACAAGTACCTTGATATCAGAAATATCTGCTGTCTCCAGTTTTTTCCGGAATGCTGGATCGCTTTCCAAAAACTCAACAACTTCACGAAGATACTGATCATATCCTAGACCAGTCTGCATAGGAACAGAAATAAAGGTTATTATAAGCATCACCAATCATCGTCATCATCATCATCACCAGCTGCATCATGTCCCATCTTTCAAGCGAAGAGTGGCTGTAGTGGGGTTCTGCTTATTATTCCTTTCTTCTTCATCTTCCTCAATCTCACTGGAACTGTGAACTGAGGATGTTCAGGCACAGCATCATGCTGGATTAGGAGTGGATTATGGCACCTATTTTTTTATGAGTGGAGATAGAAAGCAAGGGATATGCAATACTTCCTTATCTGAGTCCACCACCATGTATCTCTGCCCCATTAGCCTGCTACTAGGGGTACCAATGGAGAGTTTAGTAAAGATCTTAGTCAGCTATTGTTCTCTAACCCTGATGCTAGCGCACCAGCTATGAGCTGCTGATTATCAGACTGGACAGCATTGTTTGCCCCTCTATTATTTCTTTAGCTTCTATGTACTTCTTGCCGACCAAATTATTATTCACTTCTCAGAGATGTTCATAGTTTATGGTGGTTGTCCTTGGATTCTTCTAATATCAAATTTTCCTGCAAGTATGATTCCTTTTTTGAGTATTACTATACCTCTCAATATGGCTGAAATTTTGTTCTTTATGATTCTGAGATCATATGACTTTCGTTACTTCTCATTTTCAAACTCAGTTCCAAATTGTCTTCTCCTTCTTTTCTTCAGATGCTCCATTCTTCTACATAGCCACATTTCAAGGCTCAAAACAAAGTTTCCTCTTTAGGAAAAAAAATAGTCTTTCTTAATTTTAAAAAAAAGTTGAATATTCAATAAAAAGATTTTCCCTATTTAACAAAACAAAAGTTCAACAAAAAAAATTCTTCCCTAATAAAGAAAGGTTTAATGTTTAATAAAAAAAAATATTCCTTAATTTAAAAAAAAGTTTCTTCTTTAAGAAAAAGTCTTCCCTAACAAAGAGTTTATTCTTGTACAAAAAATCTTTCCTAACAAAATTTCTTCTTTAATAAAAATGTTTCTTTAATAAAAATGTTTCTTTAATAAAAATGTTTCTTACTCATTCTTATAAGAATGAGATTTATAAGAAAGTTTAATATAAAACAAAAATCAAATAAAAGAACACCAACTGCTACAAACATTACCTCAGGCCGACCTTCGGGTGAGTTGCCCTCATCTGTGTGCGGCTGTGGTGGTCCTCTCTTCACAGGCTTGCACAAACCTGGCATAACCATCACAGACAGCAAAGCACTGACCAGTAATAAGTAGTGGGTCATGTTTCTGAATGCCAAAAATAAACAATGGAAGAAGTTTCAAACTAATTCCAAACACAACTAACGAGGTAATTGTAAGAAGATTTTGGAAGACACTTCTTCATAAAAAACAATTTTTCACGGCTGAAAACAATAAGCAAAGCCAGAGAGCAAAACTGACAGGATTAGCCTCAGCAGTTTATAACAACAGTGTATCAGGAATGAAAGACAGAAATTCAGTACATTTGACATGAAAGACAGAAACTTGGTATATCTGGCATGAAAGACAGAAACTTAGTATACCTTGCATGAAAGACAGAAAGTATATCTGGCATGAAAGACACAAACTTAGTATGTCTGGCATGAAAGACAAAAACTAAGTATGCCTGGCATGAAAGACAGAAACTTATATCTGGCATGAAAGACACAAATTTGGTATATCTGGTATGAAAGACAGAAACTTAATATATCTGGTATGAAAGACAGAAACTTAGTATATCTGGTATGAAAGACAGAAACTTACTATGTCTGGTATGAAAGACAGAAACTTAGTATATCTGGTATGAAAGACAGAAACTTACTATGTCTGGCATGAAAGACAGAAACTTACTATGTCTGGCATGAAAGACAGAAACTTAGTATAAGAATGATTGAAACTAGAAGCACCAGACTCCAGCAACTTGAGGTCCAGCAGGGTCTTGTCCAACTGAAGTCTGTGGTCTTGTTCTTTGTCATTGTCTTACTGCTCTTCCTTCTTTCATTCTTTCACAACTGAAGTATTTATCCTATCAATTTTCAAGGCTAATCCTACATTTTCCAGCTCTCTCTCTTGTCATCAAATGCAGTAATATATAGCAAAAAAAAAAAACAAAAAACCATAATCCTGGGAAGATACTGCTCGGCTTCATGACAGTAACAACAGCGCCCTGAAACCTGTGACATCATTTACTGAAAGCAAGCAACCACCAGGTAACACAACGCTCTTTGTATTTTTTAAAAAGCAACTCTTCATTATGTTGTAGGGTCTCCCACAAAAAAATGTTTTGTTTCTTATTCTCACTTTTAATAAAGTAGTCTGTTTTTTTAAGAGTGTAAAAAAAACATGCACGCACAGAATTTCATCTACATCATTGATTGGTCGCGATCAAGTTCTGGTCCTTCAGGTGGTAATTATACTAATACCATAAAAGTTGGAGCACAGCAGATGGTGTCTGGCACATGGTAATTAGACTTCACAGCACAAGACAGGGTTTCTCAACATTCTGTGTTATGGACCCTTTTTGAAAATTTTATGACACTTACTGATCCCTTATGAGAAAAAAATGAATCCATAAAACTAACATCTGAGGAGTGATGTCATATCTCATGACAACAAAATTAAACTTTATAGTGTACAATAAAACACAATTTCAAATTTCATTTTTTTTATAGTCAAATAATTTTAGACAATGAACAAGCAGATGAGAACAGAAACATGGAGCAGATTGGATGTTTCTGAAGGAAGATAGCCTGACAAATGAGTTGAAGTTCCAAGAGAAACTGCACACAATCAAACAATTTTAGACAAACGAGATCAACTGAAATTAAATTCATGGATATATATTCCAGACATCTGAAAAATCTATTCACAGACTCCAAGTTGAGAAACCATGGCAATAAATCCTCATTACATCCTTAGATCATTATTTTATGACTTGTAGACTTGACACAAACACTCAAAACAGCCATTACAACTATAATGTGTCCACCCCATGAACACTTCTGAACTGTTAACTGCACTATACAAAGCACAGGAAAATGGTCATAAAAATGAGGCCATGGAAACACACATGTAAAGAATAAGTTGAGCAAATGAAATAAAAAAATAAAAAAATAAATAATTGGATGGAAACCTCAGAAAGAGACTGTTATAGTATTTATGGAAATGTGATATGAGCAAATTTTGACATGCCTCTCAGAATGAAGTCAGCAGATTTTGACTCTTCTGGAGCTGACCTCTAGTTTAAAAGGAGTCTTGACATAGTGCTACAGAGTATGTATATGTGGGCTAAGATCTTCCTTTGAAGGAGGAGAGGGATTTATATAAAGATTGCAATGATGATGATTCCTAAGTGTAATTTTTGTTAAATCCTTGTGGCTTGTAATTCTGATTATATTTTGGAAGCCATACAACACAAACAGACTAAAACTATAATGAAAAGACAACAAAAACTCTTCAGAAATGCCATGAGAAGACAGGATTTACAGAGCCTGATAATAAGTAGAAAACTCAAAGGAAAATGAAAGACAAGTAGACAGAGAGAAAGAAGAATGTGACATTCAGATCTGGTGATGGTGGAAAAGACAAGCAACCAGTCTTACTAAAGTAAATATTTAAAAATTGCACAGGGTGGAAAACCATGACTGCTAACAGCTACCAGCAGACATTTAATAAATTACCTTACAGTAAGCTTCTCCATATTTCCTCTAGCAACCACTGTCTTTCTCCTATACACACATTGTCAGCATGGCATCTAATAAATGACCTTACAGTAAGCTTCTTCATATTTTCTCTAGCAACTACTGTCTTTCTCCTATACACACACTGTCAGCACAGCATCTAATAAATGGCCTTATAGCAAGCTTTTTCCATATTTTCTCTAGCAATCAGTTTTCTTACACACTATCAGGAATGTTTTTTCTTATGTTCCAGTTTTTCCTCTTTCAACTGACGATGAAGATCGGTTTGACTTCGTTCACAATGCTATCGTCCTCATCTGATTTTTGTGCTCAGTGACGATTATCATGATGCTCAGGGTAATGCGGCTTTCTTTATTTCTGGAACAGATGTCTACGTAGCCGTCTACCATGGCATGCTTATTACTAGGCTCCACTGCGACCCGGATCAATGGTTCCCAGCTTTCAAAGTACATTAACAACCTTTCCACTTTACATTATTACACTGCCAAATATAAATCCCGAATACTGCCACAGACGAAAACAGTAGGTACTTACTTTTATCACAGAGTTCAGCAAACAAAAACAACAAAACTTGCGAACGGTCTCCTAAATCAAAATTCTGCGACTGTTTACGTTGTTATATACAGCTCACAACCGGAAGTCCACGTATTACGCAGGCTGATTTGCTCCAGGGAGATAACTATAAAAATCATTTGCTGTGACAGAAAATCCTATAGTTTTGTCGTCCTCTTATTTTCTCATAGCTATTATTTAGCATTAAATTATTGATTAGTATTCGTATTCTCGTTCTTCTTCAGTCGCAACATTCGATTTCAGACGAAAACTACCATTGTTTCTAAGGATATGATGTCTCTAAATAATTGTTCCTTACTTAGATGCCAAAGTAAGAGAACACAGAGTTTTGTAGGGTCAGATCTCGAAAAAATCGTAGACAAAGCACTTTTAGACTTGGCACGGAAGGTACCATGAACAACAAGATGGTCCCTCCACCCAGGCTAAGTATATTTTAATCTACAAACCCTCACCACCGCGATGTGGTAAACTTATCTATCGAGCCCTTGCGGGTTAAAAAAAAAGAAGAAAAAAAGAAAAATCACAAGAGAATTACCTGGGATTCGAACACGGACTCCGGTAGGACGAGCAGCCGTCTAGCCACGAGAGAAGTTCGCACTTACCAACTAAGCTAACTACCACCTAGAGTGCTTTGTCTACGATTTTCTTCGAGGTCTAATCCTACAAAACTGTGTTCTCTTACTTTATCCTCGTTGATTCCTATATATATATATATAAATTGTACTTAGATTCCAGGGTGGCGACTACTTCATCAGCTGGCGTCTAACAGATGACCACCCACAGACGGTTCTAACTTTTGGAAGCAGATGGACAAAAACACATCACATCTACTCACACTACAAGAGGAACTAGAAAAGCACAGACAACACAGATTTCAGGCTGTACTTTTGGTGACTAGACTTAAACACAATCACTAACACCCAGCAAACAATACTTAGAAATAGAACAAAACATTACACATAGTTAACACATAGATAGACAGACAGACGGGCGGACAGATGGATGGATAGTAGTAGTAGTAGTAGTAGTAGTAGTAGTAGTAGTAGCTAGATCAGTATAGCAGTAGTGGTACGTACAAGTAAAAGCAAATGAAAGTAACATGTGTAAACTCTACTACCAGGCCTTCTACCTAGTGGCTGGCTCGGGAGAAGCGAAGGCTACGGGAGTAAATCCTGAAAGAAAAATCTGCAGGGGGAGGGGGGGGGGGCTCCTAATGAGTTGTGGCGAGTGTTTTCCTATGCATTTTCCGGCATATCTTGCAGCAATGGACAATAGGCAGGTCTGCACAAAAACCATTGGAAGCAGTAGAAATGTGGTTTATTAGAAGAATGTTGCGAATCCCCTGGACAGCAAAAATAACTAATGAAGAATGTATGAGAAGAGCTGGAGAGACAAAAAACCTTGTCAGAAAGATAAGAGAGAGACAATGTACTTTCATAGGACATGCAATGAGAAGAGGGGGCATTGAAAATATTATAACAACAGGAAAAATAGAAGGAAGAAGATCAAGAGGAAGACCAAGAGAAATGATACTGGACAGTCTGACGGGATGGTGTGAGAGGAGATCACCAACTGAACTGATGGCCTGCATGAAGGATCGGGTACTCTGGAGAAGCATAATAGCCAACGCCAGTCGGCACGGCACCTGATGATGATGATGAATGCTAGATTTCAGGATATGTGAATCTTGTCTTTTTTTCTGCACTTGATGGAAGGGAGGTTTTTCACACCGATGATTCAGACGAAGATTTTCTAAGACGAAAAGTGCCATTAGAGTTTAAAGTACTCATGTGGTAAATTATATTACATCCACTTTGCCAAGAAAGCGTGATGCTGTTATCATAGCTTATATTTTTTACAACACTTTCCCAAATTAAAAAAAAAAAATTCCACGTGAAAGGACACAAGCAAGCAAAATGTCAGGCATACAAGAACTTGTCAAAGTGAATTTGAAAATACTGTGATACATCTCAATAAACTAGTCAGTCCAGGGATTAAGACTGGACTAATCTCTTTGAAAAGCAGAAACCATTAATACTGAACTTCATAGATTTTAAAAAGGCATTTGATAGCATACACAGAGATTCATTATGGAGAATGTTATGTCTATATGGAATACCATCTAAAATTGTCAACATCATTAAGGACTTATACAATGGATATGGTTGTGCAGTCAAGACAGAAGAAGGGATGAGTGAATGGTTCCAGATTGAAACAGGCGTGAAACAAGGATGTATACTGTCTCCTTTACTTTTTGGGATTGCAATGGACTTCATAATGAAAAAATGCTGCACGGGTAACACAGGTATTGACTGGGTACATGGGACCCAACTAGAAGATCTTGATTTTGCTGATGACATAACTCTTATCAGTAATAATGTGAATTCCATGCAAGAAAAAACAGATAGCCTATCTTCACTGGCTAGCAAAATAGGACTTGAAATTAACAAGGACAAAACAAAAATAATGAAAATTCCCATCAATCAAAATGGAAAAATACACATAGAAGGGACAGATATTGAAGAAGTCAATCAATTTGCATACCTTGGCAGCTACATAGACCAGGATGGTGACACTAGAAAGGAAGTTAGGATCAGAATTGCAAAAGCAGCATCAATCTTCAAGAATCTTGAGAACATATGGAATTCAAAAGTTATAAGCACAAAAACCAAGTTAAGACTATTCAATTCAAATGTAATATCCACCCTCATTTATGCATGCGAAAGCTGGAAAACAACTAAAGAAATAGAAAAGAAATTAGACTCTTTTGAAAACAAATGCCTAAGGAAAATACTCGGCATCAAGTGGAATGAATTCAAGAACAATGCAGAGATAAGACAGATGACTGAACAACAACCAGTCTCACGGGTGATCATGAAAAGGAGATGGACATATGTTGGCCACTTGATGAGAAGAAATGAGCAGAGAATCCCAAAACAAGCTATCAAGTGGAACACAACAGGCCGAAGAAAAAGGGGCAGACCGCGTGAAACTCTGAAGAGAACATTATTAAGAGAGGCCAAGTTAACAGGCATAAAATCCTTTGATGAGGTTGAAAGACTCGCCGAAGACAGGAAAAATTGGCGAACTACTTTGCGAGCCCTATGTGACGTCTAACGGCACGGGAAGGATATAAGATATATATAAGAATCTCTTTCACTAAATTAATTCGTCTTTCGTTCACGATGAAGATAGATAGAGGTGTATGGTTCGGAGAGAGAGAGAGAGAGAGAGAGAGAGAGAGAGAGAGAGAGAGAGAGAGAGAGAGAGAGAGAGAGAGAGAGAGAGAGAGAGAGAGAAATGGTAGAAAGTATGAAAGTAAGATGAGAATGTATAAATGAAAAACATACAACATCCAATTTTTCGGCGTGAGCCTTTTTCAAATTTTCTCACTCCCCCTGTCGCTTTGTAACACGGAACCATACGCCTCTATCTTTATTACTAGAACTAGTTTTACCGCAGTCGTTATCTCTTTTCTTTCACTTTGAACTATTGGATTAGATCTGTTTATGTTTGCATCAATACTAGTTAAAATAAATAAGTTTATTTGAGTATAACATAAAATTATATTACAATGTAACAGTACTTTTAAAATTAAAAAAAATATAAATTACTATTTGTTTCCAACAATTTATTAGGTGGATTGGACGAGGTCCTGGTCGTAACCGCCATGACCTCATGACAGATGTCACGGACTAGGTCGTCTGTATCCAACACAGACAAGAAATGGCAAAATCTGTGCTGTTTGTCTGCTTTGGTAAGCTTTTAGTTCAACTAATATTTACTTCGACTGGATCTAGAATGAGTATATAAATGACAGAGATGCATTCCATAAAAAGTTCCAATCAAACTCACGGATTCCGGCGCTGACATGTCCTTTGGAAACATCAAGGAGATTTTCCGAAAATTTATTGATAGAGTAGAAACGTTGTAGAATGACATCTCGTCGTAAAGAAAATTTGTAGCCGACAGATGTTGACTTTTGTGAGGTTTTCCAAGCATCAGTTTGCTTCTCTCATAGCTAATTCTACCAATGGATAATCCTCCACGGTAACAGCAATCAGTGTTTATGTTGCAAGGTCTCATTCACTTGTGTCCTTTGTCTTCATACTGGCCCTTATAGAAGAAATGAGAATTTTGAAAGATAAGGGCACATATGACAGTAAAACAAGTGAAAGTGTTATAAATAACAGAAATAAGCAGCTTTTGTTTTCATACTGTTTCTTCTTTATCCTTGGAACTGTGAGCTGGTGTTCCTTGGTGCTAATGCAGCAAAGATGGTGAGGTTCGGCATCATATTGGATTGGGAGCATGTTATGCTGGCTATCTTTTTCAGTATCTAGAATCAGACTTCTTTGTTGAGGTAGAATGGTCAGGTAAAGATGTATGATGCAGTTTTTGTTAATTCATGTTGTATGGCATTGATGATCATGATTCTTCATTCTGCATGGTCTTTGAGATTTCTGATTAGTTTCGTTACTGCTATACTGAAGATATTAATACTGCGATTGCATGTCACAACAAATGTTTTGGAAAAATACTTTATTCAGGGACAGTATGAAAGATAAAAGAATAAATAATGGGAAAGAAATGAAATTTTTCATGAATACAGGCATCATTTCTACATTGTCTTGGATATGCTGTTCAGAATATTCATCTAAAATAGGGATTTGGAAGCAAGTATAATATTTATTAGTACTTCACTTCTATGTGAATGCTGAATTATTTTCAGATATTTGTGAAAACATTGTTTTCCTTTAAGCTTTTATTTTTCATTTTCCTTTCAAGATTTTTTTTTCCTTTGCAATAGGCAACATCTGCAGGTCAACAATGGCAGAGGCTTTATTTCGAGAGTTTGTAAAGCAGAAAGGAGACAATGACAAGGTAAGCTTGTGCAGCACAAAGATGATTATATCTGATTGTAGGTAAATGTGCTTTATAACATTTTATTACACTACCAGAGTGTCCAATATTTGGATGCCTGTGTGACCAAACACATCCTGGCATCAAACTAAGACAGAAAATGCAATACTTTGGATAGCAAGCAGTTTTAACAGTCTAAGCCATTTTTGTTTTCATTGATGATGACGATTTTCAGTTAACATATTTTGTCTCCTATGATATCAGAAGCACCATGCTGTGGATACACCAACAAATGGATCCAGCATGCTCCAAACTTACATCATCATCAACTTAAGAATAGTAAAATATGTTATGCAGCAAGCAAATACAGCAGTGGATGGACCACTCAGTCAGTGATAGAAATGAAAGATTCCTGTATGCTAATTTGTCAAAACTTAACCACAAGAGACAACATCAGCAACCAAAGCTGAAGAGAATAGAACACAATCTTCAACTGTGAGCAAGGCATACTGCCCTCAGTGAATATTAGCACACAGCAAACTACACTGTATATTGCATACATCATCTACTAGACTGCCCTGCGCTAAAAGAATGGCTGGAAACACCTGTAACCACAAAACCTCTCCATCTCCAGAACACTTCATGAAGATACAGAACAAGGCCTACACCTTCCACAAGCTGGCATGAGGGAAAAAGAGAGAGAAAGCGAAACTCATAAATCAGGGGGTTAAAAAGGTCAAAGTTAGTGAATTATGGTCATCGTCATCATCAGGTGCCGTGCTGACTGGCGTTGGCTATTATGCTTCTCCAGAGTAGATGATCCTTCATGCAGGCTATCAGCTCAGTTGGTGATCTCCTCTCACACCATCTCATCATACTGCCCAGTATCATTTCTCTTGATCTTCCTCTGGATTTTCTTCCCTCTGTTTTTCCTGTTGTTATAATATTTTCAATGCCCCCTCTTCTCATTGCATGTCCTATGAAAGTACATTGTCTCTCTCTCTTATTTTTTTGACAAGATTTTTTTGTCTCTCTGGTTCTTGTCATACAGTCTTCATTAGTTATTTTTGCTGACTAAGGGATTTGCAACATTCTTCTAATGAACCACATTTCTGCTGCTTCTAACGATTCTTGTGCAGAATTGCCTGTTGTCCATGATTCACTTCCATATAACAAGATAGATTCAAATAGCATTTTAGGACTCGTTTTCTAACATTCGTTGATAAGGATGTGTTGCATAATATGTTTCTCATTCTTTGAAATGGCAGTCTTTGCTTATACTATTCTGGTCTTAAATTCTGTTCTGCATTTCCCATCTGAAGTTATTACTGCTCCAAGGTATTTGAATTTCTGCACCTGCTTTAGAATAGTTCTGTTTAATTTTATACTGCATGTTGGTGGAGTCTGTTTCTTAGATACGACTATAATCTCTGTCTTTTTGATGTTTAAAGAAAGGCCTTTCTGCTCACTTCCTTTAGTGACTTTATCCAAGAGATTTTGCAGGTCTTGTTGGTTGTCAGCTATCAGTACTGTGTCATCAGCATACCAAAGGTTGTTAATATTGTATCCTCCAATTTTTATGCCTGGAAATTTTGGTAACTGAAGTAAAAAAGCAGACATCTGTTATCAGTACAGAAACATTGGATATATATTTGTAAAAGAAAATAAAAATGACATAAATCATCAGCATGAATAATTTGAGAGGATTATATCTTTTGTGTTCCCAGTGGAATGTTGACAGTGCTGGCCATGGAAACTGGCACCTAGGCAAGCAGCCAGAACCAAGGGCTCTGAAAGTCTTGGAAGATCATGGAATCAAGGGCTACACTCATACAGCGAGAATGGTCAGTGGCTTCCCTCAAGTGCAGTAACATTATAGTTTTAAGCTAAAGATGGCTGATATGTTACAGATGCTGCCAACTGTAGGAGCATCTCATGGCATATAGATTACTGATGTCATTGAGAGGAAGACAGGCTGATGGTTTAAAAATTACTAATACTACTGAGGGTGGGAATGGCTGATAGAGTACTGATACTGTTGATGGTGGGAGTGGCTGATGTCGGGTAGATTACAGACATTTTTTGAAAGTGGGACTGGGTGATGGCTGATAAATTACTGGTGCTGTTGAATGTAGTAGTGGCTGATAGATTACTGATCCTGTTGAATGTAGTAGTGGCTGATAGATTACTGATGCTGTTGAATGTAGTAGTGGCTGATAGATTACTGATGCTGTTGAATGTAGTAGTGGCTGATAGATTACTGATGCTGTTGAATGTAGTAGTGGCTGATAGATTACTGATCCTGTTGAATGTAGTAGTGGCTGATAGATTACTGATACTGTTGAATGTAGTAGTGGGTGATAGATTACTGATGCTGTTGAATGTAGTAGTGGGTGATATATTACTGATGCTGTTGAATGTAGTAGTGACTGATAGATTACTGATGCTGTTGAATGTAGTAGTGGGTGATAGATTACTGATGCTGTTGAATGTAGTAGTGGCTGATAGATTACTGATGCTGTTGAATGTAGTAGTGGCTGATAGATTACTGATGCTGTTGAATGTAGTAGTGGCTGATGGCTGATAAATTACTGATAATACTGAGAATAGGAGTTGTAGAGTTAATAGCAACATGATTTGTTGGACTTAAGGCAGTAGGTTTTATTCCTCTGGTTGTCATGCATGTGACCAAACTGTAAGACTGGGCACTCAGCACAGTATACTGAGGAGAATTGCCTGCATGGTGAGGCACACTGCATACACGGCTGTTAGTGGATGAAGAGAAAATAAGGGTATCACATGCAGTTTGGTGCCATGAATATGACTTCATGTAAATCACAGCATATGATTAAAAAAAAAATCAAACTAACAACTGATAAATTAATGTTCAAATTCCTGACAGCAGTTATATCACTGATAGCTGTTAAATTACTGATACTATTTCAGTTACTCAGCAAAGACACTTAATAATTCTAATCTTTACTTAGGATGAGACTTGAGAGCATATGTTCATTGTTTTGTCCATTGATGATGATGATGATGATCTTGATGTTATAGAGTGTAATGGCTTTCCTCATGCCAGAGCACACATAAGAAGCTGGGATTGTTCATTCTAAGTCACTGTTCACCATAAAGTGAATGAGTAGTACCATGTTGTGTGCTTCAGCACATCCTTGGTCACATGGGACCTACAACATGGCAGTAGAACCTTGTGTTTGTGTGTAGTCATATTTTGGATTTTTATGACTAACTCCTTTTGTAGGAGAAGAAGAGCAGGTTCCTTCCGATAACCCAGCAGGCAGCAATGCTCCCCTGTACCCTCAGGCACAGCAGGAGCCATCTCGTCTAAACCTTGCTCTTCAGGCTGCTGTGACACCCTGTCACCGGGGAGCAGTGAGAGGGAATGGGGTAGGGTAAAGATAAGCCACAATTTCCTAGCTGTACTAATATAGCTGATGCTTCTACCCTAGCAAGCAAATTGCTTACAAATAATGTCAGTATGTTTCATCTTCTCTGCTTCCAGATCACACCGGAAGACTTCAACAAATATGATTATATTCTTGGCATGGATGACTATAACATGAGGTAAATAAGCTTTCTGATTATATAATTCATGAAGTGTAACTTATTATGGAAGCAGAACCAAGTCTATTTCTTCATCCTGTGTGTTTTTGTATGATTAAGGCTCACACCGAAATATCACAACCGTGTGCTCGTTAAGTAATAAAGCTGTTCCTAGTTTTTTCACTGGGAAGAGGAGGCATGTGCCAGTTATAGTTCATTAACAAAAACAACTTTGCTCCTAGTGAATGTGTAAGGAATATACCATTTGTTATCAAAGACATCTTTGCTCCTAGTGAATGTGTAAGGAATATACCATTAACAAAGACATCGTTGCTCCTAGTGAATGTGTAAGGAATATACCATTTGTTAACAAAGACATCTTTGCTCCTAGTGAATGTGTAAGGAATATACCATTTGTTAACAAAGACATCTTTGCTCCTAGTGAATGTGTAAGGAATATACCATTTGTTAACAAAGACATCTTTGCTCCTAGTGAATGTGTAAGGAATATACCATTTGTTAACAAAGACATCTTTACTCCTAGTGAATGTGTAAGGAATATACCATTTGTTAACAAAGACATCTTTGCTCCTAGTGAATGTGTAAGGAATATACCATTTGTTAACAAAGACATCGTTGCTCCTAGTGAATGTGTAAGGAATATACCATTTGTTAACAAAGACATCGTTGCTCCTAGTGAATGTGTAAGGAATATACCATTTGTTAACAAAGACATCTTTGCTCCTAGTGAGGGGATGAGAAAATATGTATAGTAGAAAGTCTTTTTTCCAGATTGTTCTAATGTATTTGCTATTGGTTGCAGAAATCTGGCAGCTATGAAACCCCCTGGTACTAAATGTCAGATCCAGATGTTGGGCCATTTTGATCCTTTGGGTGATAAAACCATAAGTGATCCCTACTTTGTAAGTCACTGTTATCTTGTTATTTTAATGTTATTTTAATGTCTTCAGAGTTGGATGTTTTATGTATATGTGTTACATTACAGCTCAATGGCACCCAGAGTGATTGTTAATAGATCAAATATGATTCAGTCCATGATGCACAAAAGCAGCAGCAGACTGTCCTGTTTTGTTTAAGAACTTGTCATTGCAGGGTACCGACTCATCTTTACCATCTTTACTGACTTGAGATTCCCCACACAGGCAAATACTGTTGTGGATATGGAGGACACGCTCCAGAACGTGTACCTCTAGAGCATCCATTGTGTATAGTCCTGTGAAATCAAGCCTGGCCGTAGGATGGAAGGCTTTGAGGTTGGCACCTGGAGAAATCCATGAACTTTGTTGTGATGACAGGAGCCTTAGATATGCCATGACTTGGTGCATCAAAACTGAAAAGATGAATGAAACAAACATGTTGAAAATGAGTTTGGAATCATTTTTGGGGGATTTTGGGGAAATTTTTTGTTGTTGCTAAGGATAAATCCTGAGATATTGTTTTTGTGTGCAGATGAAAGGTAAAATCCCCATTTCCGTGCCAATAACTCTTCCCAGGCCCAGAAAAAAAAAACGCGGACGTTCCCGTCAGTGCCACACAAAAAGTGCGGGTCTTGATATGTATAGGGGGTATAGTTGTAATAGTGAATGTGCAAAGTATTTCCACTTTAAAAGTATACATATTATGCATGAAAATAGTTGTAAGAAGATTTCATAAATGAAGAGTTTTTTAGGAAAAAAGAAGTAGTGTGATGATTTTAGGTGATAATTGTGTAGTGCTTACCATCGGCGATGCCTAGATGTACAATGTTTACCATCGGCGATTGCCAGATCTACTTAAATTTTCATCCGATCTTGTTGTGTAGTGGCATTCTCACTGAAATAATGTCTGAAATAACCATCTAACTACTTCTCCAGTCTATTTAATAGGTCTAGATGTACTTGGGGTACATTCAGGAACAGTGGTCTGGTCATAGGACATGTCCTTATGCCTCCAAAATCACAATAAATACTGAAATTTCTCCGTTAATTCATCGCTTTCGCTCGGTTGCTAGCCACGCTTTGATTTGAACTATGAAAGGTCACTAGACAATAAAAAGTTTTACAATAGTTTTACATTGCAACGAAACAAAATCGCTATAACGACCATGGCAGTCACTAGACTAACAGGAAGTTATCATGATATTGACTATGGCAGTCGAAGAGTTAAGGCACATTGAGGTTACCAAGTAAGGACTGTTTTTTTGTGTACATACTTGTACAGTGTGTGAGTGGTGAGTATGGTTGTAGTTCTTTATGAATGTATCATAACTGTGACACCTTTAGTTTTTTTAACACTTCTGCTGTTATAATTTTTTTTTACCAGGAAAATGCCAAACTGGAATTTTTTTTGGTTAGTTGAGACTACATTCAGTACTTTTTAAAGTGTTACATTGTTTTACAATTTTCAAGCTTATATGACATTTTGTAAAATATATCAGTTTACAGCCATACCAAGTATGCCAGTTAAACTGTTAATTTTTATTTGCTTCATAACAGCTGCGTGCCAGATACTAGATAAATTGTTCATATTTTATACTACTAGTGTGCTCATATTTTCTATGGCTTTTTATATAACAAGACAGTTTTAAAACAGTAGGTGACAGCTGTTTGTGAAAGTTACTGAGGTTTATTTTTGTTTGGCTGATAGTACCAAAATATTTTCCAGTTCTTGCTTGGGCTGTTGATATAGAGAAAATGCTTTACCCTGAATTTCACCCAGTGTCTGAGTGGCGCAGTGGCTAGTACACTAGTCTCCCATGGCAAAGATCAAGGGTTCAGATCTGGCCAGAGGCGTCCCAGTTACTCAGCTGTAGAAATGGGTACCTGATTTGTGGAGTTGGGGAACGAAAGGCAGCTACACGTGATGCTGATCACATCAGCCTCTAGTGTTCAGACAGGTCAAGGAAAACATGAGCACTAACACCATATCCCTATGTAAAGTCATGACAGGATGACCTTTACCTTTTTACTTTACCTGAGTTTCACAGGTGTCCTCTCAACTTAGCTAAGGAACTCACAAGGAAAGGACAACATCAGTACAGCTGGAAATCTGGCAAATGTGGACTCATGCTAGAAGATAGGCAGGAAAGATTATTGTCATAAACAGTCATAAGTGCTACCCCAGCACCATAGACTAAATATGTATTGCTGTTAGCACACAGAGATTGTGCACACAAGACCAGTTATATGCTGGAACCATAAATAATGGAACATATTCAAGACTAAAACAGATATAAGAGAAATGAGCATGCAGCAGTAAATAGGCAGTGATCAAGAAAAGAAGGTGGGCCATGTGATGAGAAGACACAGAGAATCATAAAATAAGTCATCAAATGGGAGACATTTGGAAAAAGAGGTCTCAAGAGACCCTAAATGAAACACTGGTAAGAGAGGCTAAGATGATTGCCATCAGATCCCTTGATGAGACAGAGAAGCTCACTGAGAGTAGAGACTCATGCAAGCACACTATGAGCCCTGTGTGATGTATGACAGCACTGGAAGGATGTCAACTGTAAGATAAATAAATGTTATTTGTTCGGTATATTCAGCAGTATCTTCTTATTAAGTGTTTAGCACGATACATGTCAGAATTAGATATGCCTCTTATTTATTCCATCTCGCATAATTTCAGGGCGACTCCATTGAAGATTATGAGGATGTGTATGATCAGTGCTATAGATGTTGCAAGTCTTTCCTGGATCAAGTCGGTCAAAGCAACTCTGAGCCAAGCAAACCAACCTAGAAAATAAGTTGCCAGCACATGTTACATGATTCCACATTAATTTATTTAGAATGAAAGAAAACATGAATTTTTTACCATCTATAAGCTCACAGCTTGAGGCTGTGTGGAGCAAAGGTGCATCATCATTGGAATATTGTTTGAAATTTAAATATACATTATATACCAAAGTGTATTTTTCACTTCATCGTGAAATTTTATACTGTAACACTTGTTTCTTCAAGCTTACAGTAGAGGCTCTGTGATAGTGGAGTTGTTGCAGCCTCTATTTATTGCTGATAAGCCATTGCAAAATAAGCGATTGCATTTTGTTTGTTCAGATTCCATCAGCAGGCCAGGCACTTGTTTTGGCTGGGCTGCTCAGCTTCAGTTGTGATGGCATTTTGTGTGTGGAATTTTTAACACATGCTTGTACAGTTAGTTGGGCAAAAATATGAATCTGGATGTCAATCTTTATTAAAAATATAGTTTTTAATGTGTTATTTCTGTTTAGAACATGAAAATAACTTGAGGAAAATAGTCACAAAACTGATTTTGGATGATTTTCTTTTTTTTTTTTTTTAACCTCTAGAAGTTAAAAAAGAAAATAATGAATTTTCTAATTTGGAGAGTTTCACACAGCAAATTTCATTATTTTCATTTTTTCTAATTTGGAGAATTTCACACAGTAAATTTCATTATTTTCCTTTCATTTTTTTCTAATTTGGAGAATTTCACACAGCAAATTTCATTATTTCCATTTTTTCTAATTTGGAGAATTTCACACAGTAAATTTCATTATTTTCCTTTCATTTTTTTCTAATTTGGAGAATTTCACCAGTAAGTTTCATTATTATCTTCTCACTTTTTCTAGTTTAGAGATTTCCCCTGCAAGTTTAATTATATTTCTGGGGGGATATAGAACATTTCATCATTAAGATCATCTTCTCCAGCTGTAATTAATATACAAATCAGTCTAGGATTCTTCTTACGGGCATTCTTTGTCACTCCAGCATCAAGTCACATGAGTAATCACATGTCACAACTGTGCTCGTTAAGTAATAAAGCCATTCCTACCTTTTTCCTAGTTTATACATTTCAGTATCACATCAATACTCTGAAGAGTTTAGAGCTAAGTCATGGAGAAGCTGTGTTTAAATTCACATTCATCATAACCCTGTAATGTTGGTTCGTTCTTTCATTGTACCAGCTTGCTCTTTCAAATCTATATCATTTTTTTTTTTTTAAGCAATGTAGTAATTTATCCAATTATCAATATTTAGTCAGTGCCATGTTCTTTCAAATCATCAACAATTTATAATCACTGCCCTGTTATTTATAATAGATGCCCAGTTCTTTCAAATCTTTGTCAGTGATATATATCTGACCAGAGATGATATTTTTAAAAAATTACTTTTGTCTGATTTTTCTGCATTCATTTCTTGTTGATCGGTGTGAACAGAAATACATAACAATATCTGCAACCCCTCCAGCGATGTTTGAATTATTTATAGAAGTATCTTGGTTTCTTGTCAGAATGTTATGTTTAGTTTCTCCATGGGCATGTAATGTTTGTTTTACCATAAATGTGCCATGTTCTACAAGGTGTTATTGCCACATGGCACTAATGGTCAGAAAATAAACCAGGAGAAAGTTGTAACAGAAACAAAATTGTATTAGTTTGCCTTTTTTTTTCTATAATTTAAAAAATTAAGGATTTTTTTGTGTGTTAATTTTTCCCCACATTCACCTGCATCCTGCCTTTTTAAACTTTAAACTAATCCCACAGGTTTAGTTCTGCTTATTCATATTCATGTCTGCAGTTATAAACATATCCATGCTTTTATACTTGTAAATATTAAGGAAACTGTGTCCCTTCAGAATATATTGTGCTCTAGCATGTTGAAACGATGTATTGTGCTCTAGCATGTTGAGATGATGTATTGTGCTCTAGCATGTTGAGATGATGTATTGTGCTCTAACATGTTGAGATGATGTATTGTGCTCTAGCATGTTGAAACGATGTATTGTGCTCTAACATGTTGAGATGATGTATTGTGCTCTAACATGTTGA
Source organism: Achatina immaculata (assembly GCA_009760885.1). NCBI lineage: Eukaryota > Metazoa > Mollusca > Gastropoda > Stylommatophora > Achatinidae > Lissachatina > Lissachatina immaculata. Next base: position 14,039,720 of record CM019708.1, read on the forward strand.
GATGATGTATTGTGCTCTAGCATGTTGAGATGATGTATTGTGCTCTAACATGTTGAGATGATGTATTGTGCTCTAGCATGTTGAAACGATGTATTGTGCTCTAACATGTTGAGATGATGTATTGTGCTCTAACATGTTGAGATGATGTATTGTGCTCTAACATGTTGAGATGATGTATTGTGCTCTAGCATGTTGAGATGATGTATTGTGCACTAACATGTTGAGATGATGTATTGTGCTCTAATATGTTGAGATGATGTATTGTGCTCTAACATGTTGAGATGATGTATTGTGCTCTACCATGTTGAGATGATGTATTGTGCTCTAGCATGTTGAGATGATGTATTGTGCTCTAACATGTTGAGATGATGTATTGTGCTCTAATATGTTGAGATGATGTATTGTGCTCTAGCATGTTGAGATGATGTATTGTGCTCTAACATGCTGAGATGATGTATTGTGCTCTAATATGTTGAGATGATGTATTGTGCTCTAACATGTTGAGACGATGTATTGTGCTCTTTTAAAATGAGTTAAGGGTCCTGTTGATTATTTCAACAAAGTTTTTACAGATCTGATTAGATGTAAACAAGATCTGTCAAATTTCAAGAGGCTGTATATACAAAAATACTTGGATTAAATACATGTACACATTCACAGCATAAGGTTCTTTTCATATGCAGCTCAGGACACATTTATATTGTATCAGGGAAAAAATATAGACAAGAAGGTGTCAAAACTCTTGGACACAGACCAGTGCCAAATGATGGATCTAATTTTTCTGTAGAATCTACCTCGTACTGTGAGTGATTCAGTTTGTAGTAATTGTAGAACTCTCGGATTTTTTTCTTCTTTAAATAGTTGTAACAACAGGAACATTTGTGGATGCTGAATACTTCAATTTTTATAACAATTGCAGGAATTTGGGACTTAAAATGAAGGATGACTTCATCAAACATCACTTGAACATAAGTTGAAGGTCACTGCTTCAAAACTCAGAATGATGGATATTTTAGTATTTTAGATTTTATTTGAGTCTAAAGTACCTGCATGCCAGTAGTTGTTACAGTTAGTTATTTTATTCTTGTTGTTAATTTATTAGATCTGCGCAGTCATTCTTTCATTATATTGCTTGAATTAGAAAGTTAGTGACTGATTAATCTGTCAGTGGCTATTAGTTGCTAGCAGTTTTTCAAATAAATGTTTGCTGCTGTTGGTCTTATGAATCTGAAATTACTCATTTATTTGTCAGTATTATCTTTGTTGCTGAAGACTGGATCAGCCAGTATTTAATTAGCATTTGCTGCCAGGATCAAAGATGTTTTCATTGATGAGATTGCACAGTGAACTGATCCAGTGATCACCAGTGATATAATTTGTGCATGAGATTTCTTTTAACATTAGCGCTTGCATGTAAATGTAGAACAAAAAAACATGGGATAAAAGTAAAGTAATGTAGAAAAAAAAATAGAAAAACATGGCATTCACATATAAAGAACAGAAAAACGTGGAATTCACATGTAAGTGAAGAACAGGAGGGAAAAAAACATGGGATTTGCATGAAAGTAAAGGGAGAAAATGTGGGATTCCCAAGTAAGTAAAGAACAGAAAAATGTGGGATTTCAGACACTTTTGTTCTTTGTATTGGAAAAAAGGACCATAATATACAAATTTAATGTCCTGAATTTTGATTTTCATAAAGCAGATTTATTTATGCCCATCAAGTCCCTACAAAAACAGTTTTGTGTATTTTCAGTAAACATAAAAACATATGAGCTGAACAGATAAAAACAGGAAATCTTGATGTGAGTTCCTCTTATTTTTTTAATGCATGTTTTTCACCATGTATGTTCAAGTGTGTGTAAAAATCTGAGTATTTGAAATAAATGTGTAATATCTGACTGTATTATGAGGGCTATACCAACCAGTAAGTATTTTACCAATATATTTTTATAACAAGTGTATTTTATAAGCTTCTATCACATCATTAAATTCTAAAAAGTCAGTTTAATGATGTGATAGTGGGTGGGTATAGTGTATAGTGAAGGGAATCAAAACATCTGTAAAGCAAAGCACATTCACTAGAATTAATGAATTTGAAATCAGTGGCTCAATTCTAACATAGAGAAGGGTCATCTGAAACATAAAGCAGCTGTGTTTTGTGAGAGAAAAATCTTAAGATCTGATGAACAAGATCAGATCTATTACTACTGCTGAATAAGTCTGTCACTATACCCTTCACTATGTCACAGATAGGGAGTTGGCAAGCTTTCTTGTGTTTCAGTCAACCATGCTGGAAAAATGAGCACATGATATTTGTGTTATGAAAACTGGAGAGAGAAAAATTTGCCTGCATACGGAGACACATACAAAGCCATATTATCCTTACAGCTGACTGTGTTATGAGAAAAGCATTATACACGCACAAAAATCTGCCCCTTCACATCAAACCATGTCCAGAGTGAGTGCAAACTGGAGGGGGGTGGGGTAAAAAGGTAAAGGTAAAATTTCCTCTCTGTGCCATTAAGGCATATTGGGGAATACGGTGTTAGGTCCGTATTTTCCATGACCTTCGGCATATGAAAGTGTGATGTGGTCACTATCACGCCTCGCTGCTTTACCTTCCCAGATTTCTCTGGTACCCGTTTTTAGAAGCTGGGTGGACCCCACAACCTTTCTGGTGTGTACCAGAAAAAAATCACACTGCTAAGACTGAACCCGGTACAACCAGATTAGTAAACCAAGTGCCTAACCACTCGGCTAACCAGGCCGAGGGGGTGGGGAGGAGAAGTAATTTCTCCAGCAGAATCTGATCACTTGTTTGGTGAATAAATGATTGCTCCTAATGAGAAAGCTCTTTGAATTTTTTTTTACTTACAAATTGCACAAGATTCTATCAAGGCTGCATAATTTTAAAAACTTCAGAACATAACAGCTCCAGACTATATGCTAGTACAAGATTTGTGTGATTTTCCTGATTAATTTTCCCTTAAAAACACACCTTTCGTAAATCAATGGCACAAAAAATTAAATGTCTATTAATGTATTGCTGTTATTGTTTTACAAATAATACAGAATTTAATATCTGCTTTATGTAAACATGAATATTAATTAACAGCTTCTGAAATCTAGCCCCCCAAAAAAGGCCACACCAACAAGTGGCACACAGAGAAATGTTTGGACACATTCACAACATTAAATGTTTACAATGAAACAAGATTACAAGAGGTTAAATGTGGTAGATTTACAATTTTAACCAAACAAAAAACATTTATAATATCTACACTAACAAAATGAGAGATTCAGTCATAATATTAATCAAAAGTTTGATAATCATTAAATTCTTAGTCTTGCCATAAATGTAGAGCAACCCTCAGATGATTGTGGCTGATCTTTGTGGCATCAGTGATACCCAAGATTTCTGTCTTCTCCTTAGCTCAGCTTTCAAAGCCTGATACTCAGCAGCCGTGTACTGTTTATGCTTCTGTAGAAAGAGACAGCATTCAAGGATATATGACAACACTTTACTGAAATATATGGTGAATACATGACAATCTTACTCTAAGATATATGGTGAATTCGTGGCAATACTGTGCTGAGATATATGGTGAATTCATGACAACGCTACTTAGATATGGTGAATTCATGGCATTGCTTTATTATGATGTATGAAGAAATCTTGGCAAAACTCTACTAAGATATACAGTGAGTTTATGACAACATATACTCGTAGTTGAACAAATGATAAAATGTCACTACACTAAAATATATTATGAATACATGACAACACTATACTGATATAACTATGGTGATGTATAATCATAATCTAGATCTGGCCTTGTACATGCTCCATGTATTCTAGAAACCAAGGATAATTGCACATAAAACAAAGGCTACACCGTTATTGCCACGTTTATCAAATGGAAGATGTACACATCATGTGTATGTGTGAAGTGGGTGTAAAATAGCCAGGTACATGCTGTTCTGGTTCAAAATTGTATGTATAGAAGATTTTAAAGCACTAAAATAGACTCAGCATCCTGAGAGTGGACAATAACAGCAACTTCCTTAAGTAGAAATACATTGAACATCAGACAAAGACAAATAAGAGAAAACACACAAGAAAAAAATGAATAGAAAAGATTGGTTTTGTTTTCAAGGCACATCACTGCAGTCAGAAATGACTGATTGGGAGACTACTCTAGTGATACTGATAGTAAAAACCACCCTCTCTCAACCTTTCTAGCCCCATGGAATTCATGAAATATTTTTTTTTATCCCTGTGAAATCCCTGAATTAAAATATTTACTGCTCCCCCTCCTTTCCCCCCAGCTACCACCACATCCCCCACCTCAAAAAAAAAGATATACATACTGTAATAAAGTCACTAGTGCAGCAGAAAAAAAAAATGTTTTTCATTCTAGTATCTTGCATCCTTCCTGTGCCATTAAATGTCACATAGGGCTCGCGTAGTTGTTTGCCAAGTTTTCCTGTTCTCAGCGAGTCTTTCAACTTCATCAAGGGATGGCTTCCTTTAGCAATGTCCTCTTTAGAGTTTCATGTGGTCGACCTCTTTTTCTTGGCCTGTTGTGCTCCACTTGATAGCTTGTTTTGGTATTCTCTGATTGTTTCTTCTCATCACATGGCCGACATATGTCCATCTTTTTCTGATCACTAATGAGACAGGTTGTTGTTTGCTCATCTGTGCTTTGTTCTTAAATTCATTCCACTTTGTACCAAATATTTTCCTTAGGCATTTAGTCAACGGCACGCAGAATTGGTGACCTTGATGTTCGGTTACAACTGTTGTGAGATTCCATAACGGGAGCGTTTTTCTCCATCTAGAGTCGCCTCTATCTTGGTCTCAGGATGAGGTTGTTGGCTTCATACCCAACTCCCATTTTATGATGTATGGTGATGCAGAAGACTCATACGCAAGTATGCCAGAGAGAGCGTTAAAAAGTTCCCACCATGTTGCACGTCACCCGTACAAAATACAAAATATTAATACTTGAATGTTTAATCAGTCAGTCATTTGAATAATTTAATAATATTTGAAGAACATATAGAAAAGCAGAAACCATTATCCTGAACTTCATAGACTTTAAAAAAAAGCATTTGATAGCCTACACAGAGATTCATTGTGGAGAATTTTAAGACCATATGGAATACTATAAAAAAATTGTCAACATCACTAGAGATCTCTAAAACAGATATATTTGTGCAATCAAGACAGAAGAAAGAATGAGCGAACGCTTTCAGATTGAAACAGGCATGAAATAAGGATGTATATTACCTCCCTTGCCCTTTGGAATTGCCATAGACTATAATGAAAAGATGCTTTACAGGTAAAACCGGCATTAGATCTAAATAGAAGATCTTGATTTTGCAGATGACATAACTCTCATCAGTGACAATGTGAAACCAAAAAGATGCTTTACAGGTAAAACCGGCATTAGATCTAAATAGAAGATCTTGATTTTGCAGATGACATAACTCTCATCAGTGACAATGTGAAATCGATGCAGGAAAAAAACAGATTCTCTGTCTTCCTTGGCTAGCCAAATCTCTCTCTGAATCTTAAGTGCCCAGGGCACATAGGGCTTCCACAAGGGTTTTCCACAAATGTCTGTCCTTTGCCTTTTTTTTCTGCTCTTGCCCAGATGAGCCCTCTATTGCTCAACATCCTCTATGTTGTTCTTCTCCATGTCTCTTTTGGTCTACCCTTACTTCTGTTCCCCTGTGGTGTCCATCTTAGTGCTATTTTTGGTAGTGAGTTGTCAGTCATTCGGAGCACATGTCCCAACCATCACCAGCATCTTTCCTCAATAATTGCTGTCAGTGGCTTCATCTGCATTTCTGCCAACAAGATGTTATTTCTTATGGTGTTTGGCCAAAATATTTTTCTAATTCTTTGTAAACATTTAGTCTGGAAAGAATTCAACTTGTTTTCTATAGTTTTGGTGATTTTCCAGCATTCACTTCCATAGAGTAGTACACTTAAAAAACATTACTCTTAAATATCCTGATTTTTTTTATTCATGCTTAGTTTTTTTAGATTTCTATATAGTCTGCAGCATTGCAAAAGCCTGGTTTGTTCTAGTAAGTCTGCTGTTGATGTCCTCTGTGCTGTCTCCATTTTCTACCATTCTACTGCCAAGATATACAAATTCGTTGACCTCCTCCACTAACTTGGTATCTACTCTGAGTACATTTCTGTTGTTCACATTTTGCTTCATTAACTTTGTCTTTCCTACGTTGATCTTTAGTCCTATGTTGTTTGCATTCTGAGTTAGCTTGTTTATTTTATCTTGCATATCTTTGTGGCTGTTTGATAGTAGACAAATGTCTTCAAAGTCAAGGTAGCACTGTGTCAAGGGTCCATTGTAATCCTCTGCGTTTGTCTGATGTTGCCTCCTTCATTAACCAGTCTACTGCCAAGATAAATAATGTTGGTGATGGTTAGCCAAATAGGTCTTGAAATTAACAAAGACAAAACAAAAATAATGAAACTTCTCATTAATCAAGAAGGAAAAATATATGTAGAAGGAACAGTTGTTGATGAAGTAAACCAATTTGCATACCATGGCAGCTACACACACCAGGAAGGAAGTCAGAATTGCAAAAGCAGCATTGTCCTTCAAAAATCTCGAGAACATATAGAATTCAAAAGTTATAAGCACAAAAACCAAGTTAAGATTATTCAATTAAAATGTGATATCCACCCTCATTTATGCATGTGAAAGCTGGAAATCAACTAAAGAAATAGACAAGAAATTAGACTCTTTTGAAAACAAATGCCTAAGGAAAATACTTGGTATAAAGTGGAACGAATTCAAGAACAACGCAGAGATAAGACAGATGAGCAAACAAAAACCTGTCTTATGGGTGATCAGAAAAAGATGGACATATGTAGGTCATGTGATGAGAAGAAACAATCAGAGGATCCCCAAACAAGCTATCAAGTGGAGCACAACAGGCTGAAGAAAAAGAGGTCAACCACGTGAAACTGTAAAGAGGACATTGTTAAGAGAAGCCAGTTTAGTGGGCATAACATCCCTTGATGAAGTTGAAAGACTCGCTAAAAACAGGAAAACTTGGCAAAGAACTATGCGAGACCTATGTGACATTTAACGGCACGGGAAGGATGTAAGATGTAAGGAGAATTGCCCTAGATATAATTGTCAGCTTTATTTTTCTGTTTTTCTTTTAAATGAATTGAAATTTGTGCACACTACAACTACAAATTGGTTGGGAAAAAAAAAACAGCATATCTTTAAGTTGGGAAAAGTTAGAAAAAAAGGGTAATAATGAGCATTTAAAGAAAAGATCATTAATGATTCTTTTTCATTTCACTAACTCACAAACAGCCCACATATACATTCAAAATACACATGAGTAACCTACATTTTTGTGTCCTCTAGGTCCTGCTGGTTCACTTTTTGTGCTCTTTGGCCTCTGTAAGTGCGCAGAGGATTTGGCTTCGTCTGAAAAGGAGGAGGAAAAAATGCTCAGATATGTGGGACATCATTTCAATGCTGATTTGTAGATTTTAACTTTCCACTCTTGTCTACTGCTTTAATTCACATGTATGGATATGTATTGATATATATAACATCGTTGATAATCTGCAAATCGATGCATCAGCAGCAAGGCATCTTGATTACAACTGGAGAGTTGTTGAGGAGGCAAAGTTCTCGCAAGGGACACGTAAATGACTGACTGATTGATATGTTCAGACTGAGAATGGCACTTTTCTTGTTGGTGTTGTTGCAATATCTCTTTGAGGTTGCAAACTGGACTTACCTGCTGCAGATGCTATCAACTCCCGATTTAATTTCACTGCTCTGTCAGAACACATTTTGATGAGAAATTTTGGTAGAAAGAAGCTGGGAGGAAGTTACTCTATAATTTTAATAAATGGATCGTGTTAGAAATGTGCTACTTTTCATTTTATTTAGTCTTTGCCTAAATATTGCTCTGAGCATTCACTTTCATAGGCCTGCAAGATCTACCAGTCCTGCCAGTGATGTTGAGGAGTGAAAAGGTTAATTAAGATGTAGAAGAACAATCAGTGACTTGCACGGGGAATGGGTTGCACTGGTCTCTTTCAGTTAATGAGTTGATCCAAGATAAAAAAACACATCAGTCTGTACCAATTAATCAGACTCAGGATAACACTAGACAGCACCATGGAGATGCCAGATGGAGCACTGACAAGATTTAAGTCACTGACCATGATGGTTGATTGATACCTCTAGCACAGTCACTTAGTTCACTGACCATGATGGTTGATTGATACCTCTGGCACAGTCACTTAGTTCACTGACCATGATGGTTGATTGATACCTCTGGCACAGTCACTTAGTTCACTGACCATGATGGTTGACTGATACCTCTGGCACAGTCACTTAGTTCACTGACCATGATGGTTGACTGATACCTCTGACACAGTCACTTAGTTCACTGACCATGATGGTTGACTGATACCTCTGGCACAGTCACTTAGTTCACTGACCATGATGGTTGACTGATACCTCTGACACAGTCACTTAGTTCACTGACCATGATGGTTGACTGATACCTCTGGCACAGTCACTTAGTTCACTGACCATGATGGTTGACTGATACCTCTGGCACAGTCACTTAGTTCACTGACCATGATGGTTGACTGATACCTCTGACACAGTCACTTAGTTCACTGACCATGATGGTTGACTGATACCTCTGGCACAGTCACTTAGTTCATTGACCATGATGGTTGACTGATACCTCTGGCACAGTCACTTAGTTCACTGACCATGATGGTTGACTGATACCTCTGACACAGTCACTTAGTTCACTGACCATGATGGTTGATTGATACCTCTAGCACAGTCACTTAGTTCACTGACCATGATGGTTGATTGATACCTCTAGCACAGTCACTTAGTTCACTGACCATGATGGTTGATTGAAACCTCTGGCACAGTCACTTCAGCTTTCACTTTAAAGTGAACAGCACATGTCTGTGATGTTAGTCTTGATCGAAGTAGCAGCAGACAGTATGAAGATGATCAATAATCCAAAGTGCACAAACAACAACAACAAAATTATGATAAATGCAACCACTTTATTTCTACCAGTAAATAATGCCAGATCCTTAATTAGCTTAAAGATACTTTAAAATTTGCATTGTTAATAACTGGAACAGAACTATACATTTTATTTGTAACTTTTAACAGTGGAAAATGACTGACAGCAGTTTTAAATCTAAATTCTAAAGTGGGGTTGTAGCAGGTTCTCTTGATTGTAGCTAACATATCTGTAGAATTATTCTTGCATATAGGAGATGTCCATGATACGTGTAACTATAATCTGAACTTCCACAAACAAGAATTAAAACTGCAAAAAAAAAAAAAAAAAATTCTCTGTACTGAGCTGGATCTTGGTGTGATACAGGGTACTACAAGATCTAACTCAGCCAGTCTGTACTGGAAGTTAAAATGTTGCTTCATCAACTTCTTCTTGCATGTCCAACAAATGTTGAACTGATTCTCTAACTAGTCTCTAACATATGACCTCCAAAAGACTGCACAATTTATCTGGACAATACATACAAATGTCCAAGACCTGAACCGTGGAATACAGAAAAGAAAACACTACTACAGATCCCTTTGAATATTTTATTAACACATGGAAATAATTATAATATGCAATTCTAAATTTTTTTCTGGTGAAATATTTAGCGCAATTCACATTGCTCAAGTATTTTTTTCATCCATTTTATTTGGCCAAATGGTCACAGCTGAAATGTTTTATAATAAAGAACTTAGTCTTTCTCCAGATATAATTCATTAGTTTTATGCAAAACAGAGTTTATTAAGAACATTTTGAAGGTATAAAAGTGGGAGTTATTAAGTATCTTCATATGCTATCAATATATACTCTCTGTAACAGTTTAAACACAAATATGCCACAAAAAAAATTTATAAATGTTCATTGCATTTGTGTCTAAAATGTTCCTTACTTCTCAGCTATTGGTCTTATTTCTGTTGTTACATTATACGTTCATGATGGATATTGACACAACATTGTGGAAATTTTCATTTAATCATGTCATGAGTCATTGTTTTAATGTGGAATATAAGACTTAAAAGTAATCATGTGTAAAGTATTTATATGACAAAATTTGCTTCAGTAGAAATAAATAGAATTTATTTTAACTTCTATATAGAAAGAGTCAGTGGAAGGAAAACATGCATGTGTACAAAGCTATTCTGATTTGCAGCAATAGGTAGAAATAGAAAAGATAGCAGAGTAACAAATGATTTTCATTTTTCTTTAATTATCATCCTTCACTCCAAATTGGCATCAGCTAAAACCCAACTCTTTTTCAGTTGGTAGCATCATATTTACAAATAGGCTAAAGTTGATTGTTCCAGGTTCACTACTCTTTTTGAAGTTAAAAGTTTCAAGATCCAACCACTTCTTAGCAACAATAGTGACAATTTCTCCAAAGTAACTACTGCAATGGGCAAAGTTTTTACTGGAATGAAAAAAAGGTAGCTGAACTATTGGACCATATAGAATAGAGAAGCAAGATTGATGATACCCAGTGGCATGACACGTGGCCTAAAAAGTGGGTGGGGCTATGTTGCCTACCACAACGGGACACTGGTTGCCAGTAAATCAGGAGCCTATGCAACCAGCACTTCGAGCATGAGAATGGAGGTGCAGACAGGATCAGAAGCAATTTCCTGGTTGGTGGAGCAGGACGACTCATGTGGTGTCACTGTAACAGACTCCTGAAACATGGAGAATCAAGAGACATTTCTTCCACAGGGAGTGGGTCCAGCTTCAACTGGGCTCTCATTTATCCAGTTTGATGTGGATCTACTGCCCAGGTCATGTGGGAGCCGGAGGCAATGAGACCCCCTGGGAGAACTGTGTTAAGAACACACTTATCTTAACATAGTCTTTGTGAGACAGGGAACATAGATCTGTTTGCGTAAAAACTCTGACCTACTTCTGTAGCCCAGAAACTTGTATCAATCAACACTAATTGTAATTGTTATTTCTGTAAAATGTAATGTCAGGTTGGTGGACAGATGAGGACATGGAGATCTCTGGCGGGGATGAGGAAAATCTGGTGTGAAACTAATGAATCCAGGACGTGACAAGCCTATGGGTCTCTATCTGCAGTTTTTAAATTATGGCGCTTGCCCTGTGAAGACTAACCAGGCAGGTGCAGTGCCGGGCCCCCTGCCTCGAAAGGGTCCACCTAATGCTACTGGAGGTCCACTCAGTTCATCTTGTGGAGCCAGGAGACATAAGAGTAGAGCTACTGGCCAAAAAATAAAACAGCAGAAAACTGCCAAAAAGCAAGAACTTAAACTAATGCAGCGGAATGCTGAAAGTGTCAGCAGTGTTAGAGATGTATATAGCAAAAAGATGGAACTAGAGAACATACTCTTTGCAGAGCAGGTAAGCATATGCTGCATACAAGAGACACACATAATCAAAGATGCCACATTTAAAATCAAAGGCTACCAGTGTTTCAGATCAGACCAGCAGGACAGAAGAAAAGGAGGAGTACATCACACTTGTTAAGAATAACATCAGCACATGTCAGGTGGGAGTGTACATGGACGGAGCCAAATGCCAGATAATCCATCTAAAACCAGTAATACAGACTTCCATCTCTTTAACCATTAACTATCATAATGACTGCCCACTTGCTCTAGAAATAATCCCACATAAAGAGAGACTGATGGTCTGTGGAGATTTTAACAGCCATTCCCAGAGCTGGGGCTATGACCACATAGACAAGAAAGGAGAGGAAGTTGAGAGCTGGCAGGATGATAATGGACTTCTCCTGATCAACCAGCCAATGGATCCCCCAACATTTTACTCAAGGGCTTGGCATACAACCTCAGCACAAGATCTGACATTCCACTCTCCAGACCTGAAGTGGAACATTATACGTGAAGTTGGAAAACAACTTGGAGGTAGCGACCATCGACCAGTCTTCCTGACAATAGAAAATGAACTCCTTAACACCAGTAGTCTTCTCCCCAGATGGAACTATAAAAAAACAAACTGGACAATGTACAGACATCGTACAGGTATCCTGGTGGGACAGCTGTCCATAGAAGGTAAGGATATTAACAGCATAGTGAAGGAATTCAATGCTTGTATCCTTCAGGCTGCCCGTGAAACCATTCCCAGAGGCGCTTGTAGGGACTATAAACCATACTGGTCTGGTGAGCTGGGAAAATTGCATGATGATGTGGAAACAGCTCGAAAGCAAGCAGAAAATAGACCATGCCAAGAACACCACAATAATTACCAACATGCTAAGGCCAAATTTTGGAGAGCCAAGATGCAAGCCAGATGGGAAAGTTGGAGAGAGAAAACAGAGTCCCTAAACTTTGAAAAGGATGGAAGGAAACTGGAAACTAATCAAACAGTTAAACGATGAGAGCACTGGAAGAAGTACAAAGATTACATTAAAAGAGGATGAGAAAACTCTTACAGGTAAGCAGGTAACAGATCACTTTGCTCGCATGTTTGCACAAGACTGCAACATTGATATCCATCCAGAGAAAGAGCGTACAGTGTGCACTGACCCACAGAAAGAAGAGGAACAAGGCAGAAAAGTGGAGGTCACGGATGCACCAATCACACGCTGCGAATTAGACCTAGCAGTCAGTAAACTGAAACCAAGGAAATCACCAGGACCAGATGGAGTGTCCAATGAAATGATCAAGAACCTAGGAATGGCAGCAATGGGAAAGCTGTTGGATATTTTCAATATGTGCTGGAAGTTACCTCAAGGAAGCAAGCATGATACCACTGCTAAAGTCGGGGAAGAACAGCGATATGGGCTCCAGCTACAGGCCAATCAGTCTCACTAGCTGCCTATGCAAAACAATGGAACGCATCATTGACCTGAGGCTAAAATGGTACCTAGAAAGTGAAAACCTTGTTTCACAACAAGCAGAATTTGGGCAGTACTACAGTACAGAAGATCAAGTGACCTATCTCTCTCAAGAGACTGAGGATGCATTCCAAGAAAAAAAACCTTGTACTAGCAGCATGGATAGACCAGAAGAAAACTAGCCATGTTAAGAAAATTAAGTGGAACCACATGGGGAGCTAGTGAAATAATCCTCAAGAATGTATATCAGCAAAGTATTCTACCACATTTAGAATATAGCTCAAAAGCTTGGTGCACAGCATCAAACCCTATGCTGCATAATCTAGACAAGGTACAAAATCAGCCACTATGGATTATCACAGGTGCCATGAGGTCCACACCAATAGTAGAAATGCAGAAAATAGTCAGTGTCCAAGTGCTAAAAGAACGTAGAGACACTAAGGTCATGATCTTGGGAGAGAAATTCCTCGGCTCTGTAAACCATCCCCTGAAGGAGAGATTCAATAACTTGGCCCTAAAATGGCTTAAAAGAAGCAGCTTCATTCACCAGGCCAAGTGTATGCGTAAGCTGATACCTGACCTTCCAACTGTAGTTGCTCCATTATCATCTATTCTAGAGCATACGCCATGGAAAGAAGCAGATTATACATAAATAACTATTCAAACTGAAGTGAAAGGTGTGCAGAATGGTGAGATGCAAAGCAGTCTTGTAAGATCAACAGCCACACTTAGTGTTCTAGATGACAAATATCCATGTGACACCCGGATATGTGTGTATACAGATGGATCTGCACATAATGCCATAAAGAATGGAGGGACAGGAGCATATATTGAATATCCAAACAACACTATTGACAAGATTTCCATACCCACTGGTAAATACTGCAACAACTTTGATGCAGAAGTTAGGGCAATTATTGCTGCAGTTGAAAAACTATCAGACTCCAGAATTGATACATGTCCTGTAGTAATTCTCACAGATGCAAGATCAGTACTGGAAGCTCTTCAGAGCAACAAACTACCAGACCTTAAGGATGCCTTGTCAAAAATTGGCTTACAACATGGAGTCACTTTGCAATGGATTCCCTCCCACTGTGGGATACCAGGCAATGAGAAAGCTGACCATCTGGCTAAAGAGGGCACTGAAATGGAGCAACCAGACATACTGATCACATAAAATCAGAAGAAAAGCATGATAAAAACCTACAGGAAGCCACAAACACCACCACATGATGACTATCACATGCTAAATAGAAAGGAACAAGTCACCATTTTCCGTCTCCAAACAGGACACAGCCAACCCACTTACTTAGGAGTGACTCTTAACTCAAAACTGACGTGGAAGCAACACATCAACAGTGCAGAAGCAAAAGCCAGAAGAAAACTAGCCATATTAAGAAAATTGAGTGGAACCACATGGGGAGCTAGTGAAATAATCCTCAAGAATGTATATCAGCAAAGTATTCTACCACATTTAGAATATGGCTCAACATCTTGGTGCACAGCATCAAACACTACGCTGCATAATCTAGACAAGGTTCAAAATCAGTCACTACGGATTATCACAGGTGCCATGAGGTCCACACCAATAGTAGAAATGCAGAAAATAGCTGGTGTTCAAGCGCTAAAGGAATGTAGAGACACAAAGTTCATGACCATGGGAGAAAAATTCCTTAGCTCTGTAAGCCATCCCCTGATGGAGAGATTCAATAACTTGGCATTAGGACGGCTTAAAAGAAGCAGCTTCATTCATCAGGCCAAGCGTATGCGTAAGCTGATACCTGACCTTCCAACTGTAGTCGCTCCATTATCATCTGTACCAGAGCATACACCATGGAAAAAAGCAGATTATACACAAATAACTATTCAGACTGAAGTGAAAGGTGTGCAGAATGGTGAGATGCAGAGCAGTCTTGTAAGATCAGCAGCCACACTTAGTGTTCTAGATGACAAATATCCATGTGACACCCGGATATGTGTGTATACAGATGGATCTGCACATAATGCCATAAAGAATGGAGGGACAGGAGCATATATTGAATATCCAAACAACACTATTGACAAGATTTCCATACCCACTGGTAAATACTGCAACAACTTTGATGCAGAAGTTAGGGCAATTATTGCTGCAGTTGAAAAACTATCAGACTCCAGAATTGATACATGTCCTGTAGTAATTCTCACAGATGCAAGATCAGTACTGGAAGCTCTTCAGAGCAACAAACTACCAGACCTTAAGGATGCCTTGTCAAAAATTGGCTTACAACATGGAGTCACTTTGCAATGGATTCCCTCCCACTGTGGGATACCAGGCAATGAGAAAGCTGACCATCTGGCTAAAGAGGGCACTGAAATGGAGCAACCAGACATACTGATCACATAAAATCAGAAGAAAAGCATGATAAAAACCTACAGGAAGCCACAAACACCACCACATGATGACTATCACATGCTAAATAGAAAGGAACAAGTCACCATTTTCCGTCTCTGAACAGGACACAGCCGACTCCGAAGTCATATGTATACAAAGTTTAAGGTTGGCACTACTAATCTATGTACATGTGCCCAGGTGCCCCAAACTGTGGAACATATCCTCCAGAACTGCATCAACTACGAGACACTGAGAAATAATTACTGGCCCAGTGAAACCACTAAAGAAGATAAGCTCTACGGTTCCATACATGAGTTACAAAAAACAGTGAAATTTATCCAAGAGACAGGACTGCAGATATAGACAGACAATGCGAACGAAGAAGAAGAAGAAGAAGAAGAAGGACACAGCCGACTCCGAAGTCATATGTATACAAAGTTTAAGGTTAGTACTACTACTCTTTGTACATGTGCTCAAGTGCCCCAAACTCTGGAACACATCCTCCAAAACTGCAACAACTATGAGACACTGAGAAGTAATTTCTGGCCCAGTGAAACCACCAAAGAAGATAAGCCCTACCGTTATAACAGTGAAATTTATCCAAGAGACAGGACTGCAGATATAGACAGACAATGCATATGAAGAAGAAGAAGAAGAAGAGGCAATGAGAGAGTGGACAAGCTGACAGGTGTGGCATCAATTCAGGGCACCCTAAAAATAGACAAGAAGGACATTGCAAAAACGACATTGAACAGGCTGTGTATGGATGACAACAATCACATCAGGAGGATTATTGAATTGGGGGAGGAGAGGGATTGTGGATGCTTTTCTGAACAAAGTGGCTTAGTGCGATAAGAGATGTATGCAGCTTCAAACATTGACACTTCTCTGTTTTCACTGCTCAGCTACTGAACTCTGGCTATTTTCTTTATTTGCTGAGAAAAGATGAGTACACGAAGATGCTAAAATTACGCACGGTCCATGTCAAGTCAGGTTGGCTTGGTTGACCATACTGTGTCACCCACCAACAAGCATAAAACCTACCACAACAAGAGCGGCCAGGGAGCTAAAGACTTTATCACAAAATCTGGAGAGATGAACTCTAAAGACATTTGATGACCAGGTATATTCTCATCTCTATCATTTAGCACTGCAGTTTCACAGATCTCTGTATGTCTCTTTGTTGAAGCACTAATATTGACTGCAAATAATCTTGCTTCCAGATAATGATTCTTAATGAACCTTGCCAAGTTGGAAATTGTATGGCAGTTGTAAAATACTGTGGTAGTGTAACAAATCTCATAACCATTATATGCTTAATCTGCACTTTCTTTTCACATACACAAACAAATTATGACATTATTTCTGAATAAACAAATTATGATATCATTTCTGAAAAAAAAATAAAACAAATTATGACATTATTTCTGAATATAAAAGTGAAACCAAAACTGAAAGTAGTCAGTTAAGTACTTTGGGGCAACAAAAAACATTATTTATTTGCTTTTTAGTGGTTATTAAACAAGTGTCAGTTATTCATAATTTATGACTAAAACAATATCATTATTAATTATTGTTTACTCTGTCCTGGCTATAAGAAGAAAAAATAGGGGGAAGACAGTACTACAGAGGGATGGCATGGTTAGCAAGACAGTCACAACGTCATCATGATGTCAACCTTAATGTCATCATATCTGCCACATGATGTAAGCCACAACATCCTCCTGATGTTGGCCTCAATATCATCATGATGTCTGCCACAACATCATCACAATGTCAGCCTCAATATTATCATGACATTAGACACAACATCTTCAAGTTGTCAGCCCTATTATCATCACAGCAATCACGTCATAAGGTCAGGCTTAGTATCATCATGATGTCACCTACATTATCACAATGACAATCTCAGTATCATCATGATATCAGCCCCATCATCATCATTATGATATCAGCCACATCATCATCATGATATCAGCTGTAAATAGGGAAAAAATGTAAAAAAAGTGCACTAAAAATGTTAAAAATTTTAAAATAAAGTTAAAACTACTGCAAGAAATTGAAAATGTTAAAACTATTTATCTGGTCAGAATATTAAGACTGTAGCTAACTGCAGGAAACAAAAATAGCGCTCCACTTTCTGATGAAACATAATACGATGAATACAGCAAGCATTATGAATGTGCTGATATTTGAAAATGAAATAAGGGCTCGGTTATAACAATGAGATAGTTATGTAATCTTGAATAAAAAAAAACTAAATAATTTAAATGATTTCATATGTGTGTTCAGTGCTGCTACTATTGTTATATGCCCCTGTAACTACAACATTAGTTCTTGACCGTTGATGGCAGTGTGAAGTTTACATCAAGGTTATAGGGGCATTATGTGCTGTGAGCACTTTCATAACTTCACAGAGAAAACCCAAACACGTCTCTCTCTCTCTCTCTTTCTCTCTCTCTCTCACTCTCTCTCTGCATGCACGTCCATGTGCATGTGTGTATTTTTGTCACTTGAAACATTAGAGAGGATGTGACAGGGTCTTTGTCAACTCTCATTAGCTGACCCTGACAGCTGCACTCACAGGATCTTTGTCAACTCTCATTAGCTGACCCTGACAGCTGCACTCACAGGATCTTTGTCAACTCTCATTAGCTGACCCTGACAGCTGCACTCACAGGGTCTTTGTCAACTCTCATTAGCTGACCCTGACAGCTGCACTCACAGGGTCTTTGTCAACTCTCATTAGCTGACCCTGACAGCTGCACTCACAGGGTCTTTGTCAACTCTCATTAGCTGACCCTGACAGCTGCACTCACAGGATCTTTGTCAACTCTCATTAGCTGACCCTGACAGCTGCACTCACAGGATCTTTGTCAACTCTCATTAGCTGACCCTGACAGCTGCACTCACAGGATCTTTGTCAACTCTCATTAGCTGACCCTGACAGCTGCACTCACAGGATCTTTGTCAACTCTCATTAGCTGACCCTGACAGCTGCACTCACAGGATCTTTGTCAACTCTCATTAGCTGACCCTGACAGCTGCACTCACAGGATCTTTGTCAACTCTCATGAGCTGACCCTGACAGCTGCACTCACAGGGTCTTAGCCAGTTCTGATTAGCTAAACTGCCTGATTGCCTGCCCACCTGCCTGACTACCTTTACCAGTCTCTGAAAAAGGGAAGTATGAGGACGAGTACAATAAGATATTCCTTTAGAAAGAGTACACTTTCACAAATGTATTTTTGTTACAGCACCGTACTGTATGTTGTAACTATTTTATTTTAATTGTTAATTATTTCTGTTGATATCTTAATATGTATGCTTTTAAGATTAAACTGTGTTATAGGTTTGTTTGTATGTTAAAAAGCTTACGTTATATAGGGCTCATTTTTATCTATGGTTTGAAGCATCCTTGCATAGGGAGCACTTCAAACATAACCTATATACCCCCCTCCCCCTACCCACCCCACCCCCCAAAATTAGGCCTTGCAGCCTAATATTGACAACATGTAGCACAAAGAAAGTGCAATTCTCAAATTAAGAGGCACAAAAACAATTTTTAAAGTATCAAATCTTCTCTAACTACTGACAATGAAAAAAAAAAGGCAGAAACAAAAAAACTAAAAGAGAATGAGAGCAACTATATTTATCTAAAGGTCATCCAACCTGCAATGTCTGACATGGCCTCATTAGGCTCATGGATTATTGTTTCTAGCACAGGCAAGCTGTCAATAAAATAAAAACAAAGCATGTACATCAAAGTGAATATTCATATGTCACATCACATCAAAGTGAGCATTCACATATCACAACATATCAGAGAATTTATATGCTGAATGAAGAAGCAGGGCATGCAGCTTAAAAGTAAACTGTAGGAATGTTTATTGGAATGAGTTAGGTAAGAGGATACAAAATAGATTATAAAACATAAATACAGGAAAGGTAGCATGCTTTATATATCTGGCACTAGCAACATAGTATCATGTTTGAAAATGACATGGAGTCAGGTTATAGCTAAAATTCTAGGTGAGCAAACACTCCATATGTATCCCACAAAATTAATTCAGATTATTTTGTCTTAGAAAATCCTGTTCAAGCGGATGGATGTCTTCTGTTTTTGAAAACTGCTTGACACAGTTTTGCTGAATAGTTTCTTTCCAATATCTAACTGCCATTGCAACATATGCCTGTGAGACCTGGACACTTAACAAAACAGCTGAGAAACGCATAAATGCCTTTCAATGTAAATGCTACAGAAGAGTTCTTCAAATATCATGGACACAAAAAGAACAAATATACCCATACTACAAGAACTTAATGTTGAAGAAGGCTGGCTAGTAAAGAGGATTAAAGAGAGAAAACTTAAATATTTTGGACACATTAAACGTCATGATAATCTAGAGAAGACCACATCGGAAGGGTATATAATGGGAAAAAAAAGAGAGGAAGACCAAGGTGAAGATGGCTGCAAGATATCACTGATGATCTGGAAATGGATGCATCACTAGATTGGCACCTTGCTTACAACCGAACGGCCTACAGGAGACCTGTTAGGGAGGCAAAGTTCCGCAAGGGACACTCAAATGACTGACTGACTGAACTGCCATGGTAACAGAAAGCTATGTTGGTGCTAGAAGAGCCCATTTTCTTGTCTTTCTGTTTGGTGCTAATTGCCACTTCAGATGAAGTGGTGCAATTATTAGTATAAGAAGTATTAACATATAACACATGCAGGAAATGTTGTGAAGCTGCAGTTTTATTTGAATACACTGGCCATGTGTGTGACATGAAGTGTGTTTATTACTCATTTTTGACTTCTGACATGATGAAGTGTCTCATCTGAATGAGTGCACATAGAACATTTGCTCATACAATATACATATCAGGCTTTATATATGAGTATATTGGCACTAGATTATAGAAAAAAAAAAACAAATATATTCTTCTCTTTTTCTTCTTTAAATGAAGACTAGCTCTTCAGTTCCATCAAGGGAGAAAAAGGTATCATTCTTTGGATAATTAATTGTGATAAGAAAAATTTTTTAATTTACATTATTAAATTATATATATAACATTTTTTTAATTTACATTATTAAATTATTTTAAATATCTTGAAGACAAAATTTCATGCTGTATTAATTGAAGCCAGATTTTTTTTTTCACACTAGCAAAATGTTCTGGAAAGGCATAACAACACAATAGAGAGATATATAGAAAATCTAACCTGGTAAGCTGCAGCTTAGAAGCTGAAGCTGGGGTCTTTGAAATATCTTCAGGCTGTGGGGCAACATCTGGAGTATTGTCAACAGCCACGAAGGAGACATTTCTGAGTGGTGACCTGACCTTGACATAAACCTTGTTGCCAGGCTTTGGTTTGTTTTCATCCTACATGGCAAATAAATGTAATTTGCATACACAGTGAAAAACATTTGTGCTTCTTTGTTCCTCAACATTAGTTGCATTTCAGTTGTTGTACTGAGACCAAACCTTCAATCAATATTTTGCTAATTCTCATGTAAATTCTGCTACTGGTTCATTTGTTATCTATCTCATTATTTCTAATAAGCATTGCCTAATGATCTTGATTTTGCTAATAACATAACTCTTATTAGTAACAATATGAATTCCATGCAAGAAAAAACAGATATCCTGTCTTCACCGGCTAGCAAAATAGGACTTGAAATTAACAAGAACAAAACAAAAATAATGAAAGTTCCCATTAATCAAAATGGAAAAATACATGTAGAAGGGACAGATATTGAAGAAGTCAATCAATTTGCATACCTTGGCTGCTACATAGACCAGGATGGTGACACCAGAAAGGAAGTTAGAATTAGAATTGCAAAAGCAGCATTAATCTTCAAGAATCTTGAGAACATATAGCATTCAAAAGTTATAAGCACAAAAACCAAGTTAAAACTATTCAATTCAAATGTAATATCCACTCTCATTTATGCATGCAAAAGCTGGAAAACAACTAAAGAAACAGACAAGAAATTAGACTCTTTTGAAAACAAATGCTTAAGGAAAATGGTTGCCATCAAATGGAATGAATTCAAGAATAACACAGAGATAAGACAGATGACTGAACAACAACCAGTCTCATGGGTGATCAGGAAAAGGAGATGGACATATGTTGGTCACATGATGAGAAGAAATGATTAGATAATCCCAAAACAAGCAATCAAGTGGAACACAATAGGCCAAAGAAAAAGAGGCAGACCGCATGAAACTCTAAAGAGAACATTGTAAAAAAAGGCCAAATTAATAGACATAAAATCCCTTGATGAGGGTGAAAAGCTCACTGAAAGCAGGAAAAATTGGCGAAATACCTTGCGAGCCCTATGTGATGTTTAACATCACGGGAAGGATATAAGATAAGATTGCCTAATTCAGGACTGCAAAACAGTAAGTAAAAGTTCCTAGATTGTATAGCGACATCAGGGAGGTAATCTAGATTTAAAAGTCAAAGATTTAACTTTCATGATGTGAGATTCTCTTCTCTTGTGTATTGATCAAACTACATCTCCTCTAACACAGTGTCAGGTGCCTTTTTCTTCTTCTTCATGCTACAAATACATAATTACTCTAGAATTCAAATTGCCTGCAGAAGTAGGTCATGTGATTTCCAGAAAGTTCCTCAAATTTGATGGGACTAGCAAAGCTATTTGCTCAAGTCCTGAAAATGTTTACACTCTTTCAGTATATGGACATGAGCCTTTTGATGATGAAATGCTGAACTGATTTGATTAAATGTTTTGTGCCCTGTCTAAACTGACACCTTGGTCTGTTTATTTGCCACCAAGATAACAGCATTAAGATTTACAAGAGTACCTCAACCTGGTATCGATGCAGTGGCACCACACATGTACCCCTGCGAACCGTAGGCAGGCTGTTATGCCACTGTGTAAGCCTCCCTTCTAAGTCTGACAAGGCCACATTGCTGATTGCCCAATCATTTCCTTCTTCTGACTCAAGGTCATTGACCTCAGCACCATCACCACCAAAGAGGCCTTGCTTAGAACCTAGATATAGAAATGAAGAACACATGAATGGGGGGGGGGGGGGAAGAGAATGCATGGCTTCAAAAAAACTGGCCTATTTAATGCCACAAGCTTCATGTTTCTATCTAGCATAGTTTTTAATGAAAGACAGTAACTATTTTTGCATGCCTGAACATCACAAATGTCTCTTGTGTTATGTTATGTGCCTGTTTTCTTAAAAAAAAAATCTTATTTTCTTAAACTGTACAATGATAAAAAAAAACCCTGACCTAGTGCTGACAGTGGAAATCTGATAAAAAATGTACATGGTAGCTACCTGTCATGTCATCATGCCAGTCTTGATACAAATAAACACTTTTAATCTCTCACAGTGGCCCCCAGGGATTTTCCTCTATTTTTTTTCTGCACTGTTCAAGAAATGAATAAAATTAATTTAGTGGTTAAAAGGTTGATAATGAAAATGGCCAAGATCGTCTCTTGACATGTTGAGACACTGTCGTTTGTGATCAGCTCTAAGAAGTTTCAGGACCCATCGAGCAGAGACCTTTGCCATTTGAAGATCATTGTGAATAATGGCATGGACGCGTTCCTGGGAGATGCCCAACTCAGTAGCAATATACCGCTCAGCTAGTCGTCGATCCTCTATTATTATATCATCGATTCTGGAAAGTAACATAAACCACTCATACAAGTATATTAGGTCATATTTTTATCCTGGATATCTGATTTTATAGAGAACCAGTTTTGGCATTTGAATATGTCAAAGTTTGTTAGATAAGCTGCTCATTTGAAAAAAAAAAAACCCAAGTTTTATTATTTTGCATGATGATGTAAATGTGGAGCCTCATAGTATTACATACCATCCATAAATTCTGTGCCTCCAAGGGTACTGATAATGTTTGCATCATTCTGAGCACCATACAAGTTGATCATAGAAGCTGTGGTTGAACTCTGATCATCCTCATCATTGCCATGACTGTAAATGTTAGAAGTTAAGGCATATCTTGTCATGATTCCTCTTGAAGCTGCACCCATAACCCCCATTTGTGAAGTTTTATTGGCCAGACCTTGCTGGAAGGGTGCTGATGGGTGAGTTTGACGTTTTTGCTGTCTTAGTTTCATTTCCTTCGCTCTTTTGCGAATCAAATAGAAGACGCTCCCGGGTCCATACATATCTATTAAAGGTCCTTTCTGCAAGTTTTCAATGCTAACCTCCATCTCTTGAGCCGTTTTTGTCCGTGGCATGCGAGCATTACGTCTTGCATCTTTTTCTTTCTCATCTAGAACATACAGGAAGTATCTGTATAATGGAATTGTGTCATCATGTAATCGAGAGAAATGAAGGGTTAGTTTAGTGTGGACAATATCTCGAAGCATTTCCAAAGCCTGTGGGTTTCTTTTTTCAATTAGCCTGTCATAGTTTCTTTGGTCGAGGTGAAAGATGACAGATTCTTCCATGCATTCTACGGTCTGTGAGTATGAGTTCAAGTTCATAGCAACTTCAAGGTCACCTGAGACAGAAGTTTGAGGATGTTATGAGCTTTATATGTGCATAAAATGTATTCATACATATATTACTATGACACATTATATATACAGTCAAACTCACTTAATATCACATTGCTTTATATCACAGCATGGATACTGTGACAAATTTGTATCCTGGGCCAAATGTAATTAATGGACTTTACTCCGGTTAATATCATCCTGCTTATTGGCACAAATCGGTTAATATCCTGTATTTTTGCAGCCGGAGGAGTTAAGGACCCTGCTTTGTGTCACAAACTGGGTGAGGCCAAGCTATAAACATCTCACAAAGCCTTATCAGCTTCACGACTCATCAAAGAAGGAGCCAGCCGTTTGATCACCAAGTACATGCTGCATCAACCTTCTGAACATGTGGGCATCAAAACTCAGGTGGGGTGGGTGAAAGGCATTTCAAAAGATCATGATTAAAAACTATGTCTTGTTTCAATCACTGTTTGTCTTCTTTATCAAGATGTGGGTGGTGTTGTTTAGCTGCTAGCATGAGCTGATAGTTGGTCATTCTTGGGCAGTGAACCAGTTTTGGCATTTGAATATGTCAAAGTTTGTTAGACAAGCTGCTCATTTGAAAAAAAAAAACAAATTTTATTATTTTGCATGATGATGTAAATGTGGTGCCTCATAGTATTACATACCATCCATAAATTCTGTGCCTCCAAGGCTACTGATAATGTTTGCATCATTCTGAGCACCGTACAAGTTGATCATAGAAGAGTGAGTCATAGAATGAGCTGATAGTTGGTCATTCTTGGGCAGTGTACTGTGAATTGTATAGCCTTGTATCCTTGTGACAGATAATGGCTACTAAATGCAAGGCTAAAATGGACATTCTGAAGCAAGCTGATGAAAAGGTTATGAGAAAGGATCTGCGGGAAAATTTGGAAGTGACATTTCAGCTGTTTCAAAACTAGTTAAAAGAAAGAGTGGGCAGAAATTTCTGATGGAAATGTCACATCCGATCAGTTTTCAACTGATGATGACTTGTTGGCAGTGAAAATACAGTCAGTCAAAGAGATTTTTGCAGGGTAGACAATGACACCGAGGATGGTACTGATGATATCAGTGAGTCTGCCATGGTCATGGTCCAGATGCCCATTAAACCTGTTTCTTACACTCAATCTGTGAGTGCGTTCGAGACTGTGAGCTCATTTATTTACAATATATCTGACATGACACAGGACAATCTTAATGCTGTAGCATGCTTAAATGACTTTTTGGTTAATAGACCAGTTATCGTTACACAATGCAAAATCATCCATTTTTTTTACTGCTTCTGCAGTCATATGCTCCTTGATTTTAGTAATACCTATATTGTATATTAATGATTAAGATTTACCGTATTTTGTAATTAATACATTTTGTGTCTGATAATGATAGCTTTAGCTGTCTGTTTTGTGTTTAATGCAGCAAATGTAGGACACACATATCATATTATGTTGCAGTTAAAGCCCTTGTAATGGACCCTGCTTAATGTCAACTCCTCTTAATGTCACCACATTTTGATAGCCCTGCCAATGTGACATTAAAAGGGTTTACTGTAGTCTCATGTACATATTCATTTATAAATCTGATCAAAGACTTGTGTCCAGCACATCTTATATACACTTTCATTGTCACTGATGGCACACATAACATGGTCTTATCTCTCTTTCTCTCTCTCTCCCGCTGCATGTGTGTATGTTCACCCAAATTCATACATATTATGAACTATAAACTGCATCTGCACTTTTTGTCTAAATAGTTTTGTAGCAGGCAAATGAAGACGACTGATAAGGTAATCAGCAACCCATAGCTGATATGCCAGCATCAGGGTTAGCGACTCATAGCTGACCAAGACCCTGTCCCACCTCTCCGTGGTACCCCCAGTAACAGGCATAGCCTGGCTAATGGGGCAGGGATCGCCATAGTCCCCATGGTGGTGGAGTCTACTAAAGAAGCATTGCACACCCCCTGCTTTTTAGCTGTACTCTGGGACTGAAAAAGTAGCCGCCATAACCTGCTCCCACGCTGATACGATGCTGTGCCTCAACATCTCTACAGCATTGGCTACAAAGAACAACAGCTCAGAGTTACAGGGAGTTCATACAAGTAGCAGGTAAATATCAGCTGTTGTGGGTTTTGCAAAGCATCATCTTGCTGAACAGCTTCTCTCTACCAAATGTGGATCGGCATAATGAGCTAAATTAACAACAAGAAGTATTACTATCTGTAATATACCAAAAAAATACTCTGTGCCGTAGCATATGAAGCAAGAACAACAAACTTCTACTAGATTCTCTCTTTTGTTATTCCAGTCCTCAGCAGTTATCATATCTCATTTTAACCAGCAAAATCATTTCAATTTATTGCTCAAAGTGCTAGCAGTGCTTGTGAGGAATGCTTTGAAAAAGGAAATTACAAACAAGAAAGATTTACTATTATAAAAACACACAAAGACAGTGAGAAAATACATTTATATTACATTCTCTGTCACCAATAAAAATTAGACATGAATGTCTGCTTGCAAAACGTTGTCATATTTGCTGAGATAACGTAGTGCAACAACTTTAAAAAAGAAGAACAAGACAAGAGAGTCCTGACCTATAACATCAGTAGAACCTGCCAGGCAAAGCTCCAGCTGTTTCTGGCCAGATTTCTTAATGTCTGTTTGTGGTTGTGTTTTCTTGTGATAAATAGACCTCTTGTCATAGGTCTTTTGTCTTTTCAAATTCATTTCTCTGAAATTAAAAATGTATATATATATATATATATATATGTATATTAGTTATAGTAAATCTAATGAATCATCTTAGATAATTTTACAAATAAAATTAGCTTCTTATGCATATATGGCCATACAAAGGACAGAAGTCTGTACTGTTCTGTCTTCACTCACCAAAAGTTAAAAAAATTCCAGAATAGTAAGAAACATGGACATTAAATAAGAATATAGAAAAATAAAATAACAGAGGGTCAGCAACTGTAGATATTCTGAACACTGGTATATATTTCATCAACAGAAAAGAAGAAAATAAAACAAATAATAATGTATAGGTATCTTGATATTATATATATATATATATATATATATATATACCTAATAATGTGTTATTAGGTATCTTGAACCAAAACGAAGATGGCTGCAAGACATCATTGACGATCTGCAAATGGATGCAGCAGCAGCAGGCCATCTTGCTCACAACTGAGAGGCCTACAGGAGTGCTGTTTGGGAGGCAAAGTTCCACAAGGGACATGCAAATGAATGAATGAATGAGGTATCTTGAAATGGTGGTCTCAAACTGGGATCTATGGACACCTGCGGATCCACAAAGGGCCACGTAGGGAGTCAGTGTAGAGTTCTAGATTATAGAGAATACTTGAAATATATGATTATATTTAGTTTATTATCTGGTGGAAGGGGAGTGTAGGGCACCACCTCAAATTTTTATCGACTTTGGAGGAGTCCACAACTGGAAAAAAAATTGGGAACCCCAGTCTTCAATGAATTTAGAAGAATAGAACAATTACACACAGGTTGGCAATGTCAAGAGACAAATTGGAGGTAGTTTTTAGGACAGGACATGAGCGGTTTTAAGATGCATATTTTATGCTCCCAAAATTCTGTCAGCTATATAAACTGTCTACTGTCAACTAGCAGTTGCATCACAAAAACTAGAACAAATGAAGAGTATATGGCACAGTCAATCAATCTATTGCCATGCCGTGTGGTATAGGCGATCATTTCTCTCCACAATTCCCTGTCTTTAGACTTGATTGTGAGATCCGCATGTGACTTTCTTCGTAGCCACACTGACAGCCCATCCAGTAACTACTCTCTCTGTCTTCCTCTGTCTTCCTCTGTCTCTTCTTCCATCAATTTTTCCAGTTGCCACAGTGTGTTCCAATTTTCCTCTTCTCAGAAAATGTCCTACATATCTCACTTGTCTGTCTCTGATCTTTGCTGTAATTTGCTTTTTAACTCAAGCCTCTCTTAAGACTTCTTCATTGGTTTTCTTAGCTGTCCATTTTTAAATTCAACATCCTTCTTATGAAATACATTTCCATGGCCTCCATTTCTCGCTGTACTCTCTTATTCATAGACCATGCTTCACATCCATACAACAAAATTGGCTCAATGCAACATTAAGTACTCTGAATCTTGTTTCCATTGATATGGGTCTGTTGCACAAGATGTTTCTCATTTTCTGGAATGCTGACTTGGCCTGAGCACATCTGGTTTTTATTTCGTTGTGACATTTCCCATCAGCTGTTATAATTGTTCCTAAGTACTTGAATCTATTAACTTGTTTCAGTTCTGTATGCTACATTTAGGTGGTATTCTTTTCTTTGAGGTGACCTTCTTCTTCTTCTTCTTCTTTGTTCGCTTCTACCACCAAGACCACCCTGTGATCCTACTGAATTTATGTTTGTGGTCCTCGTTAAGTCCCGTGGTCCCCGAAAGGACCACACGAGATCCTCAAGAGGACCACAAGAGGTTCAGAGTATTGCAGGGCTTGAGCCTTTATTCTTGGTGGGTCTCAGAAGCAGAATTGCGTGACACCGTGGTTTTCGTTGCACCAGTTTAATCTAGAGTTGGACTTTCTCACTGGAAGACCTCGACGTGTTTTGGATATCAGTATATCTCCATTGGGTGAGAGGTGGTAGCCCACCCAGATCAGAGTTGGACTTTCTCACTGGGGAACCTCGACGTGTTTTGAGATACCCATGTATCACCGCCAGGTGAGAGGTGGTTGCCCATCTAGTCCAGTTTTGGACTTTCTCACCGGAAAACCTCAGCATGATTAGGATACGCATACATCCCCGCCGGGTGAGAGGTGGTTGCCTATCTAGACTGTTCTGGTCCAGTGTCTCTGACTTCAGCATTTTGTGGTCGTGGCCACTACCCTTCCTAGTTGTGACCAAGATGGAGCTTTTGTCCAGGAGGACGAATCCTCGCCACTAGTGACTTCCACCCCTGGGTTGAGCCAGTTTAGGCATATTATCCCAGTATGGGCATATTTGGGACATGACCGACCTCTAGAGCAGAGGTGCCATGACATATGTAGCCTTCAATTTTTGCCCCTGGTGTGAGCCGGTTTAGGCATATTTCACCAGTATGGGTGTATATCAAGCGTGACCGAACTCTAGAGTGAAGGTGGTGTGACATGCCTAGCCATCAAGTTTCACCCCTGGTGTATGCCGGTTTAGGCATATTTCACAAGTGTAGGTGTATTTCGGATGTGGCTGGCCTCTAGAGCAGAGGCACCATGGTATGTGTAGCTCTCGCAGCAATACTTCTGGACATACCGATTAAACTTCACTTTATCCTTTCCTTCACCTTTTCACATCTGCACCGCACAGCAACCCTTACTTATTTTCGCAATTTCTTCCTTGACCGGGAGGAGTTTCACTCCATGCACGGCATCCGAAGAGTCTCGCCAGCAGTGTCTTAACCTCTGTGTTAAGCCGGTTCAGGCATTTCATCCGATATGAGTGCACTTAGGAAGTGAGTGACCTCAAGACCAGAGGTGCCATGATTTGACTGTTTGCTTCGCTTGATCCTTTCTACCACTTTTTCTGCAGTGGTGCCGCGCAGCAACCCCATTTGCACCTTTCTTCATTGGCTGTAAAGAGCACCGCTCCATGCACGGCAGCTAAAGAATCTCGCCAGCAGTGGTAGATGAGCTACCAAACGTGCCTCTCATCTACCCTAAGTGTCTGGTTTTCAGGTGCCAGATATTCGCCTTCGCCCCTTCTCCTATCAGTTTAAACAGTTCTGCCACGAGAAGGCCAGGAGCTGGACTTGACTGCCAGAGGCTATTTGAGACACATGCCATTGGAGCGAAGAGCGAATTCTCCACCCACCTCTGGCAATAACAGTCCTTAGAACCTTTAAGGTGACCATCACTTCAGTCTCCTTTTTATTCAGACAGAGACTTTTACTTTTACTTTCACAAACCACGATGTCCAGAAGAGCCTGTAGCTCCCCTTCACTTTTAGCAATCAGAACTGTGTCATCTTCATATCTTAAGTTGTTACGGTTGTACACACCACTTGATATTCCTGGCAAGCTCTCTATATTTCTCATTATATTTCCACTGTACAAAGAGAAGAGGTCGGAAGATAAAACACACCTTTGTCTTACTCCCAGTTTTATGTCTTGGAATGCTCTTATTTGGTTCTCAATCTTAATTGCTGTTGATTGCTGCCTGTATATGTTTTTGATGAGTTTCAGATCTTTCCCATCTATGTTGATGTCTTCCAGCATTCTTATAATTTCTGTGTGTTTCACGTTATCGAATGCTTTACAGTGGTCTATGAAGCATAAGTATAGGTCTGTCTTTACTTCTATTTATCTTTCCATCAATGTTCTCAAAATACATATGGCATTACTTGTGCCTTTTCCTTTGATGAAGCCGCACTGTTCTTCAGTAATTTCTGGTTTTATTTTACCCCTGACTCTTCTCATGGTAATAGGAAGCAGGATTTTGGTAACATGGATCATAAGACTAATGGTTCGATGGTCTTCATATTCAACTGCACCTTGTTTCATTGGTAGGGCAATGAAAACTGATTGCAAAAGTTCTGATGGGACATATTTACTGTTATAGATGTCATTCAGCAATCTGGTAATTATTTCTATGCCAAGCTCTTCTAATGCTTCCAATTCTTCCTTGGTGATTTTATCTGGTCCTGGTGCTTTGTTGTTTTTCATGTGTTCGATGGCTTCTTCCACTTCTGCTTTTAATATATGAGGCCTTTCATTATTATTTCGTATATATATTTTGTTTCTATTGTCCTCATAAAGTTCTCTAATGTATTCGCACCATGGTGCCATTATTTCATCTCTGTCCATGATTGTATGTCCCTCCTTTGACTTCAGGCAACTAGTCTTGTGGTATGCCTTTTTGTTTGTTAACTCCTTTATTTGTTTGTACATATCTCTTGTGTTTCCATGATGGTGTGTCTCTGTTTCATTACATTTCTTATTTAGCCACTCTTCTTTAGCTTTACTGCATTTGTGTCTTATTTCCTTATTTATTTTGTCATATTCATCTTTATCTTCCTTAAGACTTCTTATCCAATCCATTAGTTGCAAAATTTCTTCTGTCATCCACCCCTGTTTAGTGTGTTGTTTATTTGGAGGTAGGATTTTGATAGATGTTTGCAAGGTACCAACAAGAAAACAAAGTTATGTTTACTAAGAACTTGCATATTCTCTGTGGCAACATATGGATGCGAAAAATGGAATCTTAACAAAACACTAGAAAAGAGAATAACAGCATTTGAAATAAAATGTTACAGAAGGGCACTTAGAATATCCTAGATAGAAGAAAATCAAATAAAGAGATACTAATGGGATTAGGTGTCACAGAAAACTAGCTCATTAATACCATAGAAATTAGAAAGCTGAGATACTTCGGCCACATCAAGAGACACAATAGCTTGGAGGGTTGATAATAGAAGGCATAATGCCTGGCAAAAGAGAAGAGGGACGACCTTGCCGTAGGTGGACTCAGGACATTACAGAAAGTCTAAAAGTGTCATTGCAAGACGCTGGTCAACTTGCACAATATTATATTTCTTTCCGGGAGGCTGTGAGAAGGACAATGTTCTGGAAAGAACATGTCACATGAACAATGAACGACTGTCAACTATATAAATAATATAAGCAGAGCAACTCCAGAACCTTCTTCTTTTCTAGGTCAGCTCTGTTTCTAAGTGGGTACAGACTGGGTTACTGGTTTGCGTGTTGGCTTGAATCAACTCTTAACAAATTTTTTGATGGCCTAGTTGGCTGAGTGCTTAAATGTTTGGTCTACTAATCAGGTGGTACTGGATTCAAATCCCAGCAGTGAGGAATTTTTATGGTATAGCCACATGAAAAAAAGGCTCTAGGGTCCATCCAGCCCCTAAAAATAGGTACCAGAGAAATCTTGGAATGTAAATGCAGCCAGGCATGGAACTGATCACACTGCACTTTCATGTAACCTAACCCGTATACCTTAACAGCACAGAAATGGGGATTGACCTTTACCTATATAAACTGTTTGGTGACCTAACTTATTGACACAACAAACATAAGCTGCTCAGTGAACAGCTGTTAAGTGTACTAATGCAGCAAAATATATAAGCTTTCATAAGACAGTACTTACTGACGCAGCAACTCCCGCGCCTTCTCCTTTTCTAGGTCAGCTATGTTTCCAAGTGGGTACAGACTGGGATATTGGTTTGGATGCTGGCATGGGTCAACTCTTATTTTAACCTGACCCCTAGAATTAGATATAGGATTTCTGAGTTGTTTGTGGAATAGCATTTGTTTAGTTTGTTTTTCAGTATTTCTTGATGAATGTGAATAGCTGAAATTCTAACTGCATTAGAATGTCATATCTAAGTATAAAAAGCCAAGATTTTTTTAAAAAGAAAAAAAACCTAGTAACAGTAATAAAGTTTAAAGAAATACAACAACACATGGGATAATATAACTGTTCTTGTATATGAAATCATGAAAACATATCAAATGTTTTTGTACATAAAATCATTAACACACAAAAGGCTTTAAGTGAAAACATGAAAGCATAAATGATTTTTTTTTGTATGCGGAAATTATAAAAGCATATATGACTTTTTTTACACCTTAAATCATGAAAACATATTTTATGCATGAATTTATGATAATACAATTCTACCCCACAAGCAAAAATAAAAATAGCCTACTTGATAATAAAGTAAATTCCATCTACAGGAGTGCCTTGTTTCACGATGGTATCCTCAAATCTCAGTGTTTGCTTCTTCAAACTGTAGGCCATCATCTTCCTGTATCGAGGTGCCCAGTTTTGAAACATACCGAAGCACTTAACAAACTCTTTTCTTTGCTCAAACTCATGGGCCTGGAAAGCTCTCAGTGATCTGTATTTATTTGTTAAAGACACTTGTGATAATTGTTGGATAGACAGAAACAAGGTCATCTGCAATATTTGTTGCTGTTGATAGACAGACAGAAACACTGATATCTGTAATATTTGTTGCTGTTGATAGACAGACAGAAACAAGGTCATCTGTAATATTTGTTGCTGTTGATAGACAGACAGAAACACTGATATCTGTGATAATTGTTGCTGTTGGATAGACAGAAACAAAGACATCCGTGATAATTGTTATTGCTGTTGTTGTTCATGTTGGATAGGCAAAAAGATATTATTGGATACAGTGACAGAAACAGACATTTGTAATAATTATTACTAATGGATAGAATCTGTAGAGAGGAACAGACAGAACCACAAAAATAAGATTTTTAAGGGCATGCATCTTTCCCATCACAACATATACCTGTGTGACCTGGACACTTAATGTGTCCAAAATATTTAAGTTTTCTCTCTTTAATCCTCTCTACTAGCCAGCATTCTTCAGTATTAAGTTCTTGTAGTATGGATATATTTGTTCTTTTTTGTGTCCATGATATTTGAAGAACTCTTCTGTAGCATTTACATTCAAAGGCATTTATGTGTTTCTCAGCTGTTTTGTTAAACGTCATAATAATCTAGAGAAGACTGTCTTGGGAAAAAGAAAGAGAGGAAGACCAAGGCGAAGATGGCTGCAAGACATTTTTGATGATCTGCAAATGGATGTATCAGCAGCAGGCCATCTTGCTCACAACTGAGAGGCCTACAGGAGTGCTGTTAGGGAGGCAAAGTTCTGCAATGGACATGCAAATGAATGAATGAAAGAATGGATAGACAGAGAAATATACAGACACCCATCGCCACTGTTGGATAGAGAGACAGAAACATAGACATCTTCGATAACTGTTGTTGTTTGATAAACAGACAGAGATCTGTGATACTTGTTGCTGTATAGAAAGACAAAAACTCAAGCAGTTGTTATGACTGCTTTTCGATAGAAAGATATGAATACAAACATTTGTTGTTACTATTGTTGCTATAATGAGACACGTCTTATGCAACAGATCATATCAATGGAAACAAGATTCCAAATACTTAAATGTTACATTGAGCCAATTTTGTTTTATGGATGTGAAGCATGGTCTATGAATAAGACATACAGCAAGAAATTGAGGCCATGGAGATGTGGTTTATAAGAAGGATGTTGAAGCTACCATGGACAGCCAAGAAAACCAATGAAGAAGTCTTAAGAGAGGCTTGAGTTAAAAAAGCAAATTATTGCAAAGACCAGAGGCAAACATGTGAGATTTATAGGACATTTCCTGAGAATAGGAAAATTGGAACACACTGTGACAACTGGAAAAATTGATGGAAGAAAAGACAGAGGAAGACAGAGAGAGAAGTTACTGGATAGGCTGTCAGTGTGGCTATAGAGAAAGTCCCCGGTGGATCTCGTAATCAATGCAAAAGACAGGGAATTGTGGAGAGAAATGATCACTTATGCCATGTGGCATGACACTTAGATTAGATTAGATTGTTGCTATAGAGAAGACATGAACAAGGACTCCAGAGATGATCATTGTTTGTTAGAAAAAAAAATACAGAAATGTAATGAAAATAAATAAAAGGTACAGTTTCATCTGCTTATTTATGCTTTGGGGCACAAAGAAAGTTATAAAACACAGCTATCATTATCATCACTGGACAGAATAGTGATGTCTTTGATTTCTATATCGTTTGGGAAAAGCTAGTTACAAAATACAGTCGTGTGCTGGCTTGTGGCTGCATTTGGGCCATAAATCAATCTGACCATATTTTGATCATTACAGAGGTAGGCCAGACATTAGGTATAGTTTATTACTATAACTTCTTTTAAGATGAATAGACAAGTTTACCATCACTTTAAAATACTAACAGAATGTAAATTAGCACAATAACTATGGAAATTAGTCACAGAATATGAACCACAACACATTAAATAAAAAAATCATACTGTAATAATTTTTAATGACACACACAAACGTATATAATTTCAACATGCATATATTTTCCATTCACCAAGTGATGATACAATGGTGTGTTTGTTCATATACTCTTCTTGTTTTGTAGTGATTTTATGGTGTATGCAGAGCAGCAAATGTTTGAAAAATAATTTTAAAAATAGATCACAACACATTAAATTGTTCAGTGAGACTTCAGCCAGCCATAAGTATGAACAATTGTAACTCGGTTGACCATAAATCAGCATACTATTGTATTGTACCAGTCTCATGGGTGATCAGGAAAAGGAGATGGACATATGTTGGTCACTTGATGAGAAGAAATGATCAGAGAATCCCAAAACAAGCTATCAAGTGGAACACAACAGGCCGAAGAAAAAGAGGCAGACCGCGTGAAACTCTGAAGAGGACATTATTAAGAGAGGCCAAATTAACAGGCATAAAATCCTTTGATGAGGCTGAAAGACTCACAGAAGACAGGAAAAATTGGCGAACTACTTTGCGAACCTTATGTGACGTTTAATGGCATGGGAAGGATATAAGATATAAGATAAGATTGTATTGTATGTCTGATGTAAAAATTTCACTGCATATGCTTTCTGTTCTAAGTTTCTCTAAGATCTAAGTTGTGCCCACCTGTTATAGAGGTCCCTGTCTACACAAAGGAGATCTGTGGTCTCATCAGCGATTATTGTAGCATTTCTCACGCAGTCAGCGTTAATCAAAGCCAGTTCCCCAAAACTTTTGCCAGCCTCTTGAAAAAGTGAGACAATTACTGCTTCATAGTAGTACTGGAGCAAAACTTTCCTGTTTCTTACCACTCCTTAGCTATATTCTTACTCCTGCTATTTTGTAGTATCATATTTAGCTTCAGTTACTGTGGATATTTATTAGCCATTATCAGTCTATCTTTCAAAGTCAAAAAAGAGAAAAAAAAGAATCTTACTGAAACTGTAATTAAAAAATTAGAAAAAAAGAGAGCACTAGATTTTGGTTAGATTACGATTGTATCTCTCTCTCTCTCTCTCTCTCTCTCTCTCTCTCTTCACTTTCCCCACCCCCTTTATTACCAAACTATCACACATCCCAAGTCTTCATTTAAACATTCACAATTCTCTGCCACACTCACTCCTGGATGCAGCTTCTTACAAGACACAGCTAAGTATCTTTTATTATAATTTTTTTTTCTAATTTTTTTCCCACTCCTAATTGTTATATAGCACAGATGTGAATGAATATTTTATCTTATTTCCTTATTTCTTTGTCTTTTATGTTTTTTTTTTATGACTAAGGTGTAAATCAAAATGTTACAGCTACGTTCTCGTTAACTAATACAGTTGTTCCTACTTCTGTTTTAAAAAGTTCTAATATATTTATGGATGCGACCAGCTCAATTCAGCATAGTACTCATTTATCACCAGCTGGAAGTTTTTATGATGCTGGTGATGCTTTGTTTCCTCAGAACAAGACATTGTTGACAATGTTTCAATGTCTCTTCAAAAACAAAATGACATTATAATTAACATTCCAAACCTAATAACTTCTACGAGCCGTATAGGTTACACTGACCCAAACTTCTCCCTGCTAGCAACTGTGTTCTACATTATTTCTTAAATAAGTGTATATTTATTAAACAAACGTAATTCATTCAAGGTATAAATATTTTCTTTATATTAACCACTCAATAGAACTTGATAGTTTTAAATAAATAACAGTTTATTTTACTCATATGGAATCTATATCAAGGAAGCTATTTATAGTAAAGTAAGAGAACACAGTTTTATAGGATTAGACCTAAAAAAAATCATAGACAAAGCACTTTAGTGAGACATGAGAGAAAGAAAAATCACAAGAGAATTACCTGGGATTCAAACCATGGACTCCGGTTTCGAATCCCAGGTAATTCTTTTGTGATTTTTCTTTCTCTCATGTCTCACTAAAGTGCTTTGTCTATGATTTTTTTTAGGTCTAATCCTATAAAACTGTGCTCTCTTACCTTACTGTACGAAAACCTTGCTTTTTATAGTAGTGCTGCATCTGGTCTGTACAAAATAAAATATATGAAACTTTGTATATACTTTACATTTCCTTCTGGATTCTCAACATTTTATATCAATTTCCCAGGTAAAAATATACTTTCTAATACTTCAAACATTTCTATTTCTGTGTTAAATAATACTCTCATAATTCCTATTTTTATGTTAAGTATCACACACATACATTCCTATTTCTATGTGAAGTATCACATCTACCAATTTTTCCAACATAGATTCCATATTTTGATCTGTCTAATGGCCTCCCTGTGGTATCTTTTGCCCATGATCCTTCCTCTGCAAGTTGTGTTTCCTTCACAGACTCGTACTCCTCCTCGGTCAAGGTTGTGTTGATGTGGATAGATACACTACCACTCAGGATGATATAGAAACTGTTGGTCAAAGACACAGAGAATGTAAAACATGTACACACTGTTGTGTTTATGTGCATCAGTTTATGTACATTCTTCATTAAGTGGATACAAGAAAGATAGCATGGAGCAAAAGACAAAAAGTAGGAGGCAAATAAAGGTTTCTGATATTCCACACAAACCTCCCATCTACTGTAAGGGCACTTCCCAGTCCAATTTGGTTGGAACACAGTTGGCATAGAAGTGAATCTAAAGTTGAAATGAGTCATGACCATAGAAGTAATTCTAAATTTGGAATTAGTCATGACCATAGACGTGAATCTAAAGTTGTAATAAGTCATGACTGTAGAAATTAATCTAAAGTTGTAATGAGTCGTGATTGTAGAAGTTAATCTAAAGTTGTAATGAGTCATGACTGTAGAAATTAATCTAAAGTCGTAATGAGTCATCTAAACTGATAATGAGTCATGACTGTAGAAGTTAATTTAAAGTTGTAATGAATCATCACCACGGAAGTTAATCTACAGTTGTAACGGGTCATGAGCATAGAAGTTAATCTACAATTGTAATGAATGTAAATGACAAGTATAAATAATGAGACAAATGTTAACTGAAATAAAATAAACGACTGCGGCAAAGAATACGCTGTTTCTAGTTAACAAAAACGACGATATTTCTCACCGGTCGCCTTTGTCCATCTGCCGGATGATAACTGTGTCTCTTTTGATGACCTCGAATTTGCAGTTCTTCACGATGTCGCGAACTATGTCTGAGTGTTAAAATGAGTAGAAGAAGCGTTAATCTGGTATACTGTAGCGCACAGATGTTATGTAAATCAAAGTTAACGCTGCCCCCAACCCCACCCCCAATGTTTCTCTATTACCATTTCTCTCTGCATATGTGTGTAAGTGTTTAAAGAATGGATGCTGCGTGCATTTGTAAAAACATCAGGGCATAAATACTGCTATCTATTAACTTAATAAAGTAACATAACAGATCCTGCACTGAACCACAGCGTGAAGCATCCTTTATTTTTTAAAGATATGCTTCAGCAGCACTTACCAATTTTACTTATTAAAAAATTAGAAAAAAAAGAGAGCACTAGATTTTGGTTAGATTACGATTGTAATTGCTCTCTCTCTCTCTCTTCATTTTCCCCACCCCCTTTATTACCAAACTATCACACATCCCAAGTCTTCATTTAAACATTCACAATTCTCTGCCACACTCACTCCTGGATGCAGCTTCTTACAAGACACAGCTAAGTACCTTTTATTCTAATTTTTTTTCCCATTCCTAATTGTTATATAGCATTTCGATTAGAAAGAAATGATGAAAGGCAGTGACATACTGAGGGCGCTTTAACCTCAAAATGTCAATGTTACAAACATGATATCACACACAAATAAGCATGGTATCACATACAAACAAGCATGGTATCACACACATGGTGTTTTGTTACTGTCGCAGGTTTTGTCAGTCAAATAATTTGAAGAATCAGCCACGGCATTTTTCTATTCCACAAAATGATTGACTTTACTCCCACAAATAGGCAACATTTATCTTTCTCAAATGGCTTTTGAGTCGAAAATATTCAAGTTTCACAACAACAACAAAATCTGTGAAACATATACACCCCTGGAAAGACAGCATATCTTTATCTATAAATATTGTCATTTATAAACAATAATATTCCCAAACAAACAGAACTTCTTATCTTATATCCTTCCCATGCCGTTAAATGTCACATAGGGCTCGCAAAGTAGTTCGCCAATTTTTCCTGTCTTCGGCAAGTCTTTCAACATCAACCAGGGATTTTACGCCTGTTAATTTGGCCTCTCTTAACAATGTCCTCTTCAGAGTTTCATGCGGTCTGCCTCTTTTTCTTTGGCTTGTTGTGTTCCACTTGATAGCTTGTTTTG
This sequence comes from Achatina immaculata, assembly GCA_009760885.1. Classification (NCBI taxonomy): domain Eukaryota; kingdom Metazoa; phylum Mollusca; class Gastropoda; order Stylommatophora; family Achatinidae; genus Lissachatina; species Lissachatina immaculata. Next base: position 14,078,776 of record CM019708.1, read on the forward strand.
GTATTCTCTGATCATTTCTTCTCATCAAGTGACCAACATATGTCCATCTCCTTTTCCTGATCACCCATGAGACTGATTGTTGAACAGAACTACAAAAATAAAATTTTTAAAGGCATGCATCTTTACCATCGCAACATATGCCTGTGAGACCTGGACACTTAACAAAACAGATGAGAAACACATAAATGCCTTTGAATGTAAATGCTACAGAAGAGTTCTTCAAATATCATGGACACAGAAAAGAACAAATATATCCATACTATAAGAACTTGAAGAAGGCTGGTTAGTAAAGAGGATTAAAGAGAGAAAACTTAAATATTTTGGACACCTTAAACGTCATGATAATCTAGAGAAGACCATCTTGGAAGGTTACATAGTGGAAAAAAGAAAGAGAGAAAGACCAAGGTGAAGATGGCTGCAAGACATCGCTGATGATCTGCATATGGATGCATCAGCAGCAGGCCATCTTGCTCACAACCGAGAGGCCTGTAGGAGACTGTTAGGGAGGCAAAGTTCCGCAAGGGACATACAAATAACTGACTGACTGAATATACCCAAACTGCAGGTGTAACAGAAACTATATAAAGCAGAAACTATATAAAGCAGAAACTATATAAAGCAGAAACTATATAAAATATATACCTGTATGTAACGACTTAAACAGATCTGACTTTTTGGTGAACCACGGCAGGATCTGGGTGATCTCATTGTCGTACCTGTCCTCGGGTGATTTAGAGATGAGACTTACAACTTTGTCGTACAGCATGTTCTTAGTTGGTGATTACAGCAAAGAGTTAGTTGACCTGACGAACCACAGACAAGCCATCGAATTAGTCAAACCAAAACTAAAAAAGAGAAATTCTGTGATCTTTGGGAACACATGAAAGCACGTAAAATTTATATGGATATCTAGATGGTGAGCACAGATAAATGCATGCAACATACATGATGTAGGCTATGGAGAAATTAACATACATTTGTAGCATATTGCTTAAAGCTGTAATAAGTAGATTATGTGCTTATTTTGAAACTAGCTAAAACTCACACTTCATGTTTGAACACATACTCAACTTTTTCAAACAAGAAAATTGTACGCTTTCTAAAATTTCAAATTACAAACAACAGAAAGGTACGTATTTCTAACTACTTAAAACTCCAAGCAAACTACTGAACTGTTTCAAACAACAAAGGTGTACGCATTCTAAGCTGTTTAATCTGCACGCAACAGATTGGTATAGATTCTGCACTGTTATTAACAGAATATTTTGGCTTTGTATATGCTTACATAAAACTGAACTTTTGTCACGAAGTTTTGTAATGGCAATACGTGTTGTAATTAATGCAACGTCACCCGAACACAATTCACGATACTTGCTTTCCAGAGTTGGCTTGAAATAACATTTCTTAACAAGTTAGTTATAGAAAGCACACACGCGCGCGCACATACACACATCGTAAACATGTAACCTCATATAGCGGATAGCACTTATGTAACGTAATCCGTTTTTCTTATCATTCGTTAGTTTAACTTGCCGATACGGAACTAAGTTATTTTCCCCCTCGATATTGTTCGAGTAATGAGCACCAAAATAAAATAAACATTTGTCGAGGGCGCTCTTTTTTTTTTTGCAATTACGGTATAAGGTAACAAGTCGTTAGCTCTTGTCACATGTTATAGGGTTTACATTTGGAAACGTCGCTGTGTTCATAAGTTGTGCAGAAACTGCAAATCAAGTAAATTTTTACATACTAAATGACTGTATATTCCACTCTGGTATTTTTGTAATGTTTTCTAAATAGCTATATCAACGTGCATTTATTAGCAACGAATACAAGGTGTATGTTTTCCCCAGTCATCCATCCATTCTCTCTCTCTCTCTCCCTCCCTCCCCCTCTCTCTCCCTCCCTCCCCTCTCTCTCTCTCTCTCTCTCTCTATCTCAACCTTCAGAAGCAACGCAAGTTATTGTAAAACTTCGAAATTGAACACCACTTACTTACTACAGTCAAGAGCGCCCTAATTCAGACTTAGTGGGGCCCTAACACCATTTACTTACTATAGTCAAGAGCCCCCTAATTCAGACTTAGTGGGGCCCTAACACCATTTACTTAGTACAGTCAAGAGCGCCCTAATTCAGACTTAGTGGGGCCCTAACACCATTTACTTACTACAGTCAAGAGCGCCCTAATTCAGACTTAGTGGGGCCCTAACACCATTTACTTAATATAGTCAAGAGCGCCCTAATTCAGACTTAGTGGGGCCCTAAACTAAATAAAACTTAAAGCCCTTTTGATAAAGAAAAAAAATTTACACCAGATGGCCCTGCGGTTGAGTGCCCATCGACTGTAGCTTGTTTAGTTTATCGCTGAATCCGGGATATCAAAAATTATGATTCCACATTTCAGACTTTAAAATATAGAAAGGAGCACTTCACATGCAGCAAGGCTGTATGGACATAGTCTGAGACACAAGTTGGTGGCTGAGAAGTGGTGAGAAGTCTTGAAAAACTGCACGTGACAACGGATGTGTCGTTGTCCTTAACTCTCGGTAAGTGAGAAACTACTCTGATGTATGCATGAAGTGATAAAAGCATGTCGATTCTGAAAGAAATTAATCTACAGTTTACAACAACAACAACAATTACTACTACTACTACTACTACTACTACTACTAATGCTGCTGCTGCTACTGTTGCTACTACTACTACTACTACTACTACTACTACTACTATTACTACTACCACTACTACTTCTACAACTGCTGCTGCTACTACTAATGCTACTACTACTGCTGATGCTACTACTAATGCTACTACTACTGCCGCTACAACTACAACTACTACAACTACTACTACTACTACTACTACTACCACCACTACTACTAATAGTACTACTACTGCTACTGCTATTATTACTACTAGTACTGCAGGTGCTGCTGATACTACTACTACTACTTCTACTACTGCTGCTGATACTACTACTACTACAGCTGCTGCTACTACTAATATTACTACTATTAATAGTAATACTATTGCTACTGCTGTTACTGCGACTACTAATACTACTACTACTATTACGACTAATACTACTGCTGCTGCTGCTACTACTAAAACTACTACTGCTACTACTACTACTATTACTAATACTAGTAGTATTGCTACTGCTACAACTAATACTACTACTATTATTACTACTAAAACTATTGCTGCTGCTGCTACTACTACTAAAACTACTACTACTATTACTACTACTACTACTAATGCTGATACTACTAATATTACTACTACTACTAATACTACTACTACTTCTGCTGCTGCTACTACTAATACTAGTACTACTGCTGGTACTACTAATACTAATACTACTGCTGCTACTGCTACTAATACTACTACCACTGCTACTAATACTACTACTAGTACTGCTGCTACTACTAATACTGCTACCACTAATACTGCTACTACTAATATTAATACTACTACTACTTCTGCTACTACCAATACTACTATTACTGTAGCTGCTGCTAATACTACTAATACTACTACTGCTGCTGCTGCTGATATTACTATTACTACTACTACAACTGCTGCTACTACTACGACGACTACTACTACTACTACAACTACTAATACTAATACTACTAATACTGCTGCTGCTACCACTACTACTACTACTATTACTACTAATACTACTACTGCTGCTACTACTACTACTACTACTACTACTACTACTACTACTAAAACTACTATTACTGTTAATGCTACTAATAGAACTACTATTGTTGCTGCTGATACTACTAATACTACTACTACTGCTGCTTCTGCTGATACCTCCACCATTTCTCTTCTTTCTTTTTTTCTTTGCTTCTTCCTCATCTTCTTATTCTTTTTTTCGGGAGCGAAGACGTTGTTCGATCTGGCAATCAGCAACCCATACCTGGCGTGCTAGAGACAGGGTTGGCAAACCATAACTGACCAAGACCCTGCCAGATCTCTCCGTTAGTACTCCTCGGTAACAAGCTACTTTGGCTGACAGGGTGGGAGTTGCTGCAGTCCACATGCTGGAGTCTGACATTCCCCCCCCCCCCCCCCCCCCCGCATTTTAGCTCAAGGCAGAGACTGAAAAGAAAAAAAAAAGCCGCCTTAACCCGCTCCCAGTCAGTCACGAAGCTGTGCTTCAAAATCTTCCCCCCGTCGGCCGCAAAGAACACCAGCTCGCAGTTCACGGTATTAGTAGTAGTAGTAGTAGTAGTAGTAGTAGAAGTAGTAGTAGTAGTAGTAGTAGTAGTAGTAGTAGTAGTAGAAGTAGAAGTAGTAGTAGTAGTAGAAGTAGAAGTAGTAGTAGTAGTAGTAGAAGTAGAAGTAGTAGTAGTAGTAGTAGTAGTAGAAGTAGTAGTAGTAGTAGTAGTAGTAGAAGTAGTAGTAGTAGTAGTAGTAGTAGAAGTAGTAGTAGTAGTAGTAGTAGTAGTAGTAGTAGTAGTAGTAGTAGTAGTAGTAGAAGTAGAAGTAGTAGTAGTAGTAGTAGTAGTAGTAGTAGTAGAAGTAGTAGTAGTAGTAGTAGTAGTAGAAGTAGTAGTAGTGTAGTAGTAGTAGTAGTAGTAGTAGTAGTAGTAGTAGTAGTAGTAGTAGAAAAAGAAGAAGAAGAAGTTTTCTTTTGCCACCGAAACATTTGTGTCAACATTTTCCCAGGCTAAATCGTTAATCTCGAAGACAAACGTCGCTCATTATTAATTCTATAAACCAGGAAATAATTCATCCAAGTCGATATTTGAAATTATAATTACAAGCTTCGTGAATCAATCAGAACGAAGAAAGGGTAATAAAACTCATTTCGTACAATGCCTGAAAATAAATTACATTCTACAGCAAGACCAATCTTTATTTAAAATGGACAAGAAGAATTTTTAAAAGGCTTCTTCTTCACAACTGTTTGTTGGTGGAGCCAAAGGATCGAACCCTAAACTCCTGCTACAAGTAAGCGTTGCCCCAAGCAAATACATAATGCCAAATTCACTCTACACTGCGTATGAAGAAAAATAATCTCCTTGAATGTATTGGAAATCTTGGCCGTGGTAATTTTCGAACGCCTGCACAGAAGATTACTAGTTCGTTTATTACAGAGAGTTCGGTAAGGACGAAATCAACGCGCATGAATAGGAACAGGCGGAGGAATATGTACTCTTTAATTAACCGGTAGGTCTATTTTTGGTAGGCAGAGAAGACCCGTAGGTCGATTAAAGAGAAACACTGGCAGGTGTCACTAATGACAAATTGAGGCTAGCTTCTACTCCGCAAAACAGAGTCCAAGAACTGAAATGAGATTGTCATAGTATGTGTATTTTTAACTCATGACAGATTCTCTCTGGCCCATGCCAGATTTCCACAACCACCTGTCCTTTGCTCTTTCTATAAGCTGTGTTGTGGACTGTGCTCTGTGTCACTCTTTTAGTCCGTCAAGTATCTTGTTTCTTCTTTCGTCCCTTTTTCCCCTCCAGTTTTCCTGTTGTCATTAAGTGTTCCAGTTTGCTTCTTCTTAAAACATGTCCTACAAATCTGGACTGTTGTATTCTGAATTTTGCCATAATTTCTTTCTTTTGCCCAGTCTCGCTTAGGGCCTCTTCATTTGTTTTCTTGGCTGTCCGTGGTATTCTCATCATCTTTCTTATGAACCACATCTCTGCCACTTCCAGTAGATTTTGAGTGCTCTTTGTTATCATCCATGCTTCACATTCATATAACATTACAGGATCGATGTGACACTGAAGAACTCTGTTTTTTGGTATTCATCGACAGAGCTTTATTGTACAGTATGTTTTTCATTTTCATAAATGCTGACTTGATCTGGGCTATTCTTGCTCCATATTTCGGTTTCGCAACTTCCATCTTGTGCTATTATTGTTCCTAAATACTTGAATTTGTCCACTTGTTTTAATTCTATGCCTTTTACTTTGATGCTACATTTTGCTGGAGTTTCTTTCTTGGGTATGACCATGACCTCTGTCTTCTTATTATTTAAACTAAGTCCTTTCTCCTCGCTTTTTTTCTACCATTTTTTTCCAGTATAACTGTTTTATGATTCTCAGGTCTTTCCCATCTGTATATATGTCTCTTAACGTCTGTATGATTTATTTGTGTTTTACTTTATCAAATGCTTTGCAGTAAACTATAAAACATAGGTACAGATCTTTTTTCACTTCTATGGCTGTTAGTGATCTTACGATATGTATTCACAGGTGCATTTATATCATCATCATCATCATCATGTGCCGTGCCGACCGGCGTTGGCTATTATGGTTCTCCAGAGTATACGATCGTTCATACAGGCCATCAGTTCAGTTGGTGATCTCCTCTCACACCATCCCGTCAGACTGTCCAGTATCATTTCTCTTGGTCTTCCTCTTGATCTTCTTCCTTCTATTTTTCTTGTTGTTATAACATTTTCAATGCCCCCTCTTCTCATTGCATGTCCTATGAAAGTACATTGTCTCTCTCTCTTATCTTTTTGACAAGATTTTTTGTCTCTCCAGCTCTTCTCCTACATTCTTCATTAGTTATTTTTGCTGTCCAGGGGATTAGCAACATTCTTCTAATAAACCACATTTCTGCTGCTTCCAATAATTTTTGTGCAGACTTGTCTATTGTCCATGATTCACTTCCATATAACAAGATAGGTTCAATATAGCATTTTAGGACTTGTTTTCTAACATTCACTGATAAGGATGTGTTGGCTAATATGTTTCTCATTCTCTGAAATGTAGTCTTTGCTTGGCCTATTCTGTTCCTAATTTCTGTTCTGCATTTCCCATCTGAAGTTATTACTGCTTCAAGGTATTTGAATTTCTGCACCTGCTTTAGAATAGTTCCGTTTAATTTAATACTGCATGCTGGTGGATTCTGTTTCTTAGATATAACCATAGTCTCTGTCTTTTTGATGTTCAAAGTAAGGCCTTTCTGTTCACTTTCTTTGGCGACTTTATCCAGGAGATTTTGCAGGTCTTGTTGGTTCTCAGCTATCAGTACTGTGTCGTCAGCATACCGAAGGTTGTTAATATTGTATCCTCCAATTTTTATGCCTGGTTCTGTGACGCATTTATATAGCGAAGTAATTTACAAAAATTAAGTCAAGAATATAACAAACAATGTCCGAGCGATAACACAGGACAAAAAGGAGAAGATGATCATAACAAAAGCAACGGACGGACAGCTTCAATAGATGGATAGCAATTAGTTTCTTCGAATCAAGATCAAGAAGGACAACTGTACGTAAAAAAAAAAAAAATTCTGGACATGATGAAAGTGGTAACGCAGCAAAATAAAGCTGGAATCTACCTCAAAAGTTTTAAAACAACTTTGACACATTTATTTAGAAACAAAAGACGGGGGTGGGGGGTGGGGTGAGGGAAGTGGGAAGTGTGAAGCAACAAAAAGGTGACACATAACATCAGCTCATCAGAAGAGAAGCTACTGCATACAGACTGCACAATACATACAAATTGAGACGTCATTTCTGCAACAACATATTTTTTTGGCCACGCGACATTGGCAGAACCACAGAAGAGCACTTCCTACGAAAGTGAGCTGCTTATGAAGATGATAGCTCATATAGTCTGTGTCAAGTGTTTTTCTATGACGAACTTTCATGAGGACGTAGAAGACCTTAAGAGAACCGCTTCTTCTTTTATTCATATTGATATATGAAGGAGTTAACAGAATAAATGAAGAAAAGAACCAAAGGCACAAACCCCAGTGGTAAAAGAACCATTTGTCCAAGAGATAACAGTGTGAGGGGTCATTCGGTACTCCCACCAGTGTACGGAGTGAGAGAAACGAGTCGCTCGTCACGTGATCGGGAAGATAGGACCTATTAATATCGAGGAAAGCGGGGGGGGGGGGGGGGGAGAGTGGTAGAACCAGAGCCCTATGGCGGCAAGTCAATGTTGTCCGTGTTGGTTGCACATGTAGCACTTAGCCCAGCCGGCCTAATATCTGTTGTGATACATGATTGCGATTCACGATGAATAATATTCAATGCTGTGTATTCATATATATTGTGTGATGTGCAGAATAAGCATGTGTACTGTACGATCATTGTAGAGAAGTATCTGGGTGACTGATTCTAATATCGTTTCTCGAAGGGCACGAGCGATGCCCCATATGCTGTTATACTCATGTGGATCTATTGTAGGCGATTCAAGATGTATGTTGGGATGAGGATCCCGACAACAACAGCTACATCAAGGATGTGGTAATAATGGAGCCGTTGAAGTGATGCTGAGAATAGTGCGTTTAGCACATGGTGAATATTCTTGAAATGCGGCAGAGAAATAGTGCGTTAGCACATGTGATTATTCATGAAGTGAGGAGGGGAGTCCAGACAGGTCAGCCGAGAGTTGAAGTGCACTGGCACATAGATCATTTATGGAGAGAGTGGTGTAGTTTCGCTGTATAGGCTGCCACATTCATAAGTGCGTTAGCACACGTGGAGATTTATAATGTGATTGTGAAGGGGAGGGAAGGACAGACTACCAAGGCCGTTCTAGCTGAGCCAATGATTACATTAGTTAAGAGCATTGCACTGATTGACATTATGCCTGCAATATGTTTTTTTATGATATGCGTTGCATGTTCTGTGTGAATGTATGCCCTGTGATCACCATTGATCCAGGTTGTTGAGTAAATAAAACGTTTATGTATTTTTATATATGACTTGAAAATGTCTATGTCATGTTGTGGAAATGTTGTGATGTATGTTTAACCTGATGCATGTCTGGCATATAGTATTCCCTGGAGGGGAGAATCCTGGGTTGGCGGTCACTGGGTTGGGGAATCTTGGCCACGCAGTATGGAAGTACATGCCAAGAGAGTACCTTAACAGCTGTAATTAACCAAATTCTTAAACATTATCTATTATAAATGTAGATTACACAGACAAAGTCTACAACAGCATAAAAGTTAATGATGAATTTAACTAAACAAATGAGTGAAAACTAGTTACAGATAGGCGCTTCCACTGAATACACTATAATAGTGAGTGGGTAAATGTTTGTAAAAACGAGGTCTCGGAAGGTAGATATACGACACAATATACCCCCCCCCCCCTAGAAATGAACAGTGCAGAAGCTGAATTAACCGTTAGACCACCGCGGACTACAAAAATGATGTAAATAATTAGTGTCTCTAAAACCATCATACGTCTGAACTATATACACAGAACTAACTTTGTGCGATACTCTATTTCCCCCTTATAGACTGGAATTAACGTGTACTGTATAACCCAGTATGCCTTGATATGCAGGAGAATATCTCCAGTTTTCTGAGACAGTTTCCCAAACACTAGTGAGCCAGGTATATATTTTCTGCAACGATCTTAAAAAGATGGTGTCAACAGAGAGACTCTAATGATAAAACAAGTTACTGATGATTGCTATTTGAAGGCGTTGTCCGATTTGACAATCAGCAACTCACAGCTGATAATGCTAGAGTCAGGACTGGCAGACCATGCTGATGAAGACCCTCTATGCATTGGTACTCTCCAGGTATCTTCCTAGCCTGGTTATGGGGCAAAGATCGCTAAAGTTCGCATGGTGGTGGAGTCCGCTAAAGAAGTACTGCACGCCCTCTGCTTTTTGGCTCAAGTCAGGGACTGACAAGAAAGTAGCCGCCGTAGCCCGCTCCCAATCCGACACAATGTTGTGCCTCAACATCTTCACCGCATCGGCTGCAAAGAATACAGGGTCACAGTTCCGTTCAGAAAGAAGAAGAAGAAGAAGAAGAAGAAGAACAACAACAACAACAAGAAATCGGATGGGGAACGGGCTGCTGTTTATGATTTAATTCCTGGCATGCAACGTAAAAGAAAAGTTTAAATATGTTCCTGCACAAAGTGGAACACTCTGGTTCCTGTGTCACTCAAGCTTAAAAGGCACAACAGCCCGCTTCTAGGAGCACAACTAGGAAGAAGAATACAGAGATGGTAAACTCTGGTTGTCTTGTCCTGACACAGCCTGACATTCCTTCACAATCATCGTTGCCTGAGGATGATTACAGCAGAGAAAAGTGAAGAAAAGAGAGCAACATAAATTATTATTTCGCCAAGTGAATTATAAAGTATAATTTCGTGCGTGTACAAAGAAAAAAAAACCACATTAAAATAAATGAAGCAATCTTACCCGGTGAATTTTATATTATCCCGGTTGAATTTATCGCTGGGCGTTTTGAATTTGGAATGAGGTAGCACACCGCCTTCTTTATATTCTAGTATTCTTGAAAATGGAATTCACTTTAATAAAACAGATTAAATTTTACTTTCCACTAGCTATGCCCGTGATCGACCTTTTCACCGGCGCGACTTTGTTGTCGGCCGGTCGCTTCACCCGAGTTATGCGACTTCTAAAATACGACAGACTTCAGGACTTAAGATCTCTGCTTCACTGCGACGATTTCGTTTAGAAGCTGAAGTGCTAATTCGGAGATTAGAGTGACAGTCTGTCATTCACGCGGAGGCTCGGCGCTAGATTTGAGAATTTATGTCGAGGGGGAGGAGTGTTTTGAAGAAGCTAACAAAGTTCAGATTACATGGCTATGAAGTGCTAGAAAGAGATTAAAAAAGTAATGTATGTAGTGTAATTATTTGGCATGTTGTTTCATGATAGAGAACTGCACTTATAACGGCGACACTGACTTCTTGGCGGTTGAAAGCAGGATACGCTCTTTAGCTGGCTCAATTGAAATGACACAACAGCCAGAGTTCAGAAGAACAGCCAGAAGACAGAATATGGTTTTGATCGGTTCTGGTTAAGTTGACCTAGGTTAATAACAGATGTTGGCTGTCATCCTTCTTCACAGATCTTGATCCAGGATGGTTTTCTTCTGTCTCTGTTATGCCATCGTGTTATGCTGTCCATGATCTTCTCTCTTGGCCTTCCTCTGTCTCTCTTCCCGTTTATCTTTCCCAGTGGTATGTTACCATTGAAAGTCCTTCTATTCTTACTACAGTCCAGTTTGTGTTGATTGTGTTCTCAAATAGATTTACTTCGAATTTTTTTTCTGCTGGAAAACAAAGTTTTGGCAAGGCCAGTCTACACCGCTGTCTTAATGCCATTCCGAGCAAGACCACAGTCTGACCTAGCAAGGAAAGGTGCCGAAGTCGGAGGTATCCAGCCAAAAGGCGCATCGCAAAAATCAGGGTACCACGCATTATCGCCAATGTGCGTACGAAGAAGAAGAGAAGATTTTTTTTTCGAATCTATCTTGTTAGACATTTCTAATCTGCAGCTGCAGCCGTCCAGTGTAACTGATAAGTCCTCTAAACAATCTGTGTTACCACTCCTTGTACGTGCGTTTGTTTCCGGATTTGACTGTTATCATCAGTCAGAGAAAAGCTGATCTATAAACAAGGCTACTTCATCTGTATCAAACTATATTCCTAGAAGATCACCACTGCGTACCTCTGAGGTCTGCGTCCTCGAAGGCTGACTAGGTGGCCACAATATATCCAAATGTTTCATGTACTCCAGAGTATCTAAAATGTTGAAGATAAGATCGCAGATAGTTTAATGACACAGGGAAATGAATGAGAGAATAAACTGAGATAAATAAAGATTTTGACTATGGAACTGCAGAACACGGAGAGCTAGGCATACGCTGGCTAAGATGGACATGAAGAAACAGATGAAGAAACGCTCGTATATCGAAGAGAAAGAAACAAATATATAGTAGAACTGTTACAGGGAGTGTATGCAGGAAACTCTCTACTGTAGAGAGCGGAACAACAACACAACTCCTTCAGATCATCAGAGAAAGTACCCCCCCCCCCCCGTAGTGAGTGGGGAAAAAGCAAGCGTGTAGTAATTTATTTTTACTGGATTAATGTGAATTATTATTCAATCTTTTATTCTGTCTGGCCGCCGTCGTACTGAGTGGTGGAAGGCTGACTACACCATACATTCACACCTTACATGTAAATAACAGGAACACGAAACAACAATCCTTTTTATAAAATCACGATCCTTGTATTTACAAAAATTCTGATCCATAAGGCAACACAAATCAACGAATCCTATGCACATGATGTCCAAATATTTCCAACATGCATTACCAAATCATAAAAGAAACACTTCCTTGAATAATATGAGTTCAGTCCTGATTACAGAAGCACACAACTAAAATACACACGCCAGCCTCCATCTATCGAAATGATCACCTTCGTCCACGACTGGTCGCTGGACTTCAACGTGCTCAACTTATCCCCCTTTAAACTTCTCTTCTCGTCTTATATACCTGATCAGCGACCGACTCGAAGGACTGGGCATTTCCGTTAAAAAAAAACCCGTCTCTGGCCAGTGGTATTTCCATTCGAAACCAGGTCACTGCTTGCTTTTTCCCCACTCACTACACCCCCAGACAAGTGTTTTGGCCCTATTACACTCCTGACATTCTAAGGGGCGGGGCGCTGGGCCCCTCTGGGTCATGACTCTCAGAAGTCTTGTAAGTTGTTTTTTTTTCCTCCCGGGATTGAACCCGTGATCTTCCAGTTGGCACTGCACTTCGAAGTGAGTCTTTAACGATTTATCTACGGAAGACTGGTATTGGTTTATGAAGAAGGGGGTGGGGTGGGGGACTGTAAATAGTCTGAAGAGGAAACTATACATCAGCAGCAATAAGAAAAGAATAGCACGAGAGATAATGTAGATAACCAAAGGCCGAGGAAATATAACAGAATACGAATATAAAATAACTACATGGAAATAATACATTCACAAGATGGGGAAAACAAATATAACAATGTGAAAAAAAAATACCAAAAGGGGAAGGAAGAAAGGACAAGGAACAAGGAACAGTCAAAGGGATCACAAATATTATAATAACAGGAGCAGGGGCCGAAGGTGGCGGGAAGACGTAGAGATTGCTCTTAGAGAAAAATACAAACTGTAGATGGGTGGACAGCAACAAAATAGGGGGTGGGGGAACATTACGGAACAGCAGCGGAAAACGGAGACTTTTTCGAAAAACATGAAAAAAAAGAAACAATGAAACAAATGATAACAAGGCGTAGGGCATGGAAGAGAAGAATGTAAACTAGAAAAAAGATGAGAAAAAAAAAGGAGGCAAGTATAACACAAATAAAGAAATAAAATTTAAAAAAGGAGGCAATATAACACAAATAAAGAAATAAAACTTTTTAAAAAAGGAGGCAAGTATAACACAAATAAAGAAATAAAAAAAAGGAGGCACGTATAACATAAATAAAGATAGTTAAATAAAGAAAACTCTTCAAAGCGTGGTGAAGATAACTTTCAGATGAAGGAAGAGACAACAAAAATGCGAGGTACATGAGGAAACGACACAAAGAAGATATAATCAAGAAGCAAAATGTGTGGATTTACGACACCCCCTCCACTTTCCCTCCAATATTATTAGTACAACGAAACAATAATTTGTTGTTATTTGATGACTTCCGTGAGAGTGAGAGAGAGAGAGAGAGAGACAGACAGACAGACAGAGAAAAGAGTGAGAGGATGTGTATGAAAGAGACTTTAAAAAAAAAGAAAAGAAAGAGAACGTATGAGAAGGCGATTGAAAAAGAATGCGAGAGACGTTGAAATGAAAAATCATTACCTTTCATCTAAAGAACCACCGCTTGTGTACTTGACAGTGGACAGAGACAAATCCTCATTTACTTGAAAACTGACCTAAGATACCCTTAAGTCCACATAAAAATTAACTGGCATAGCTTAGAATTTCGTATAACTTCGTATCAGTGCAGAAATCACTGGCTTCCTCTAACTACTGCACTAGCTTCACAAAGCAAGAGCTGACGACCAGATTATCTCTATTCGTAGCTGGGTTACCAACTCGGAGAAAAATGAGGTGCTCAAAACTCAATTTAAAAAAACAAAACATTAAAATACTAGAAATTGTTTAAGAATAAGAAGTAGAAGAAGGAGAGAGAGAGAGAGAGAGAGAGAGAGAGAGAGAGAGAGAAAATAAACTGAAATTTTGGGATATGTGAGAGGTAGGGTCCAGGTGGTGCATCGCTACAAGGATTTTCCCGTTTTAAGGATGGGCCTAGAGGACTTTGGGGGCCCTTAATGGATGCGAACAGATAAACAGAAGTGGGGGGGGGGAGGGGGAGGGAGGAGCAGTAGTTCTGCATACGCTAACAAAGTTTCTCTCTGAGACTGCTCCAAAATCTTGGAAGCAAAGAGCAATATTGACTCCACGTAACAGTCAGTATTGCTATTGTAAACTTACGAGTACTTGTGCTCACTATGAATGTACCATGAAAGTAAAAACTGATGCTGGATATATGTGAATCTGAGGAAGATAAAAGATAACTGTTAGAATGTCAGATAATCCAGCACGTATTTTTTTCCCTTTGAAATTACATTTCGCCAGTTCGATGGGGTTCCCGAGAGTACTGGCATCCTTTCTTGCCCGCTGATTGGCGCGAACCTGCGACATATGATAATTTAGGTAGGCTGTCAGTCATAGGAATAGGACCAGTTAATTTGTTACGATAGTTTTTATGATCAAGCTGGTGTCAGAATCATCATCAAGTGCCGTGTCGATATGCATATATATATATATATATATATATATATATATATATATATATAAAATACTCTCTTCTATCTATCACTGTTTTAATTAATGTATATAACTAACACTATCTCCTCTAATGGTCTGTTATGAGCAGATTACAGAAGACAGAACATATGTCATATGTGGCTGCTTCGCTCCACGTGACAGAGGTTATCTTACATATTATTTATATTGGTAATAAGGTTTTGTACTTGTTTTTTTTTTCTTGCTGGCTTTATTAAAATATGATTTTTATTATTAAAGATAAGCAGAAGTGTATGGTTCACAGCAAAATGAAAAAAAAGGAGGAAAATAGAGAACTGACAGGATGATTGCCCGCCCCTACTCCATCAGTTATCCTGGTGTTACTGCAGTTATCCTGATGTTACTGCAGTTATCCTGGTGTTACTGCAGTTATCCTGGTGTTACTGCAGTTATCCTGGTGTTACTGCAGTTATCCTGGTGTTACTGCAGTTATCCTGGTGTTACTGCAGTTATCGTTATACTTAAAAGTTATTGTTCAAGACCATAAGTTAAAAACAAAACTTTTCTTACTTGTATGTGTATGTGTGTGCGTGTGTGCGCGTGCGCGTGTGTTGATGCAAAATCGATATTGTGATTCGTTATGATCTCTCTGAAACTGCGAATTATTGCGCTTTGTATCCTACTCCACCATGATGTCTCGTTCACCACCACAGCAGTACAGTCTTCTTTGCTTGTCTCGCTGGCTATCACTCTAATACAGTCTTCTTTGCTTGTCTATCTGGCTATCACTCTAATACATTCTTCTTTGCTTGTCTCTCTGGCTATCACTCTAATATAGTCTTCTTTGCTTGTCTCTCTGGCTATCACTCTAATACATTCTTCTTTGCTTGTCTCTCTGGCCATCACTCTAATACGGTCTTCTTTGCTAGTCTCTCTGGCTATCATTCTAATACAGTCTTCTTTGCTTGTCTCGCTGGCTATCATTCTAATACAGTCTTCTTTGCTTGTCTCTCTGGCTATCACTCTAATAAAGTCTTCTTTGCTTGTCTCTCTGGCTATCATTCTAATACAGTCTTCTTTGCTTGTCTCTCTGGCTATCACTCTAATACAGTCTTCTTTGCTTGTCTCGCTGGCTATCACTCTAATAAAGTCTTCTTTGCTAGTCTCTCTGGCTATCACTCTAATAAAGTCTTCTTTGCTTGTCTCGCTGGCTATCACTCTAATAAAGTCTTCTTTGCTTGTCTCGCTGGCTATCACTCTAATAGAGTCTTATTTGTTTGTCTCTCTGGCTATCACTCTAATACAGTCTTCTTTGCTGTCTCTCTGGCTATCACTCTAATACAGTCTTCTTTGCTTGTCTCTCTGGCTATCACTCTAATACAGTCTTCTTTGCTTGTCTATCTGGCTATCACTCTAATACATTCTTCTTTGCTTGTCTCTCTGGCTATCACTCTAATATAGTCTTCTTTGCTTGTCTCTCTGGCTATCACTCTAATACATTCTTCTTTGCTTGTCTCTCTGGCCATCACTCTAATACGGTCTTCTTTGCTAGTCTCTCTGGCTATCATTCTAATACAGTCTTCTTTGCTTGTCTCGCTGGCTATCATTCTAATACAGTCTTCTTTGCTTGTCTCTCTGGCTATCACTCTAATAAAGTCTTCTTTGCTTGTCTCTCTGGCTATCATTCTAATACAGTCTTCTTTGCTTGTCTCTCTGGCTATCACTCTAATACAGTCTTCTTTGCTTGTCTCGCTGGCTATCACTCTAATAAAGTCTTCTTTGCTAGTCTCTCTGGCTATCACTCTAATAAAGTCTTCTTTGCTTGTCTCGCTGGCTATCACTCTAATAAAGTCTTCTTTGCTTGTCTCGCTGGCTATCACTCTAATAGAGTCTTATTTGTTTGTCTCTCTGGCTATCACTCTAATACAGTCTTCTTTGCTGTCTCTCTGGCTATCACTCTAATACAGTCTTCTTTGCTTGTCTCTCTGGCTATCACTCTAATACAGTCTTCTTTGCTTGTTTCTCTGGCTATCACTCTAATACAGTCTTCTTTGCTTGTCTCGCTGGCTATCACTCTAATACAGTCTTCTTTGCTTGTCTCTCTGGCTATCACTCTAATACAGTCTTCTTTGCTTGTCTCTCTGGCTATCACTCTAATACAGTCTTCTTTGCTTGTCTCTCTGGCTATCACTCTAATACAGTCTTCTTTGCTTGTCTCGCTGGCCATCACTCTAATACAGTCTTCTTTGCTTGTCTCTCTGGCCATCACTCTAATACAGTCTTCTTTGCTTGTCTCTCTGGCCATCACTCTAATACAATCTTCTTTAGTACTGCGTGTCAATGAGTTTTTCTTTGATTTAGTTTAAAGACATAAATAAATACATAAATAAACATTCCTTCACATTCTCTAAAACTTGCCCGGGTGCACTGTCAAAACGAAGGACAAGGTGGAGGTATATTTGTACATGTGGAGGTATATTTGTATCTATGGAGATATATTTGTATATGTGGAGGAATATTTGTTTAGACAGAGGTATATTTGAATAAGTGGAGGTATATTTGTATAGGCGGAGGTATATTTGTATAGGCGGAGGTATATTTGTATATATGGAGGTATATTTGTATATATGGAGGTATATTTGTATAGGCGGAGGTATATTTGTATAGGCGGAGGTATATTTGTATATATGGAGGTATATTTGTATAGGTGGAGGAATATTTGCATATGTGGAGGTATATTTGTTTTGGCCGAGGTATATTTGTATAGGTAGAGGTATATCTGTATAGGTGGACGTATATCTGTATAGGTGGAGGTATATTTGTTTTGCCGGAGGTATATTTGTATAGGTGGAGGTATATCTGCACCCACAGCAGCAGCCATTCTTCCACATTTATACAGCACAGGATGATGACTGATTCACATAATTTTGTTCTAATTTCCCCATCCAAACAAATTTTTTTTCTTCAGTAAATGAAATGACTGACAGCCTGTCTAAACCATTCTGCTTTTTTCCCCTCCCTTCCTGAGCGACCTTTGAATTATAAATCTGTCAAATATTCTAGTACCAGCGACAAATCTACGCACTCTGTCAACAGACGCCTAAAATCAGACGAATAGCTACATATTTTTCAGCTGTTTATTATGCAGCCATTATTTTCACAAATAACTAATTCAATACACGAATGGCGATAAATAATTCACCAGGAATCGATTTCAAAAACGGAGCTGAAAACAAACAAACAATGTGAAATGTTATGCTTCGCACCAGCAAAAAAGGATGCTTTCAAAAAGAATTACTTTTGACTTCAAAACATGGTTTAGAATTTATTGATAGCTTAAATCTATGGCTTTCATAAAAAATGTACGTTTGTGTCGGCCGAGAAAATATGATCACATAACCTGATTCATTCGAGATTTGGGCAGATCTATAGAGGGTTTGTTTTACGGTTTCTAAAAGTATTCAAACGTTGGTATCGATTTATACGCAGGTTGTAGAAAGCAAAATAATGTCATGAGCTTTACTTCTTACAGATGAGGGCATTTGGAATGTTAAGTTGGTTTGAAAGGCTCAGTTGCTCTGGTTTGTAACACTGGAGATACTGCGTTTCATGGCAGATCTCGTAATATTGTGTTTGTCTGGCGCTAAGCAGACACTTTCATGGCAGTCTTAATTAATGCTTTAGGGCGTAGTTTTCTATCGACCTGTCTCCCACCTTGCCAAATGTCTCGTTTCTGACCGCACTTAACTTCAGTATGTCGTGGCTAAGGGGGAGTTTGTTTACTTCTTTAAAAAGAAGAAAACTGACAAAGTCACAGTTGGACAAAGCATAAAGTCCTGCTAAATAAGTCTGTCATGCCATAGTGACGCGGTGATACGGTGTATGTGCGTGTATTTTCCTTGTCCTGTCAGTAAAAACACAGTCACGTGGTCAGCTTTGCACACGATGTCCAAGTTTGAAAAACGATGACCTATCAGAACAGTTGCCCTGGTAACTTAAGCACGGACTGCCCTCAGTGGAAGCCCTGTTTCAGTGCATCGGAGGTAACGACTCCGGGAAGATTTTGTTAGTAAAGGAGTACCCGAGTGTCTTGACTTTGGCAGGATTAACCTTGACCTTGTTGTCACAGCAGCTCAGTACCTGGAAGCTGGCTGTAGATTTGATAGCGCCATCCTCCATGCACAAAAGTCAGAATGTCATCTGTATATGTCAAGGTGTCTCCTGGGCCAAAAGTTTGAAGATGGTCAATCTTAACTGAGTAGAGGCTGTACATTTCAAAAACTGTCTAAACCTAAACTTAACGTAGACCACGATATGATTTAACCAGAGTAGTATTCAAAGCCCAAAGTTAATTTAAAAAAAAAACAATTAAGAAATTTAGCATCAAGTAAAATAAAGTCATCCTTGAAGTTTCCCTCTATTAATAGCAAACTTTGTCCAAGACTGATTACCGTTAGCAAACATCAGCGCAGTGCTGTAACAACGCTAGCAGAAACCAACCACAATGTCAATTTATGTGTTTTATATTCTACGAGTTAATTTTTTTTCTGGTCTTGGCGTAATCACGACACATCTACTTCACCTGATCATCAGTAAAGCCCATAGAACCCTTGAGATAAAGAAAACATCCGCTTGTTTAAGGACCAAGCAAGCACAACATTTTGGATCATCGTTAGCGGTACTAGGTCTTTCGTACTCCCTGGGTAAATGTGGAATGGGCTAGGCTTAGTTCTTCGAAGTTCAGCCGTTTAGGAGGGTCAAGGGTCGGCCTATTTCGCAGTTGTCTGGGGGAAGGGGGGGGGGCCGCCCCCTACCTGATCACGTGACGTGTTGGTCAGATGGTTGTAATGTGTTGAGAAAAAAACAGTCTTTGTGTAGAGCTAGTGGCGGCAGCACGTATTCTGGGGGAGCCATGTCGTGGTATGTCTTAGGTGCCTGACGAAGTTATCAAATATATATTTGTGATGTTGGATACAAGGATTGTCTAGCTATGAACCCAGGTGCTGTGCCAAGCCGGCTCATGTTGGTGACTTTCTTATACGTACGTTTGTGTATGTCGGATGTAAGTATGTACCGTGAGAAATGTTCAGTGTCCGTGTTGAGTGTTTAATGAGTTAAGACCTTGAAATGCATCATTTTTCATCATTGTAACCTTTCATTATCATGTTTCATGAATGCACAAGTTTAACTTTTCATTTATAGACACTGAGATGTGATTTATATGATAAGTTCATTTCCAAGCCACAAAGGTTATTTAGGGGAGCTTACATGGACATCAGCTGACAGAGCAAAAGAGCCTGAGTAGGATCATCAGGAGAGGCTGGGTAACTGAGAGTGTTCAAGGCACAGCTGTACTTCACTGGGCACCGCCTCATTACATTAGGCTAGCGACTTAAGTCATAAGCACCATAGAAATCTCCACTGACGGCCATTTGACGGCGACAAAGAGTGACTAAAGTTAAAAGATGACGAGCTGAGACTGGGAGTGAGAAGCGAGATGAGGGGGAGAAGTAATACGAGGAGAAGAGGAGAAGTCAAAAAGGAGATAAAGTATATAAGAGTTAATAAGGAGAAGTAAGAAGTAAATAATAAGTAATAACTATCATCAACTCATCCCCAAACTCAGTCATCATAATTAATTAATAATAAATATTTTACATAATTCTGCCAGTACATCAGTCCCTGTAATTGTAGAAGCTTTTGAAGGTCTACATCAGTTGTCAATAATTTAAATTCGCAAATCAGAGGGAGATCACTCACAGTCCTTTTTTTTCTCTATAGAAACGCAATCAATGGTGAAGCGTTTTCACTTTATATAAATCAAATATACAAACGCGACCGGCTACACCTCAATAGGTTATCTCACAAACTGTATCGATCCATCGATCTCATTTGCTGAATTACACCCCTGCTCTGGTATAGATTCGTCGAATTGTGTCTCCTGACAATTGCTGATTAAATTGCATAAATTTTAGAGCAGACATAGTTTAGATCAGGTATCCAAAAATAGAATGAGGCATTTTAACAAGAAATTTGACTACTAATCGGATCATTGTGTTTGATTTTGGAGCGCGGAAGAGTAGCTGTGGTGTCTGTGAATGTTAATACAGCAATTTCAGTCTGACTAATAGGATACTTGAAGGTGGTGGAAAGTGCATTTTCTTGAGGGTGGTGGAACGTGCTGCAGTGCGTGCTTCTTAGGCTAAATCCAGGAGTGCTTGATTAGATCTTTCACGCCCACGTCAGCTAGTAAATACTGACGTGTTGACACCAAGCATGTTGGCAACCCTCCAGCTAAGCTCCTTGAGACTTGTCGCATCCCACGTGATTTCTTATCTAATGCCATAATTTTCTAGGTTTGTTTGACTATAGCCTCCATTACGTCATATAATGAGAGCGCAGGGGAATCTGGTGTGTGTATAAGTGCATGTACGTTGTTTTTCATTTCATTTCCTCGGTTTAAATTTACAGAGAAGTGTTCCAGGTTATGAGCAGAATTTTTAAAAAGGTCGTGGGAGTTCAGGTTGTAATAAAGAATTCTCTTTTGTCAAGTTGAAAACCCCAACTTTCGTGAATGTTGCTTTTGACTCCCACGAAATTTATGTGAGAAAAAGAAACGGAGTAAAAATCAAATTTAATTTCTTATCCCCCCTTTTTTTACATGCTACACTTTATTTGTGCAACAAAATGCTCATATGTGTCAGTTCTTTATCCTCTGACGTCCTGGAACTTTATCTCTATCACCAAAAAAAAAAAAAAAAATCTGCGAGGGATGTTAGTGTTTGCCTTATGGGTGCTTTTCCAGCTCACATGAAGCACAATACTTGTTTCACTCGCAAGTCTCGATCTTGACCATTTTGAAAAACTGTAAATACTGACTGTCATTGCAGAAGTTCTCAACTAACGCCAGGGGATGCTCTAGGAAGATTCACTGATGAAAGAGAGTCTGGAGCTGAGAAGCAAAAACATGGCGCGCTGATAACAAGTTACCTTTTAATCCACTTGGAGCTGCGGAAAACTGAACATTGTAGCCTGCGCAAAGATGATTATTACGTACAGACATAATATCGGATAGAGAGTGGGTAATTATGACTCGCTTGAACTGAAACATTTTGTCGGATAGGGAGCAGATAACGATTGCTTACCTGAAGTGAACTTAAGAAATCTGCTTATGACAGATGCTGTCATTATATGGACCACAACAAAGCCATTATCAGCTTTCCTGAGTTGAAGGAGCGCATACACCTGACGCTAGTAAGCGTGACAGGGTCTTTGCCATCTCTGATTCGCTGGTTTCTCCTCTCACCGATCACTCTAGTACAGCTTATATTTGCTTCCGTATAAAGAAACTTGACTATTAGTAATGCGGTCGTTCAGCTGCTATTACACCATGAAAGGCTATTTCTTTACTTTGAACTCACTGTTACATTGTTACCAAAATTATTTCTAACCAATAATGTTTGCGGGAACCTGCCCTACTCTGCATTAAACTTATTTAACGCCCCGAAGAGTATTTGACAGGTCTCCATCAAACATACCATGGCTCCCGGATTCGATATGCCAGCAACAGAATGGCTATTCATACGGAAAATAATAGCCACTATGCAGTAAATGCCAGAATATTCATCAAACGACTTCAATAAACTCCGTCAGGCAGAAATTCAGGAAATGCACATCATCCGCCCACCCCACCCCCCCCCCCCAGCCCCTGTGTTCTTGTATAAACAAAACCAAACCACAATGAAGAGCTAGCAATATCGTGACGGCAAGAGCTTCCATGACCTGGCCTTATAAAACTTCGTGTTACTTCTCTCCCATACCGTCTGCCTTCACGATATCAAACTCATTACCAAACGATACTCTCAATACACGCATACACACATACACAATTCTTATAGAATGTTTGCAGTCATAGTTCGTTATGCAGCACACAGACAAAATATCATGGCCAAATTCTAAAGCTGGCAGACCACATAACGTTGTAGCCAAAGCAATAAACTCGTCACTCAAGTAATCTAGGAACTAACTTCTTCACTCTCTCTCTCTCTCTCTCTCTCTCTCACACACACACACACACGCACACACACCCTCACACACACACACAAAATCTTTGAGGATCTGAATTTGAAAGTGGTAAAAATGTTGTTTATAGAGAAAAGGGGCAGACAATTCAAAATTGCACCTTGAACAAAAGTTCACTGGGTCGAGGCTTTCTTCGAGTTGTTACAACCTCCTTTGAATTCTTACAGCAGTACCAGTAAATGTATGGCGAGGTGCACCAGATTACATATGGATTTGAGAATATTAAAAGTAAGCTATTAACCTTACAAACTGACACTGAGGAAAGGTAACAATAATAATAATAATAGAAAAAAAAACCCAAAACTAGGCAGATCTGGAAACCAGAAACAAGTAAGCACAAACTTTGGAGATTAATACTAAGTTATAGCATCCCTGGTTGTGGAAATAATTCAAATGGAACAAAAATGAAATGTACTCTTCTTCGAACATTCTCAGACCTCACGAAGGAAGTCTACAAAGAACGGGGTAGTCCGCTTCAGGTTATTCACATCGCCACACAGCCACATCGCCACACAGCCACATCGACACACAGCCACATCGCCACACAGCTTGAACTGGATTGGCACCTGTGATGGCGATGCACGCCTCTTCTGCTGCTCCGATGCAGGGCCAGTCTTGCAGCAGATGGTGGACCTTTTCAATGCCCTTTGTACGCTCATCACGTTGTGATACGCCTTCTGTAGCCAGTGTGGAGTCTGAAGCCCTTCGTTTGCTCTTCTCTTTCCGGTTGATCACATCATTCCTGTGATAAGCTGGATGCTCTCATTTCCACTTGTCTTTATATATGGCTGTGGTCAGCATTTTGATTTCGTCATATGATGTTCTTGAATCTGGCTATGGAAGCTCTCTGCTCTTCTCTTGCCGGTGTCAGCCTCTTAGTTCCCCATGATGCTGCGGTGAGATAACGACTCTTTCATAGATTTGGGTCATGTTATACAGTCTCTCTCACACTTCACTGACTCCTGCATTTCTTCCAGCCTTCAGCACTTCTATGACCGACAGAGCATCTGCGAGGAAAAGGTTGCCCACACTTTCTTCTGTCATGAGGACTTCTGCTACCAATGTCAGAGCATGTGCCTAAGCACCGAAGGTGAAGGAAAACTTTTCAGTTTTCACCGACATATTGTTTCGGTTCCCTCTGTCGAAAGGTAATCGCTCCGTCGTTACATTGATTGCTTGATCCATCTATGTAATTATGGGGGCAGGAACTGTTTGGGCAGTGCTACTTTAAGAATTTTTATGTTAAAGCTTTTCTTTCCTTCTTTGTTTGACTGTTCTTCTTCAATTCCTGCGATATCAACCTGTAGTTCTAGGAACTTCTGTCAGATGGGAAAGTTTGTGCTGGACTGGATAATACTGACTGATGGTTAGGGAGACATCTGTCTAACCTTCGCATACCATTGTTTGGTTATTTCTGCTAAGATCTTTACACTGAGTCTTCTGTTTGGTTATTTCTGCTAAGATCTTTACACTGAGTCTTCTCTTTCCCATACCTTTCATTCTGTGAAATATTTATTGAATCGTTTGAATTTTTCTGCTGATCTCTGCTATCTCTTCTGTCTTTTGTAGGTTCTAAAAAGGTAGTTGTCTCAAACAGCAAGGTCAAGCAGAAAAGCAAAACAAGTAATATATGTATATATAAAAGAGACAAATGCATTAAAAGCATTATTTAAAAATTCATATTTAATATTAAATAATATATTTAATATTAATTGGTTTCTAAAATAATATTTAGCCCTTTCTATGCCATTTTATATTGCTTTCAAATTCGACATTTATGTATATTTAATTTTCTGAACATGGATATTTTAACATTAGAATTGAAGTTTTTCTTGACATTAAACACAGGCAATATAATGATGATTTTAACGACAGAAGCTACATGGGTTACAAAACTCCGTCTGTTACCACGGATACAAGTTTTCGTAAGTTTTTTTTTTTTAAACTCTGAAGAGATCCTTTGGTGTCTTCATAAAATGATAAAAGAGCGAAAATAAAACCCACACAAACATCTCATACAGAAGAATACTGTGTAATATTGTCTGTGTGGTAGATACCCACACCCTAGAAGTCAAGAGATATAATCAACGCAAACCGTTGAAAGAACAACAGATCATGCACGTCTGTGTCTCCTTAGAAACCGCTTCACGCGAATAAACGGTGTTGTACGGTGCGCAAAGTTTATAAATCTCATGATACCCAGAGTTTTCCAAAACAGCTTTAGGCAGCATTGATGATATGTTGTTAATATTATTCCTGTACTTAGACTGGGAAGGTGTAACTATAAAACCATAAATCCAATTTAGAAACCGCACAAAACTGAACCTTGAAAATGTTAGCCAATACGTTTATCATTTTCCCCCCTTTTTTTAAAATTAAAAGACGAACAATAAACAAACCTGAAGGCATAACTAGGAACCAAGAACAGCTGCAGGACATGCACGTTTTCCTTGCTGTGTGTTCAGAGATTCTTGCAAACTTCTGCAAATAGCTAACGTTTATCAGTCTCAGACTGCCACCACAGACGGCAAGAACTAACCTGACAGTTGCAGAAACACTGTAGACAGTTTATTTTAAAGCGTTGTTGTCAGCTTTGACAATTACCTAAACACAGTAGACAGTTTATCTTAAAGTGTTGTTGTCACGTTTATATTTGTTTAAAAGTAATTTTTCTTTCTCTTTTTAGTTTCAGTTGTTTAACCATTTCTTCTTTTCTGTCCATGAAATGTTTCCTTTTACTATGTAAGTTCACTTTACAAAGATTTCGCTTGTTCCTCTTGGATGTTCATTTTATAACCTAGAACACTGTGTAGGCAGGTAAAATTCCTCTTTCCATGCCATTAGGGCGCATTGGGGTTATAGTGTTAGGCCCATATTTTCCACGACCTTCCGCGCGTGAAAGTCTGATGTGGTCAGTATCATGCCTGGCCGTATTCATCTTTCCAGATTTCCTTGGCACCCATTTCTTGAGGCTGGGTCGACCCCGTGTGTGTGTGTGTGTGTGTTTTGTGTGTGTTTTGTGTGTGTGTATACCAGAAAAAAATCCCACTGCTGCGACTGAACCCAGCACCACTGGATTAGTAAACCGAGCGCCTAACCTCTCAGCCAGTCAGGCGGCCAGAACACTGGAGATGAGCGGCATGCAAGTTTTTCTGAGGCTGAAAAAGTCGAACATCTCCAAGGCTGTCATGAACAAACCTATATAAGATACTGTGCACGTGTTCTTGGGTGAGCTCAAATAGAAGTTTGCACACAGTATGGTTGAGTATTAAATAACAGACAAAGTGATAGTGTGAAGCCAATATGGCACGCCCCAAAGAAAGACTCCAGTAACGTGTATATCCACATTGGGCTGTTGCCACTGCTTGACAATGAAACGTTGAATATGTTGTTAGGGTATTCCAGTCTTCTTGCAAACGCTTGGGCCAACCGGTGGTGGGTTTAAGGAAGATTTTCTCTTATTCGCGCTTTCACTGCCACAGTTTCGGCGTGCTCGATATGCCACATGTGAACTAGTATTAGTGTATTACTGTGACGTGTCCAAGGCATCAAGAGATGGGATTTTGTGGACTTTTACTTTACCTTGATAGACTTACATGTTGCTGTTGCCTGTGAGAGTTGGTAGCACTACTCTACCAAAAAGGCAATCTTGTCACTGTGGTATACCCTTTAGTGGTACAACAACAATGCCAGGTTCGCAACTGCTACAACAAAAACGACAGTGTCACGTATGAAAACTTTGGCAGGACTTCCCACTCATTCGACAGGACTAACAGCCAGAAAGCTCCATGAAGATATTAATTGTCCAACTACAAGGATACACATCAAAACATTTATTGAATGAAGAAATGAACGATGAAAAATAGAGAGTGAGAAAAGAGGATGAGCTGCCAACTTGGCAGGTTGAATTAACAAATGTTACAAGAACTTCCCAGGCGCGTAGTCAACGCCTTGGGGAAGAAAGTTCTGACAACTCGTAACTTCTGTAAACGTCTAGTTACAAATTAGTGAATACCCAGAACACCCATATCTTCCAGAAGTTGGAAACCAGTACAACACAGCTCTGTCCTGGTAAAGACAACACTACTAACAGCTTACATTTCACTGACAAAGAAAACTTGCCCTAAAGTACAATATGCTGAAACTGAGAGTCTACTACATAACTAGAACTGACTGCTTGCAAACGCCTCTACTTAAAAAAAATAATAACTACCAAGTGAAATTACTCCAAAAATGCTCCCTTCAAAAACTTACTCAAGCTTAAATATCGCATACTAATTCTTCTCATGATTCCCGAATGTTCTGTCATGAAGAAAAGCTCACCTCACGTGAATAATCATGTTTTTATAACCTTTAGTTTCTAAAACAAACAATTTCTTAAAAACTAAAATCTCTAATACTAAATTTAGTCTGTTGTGTCAATAACAGACATTCCTAACTTGACACTTTAACTTTTCCCTAACCTAAGCTCACCTATCCCGTGCAAGTTTACACTACCAGTGAAGGTTACGTGAGCTGACTAACTTTCTCCAGTCAATATTATTGGTGACTGAACCAAGTACCCTTATTTTTAAAAATTATTACTTCCCTTTGACCGATCTAACAATATACTGTCACGCAGTTCTGGGTGCTTGATAGGCCATAGGTTCTGGGAAACAGTTGGCCATGTTAAGACATCGATCTACTGTTGTTGAAAGTGGTCCATGACTATACGGTTCATGTGTAGATGAGCACTGTCTGTGATAAAATTCCTTTACACTGCCTCATCTCGACCTGTCTTTCTCCAGCACACATTCATGGGCAAAACGATACCTGTACATCAAACCACGCCCATCATTGCCTTGCAAGCAAAATCTGGACTCATGAGAGAGCAGAACCCATCTCCACTGATGATGGGGTCATGCCATGTGCTGTCTGCTTCAAGCCAGAAGGTCTTGTGTATGGCGAACTGTCAGTACTGGTCTAAGTGCAGGTCTGTGAGATTAGAGATTTGCTTCTCCGAGTCTAATCCGCACTGTCCTGGTCTTAATCCTGGAATCTTCCTGGCAGTTCATGTTGCACGGAGAAACCTGTTAGAAAGGTGCTTGAGGAGAGTGTTAGTCTTGTCCTGAGGGTGGTAACTCGTTGTCGGTCGCTTCTGTGGTGATCAGCGATGGATCTATCTTGGTTGAAGCGGGCTTGCATGCCTGATTTAGTGCTCCAGTGAACATTGAAGTGTTAACAAACTGTTACATACTGACATCATCGATCCAACAGCTAGCATCACTGTAGCTATTGCTCGCTGTCATTGGTTCAGTTTTGGGGACTTTAAAAAAAAATTCTTTTGGAATTTTAGTACTCGTTCCTTCAACGGTTACATTTTCAGATGATTGTGATTAGAGCTACACACTTACCTTCCTTCTATCTGTGCTCAGTTCTCTCTCCCCCACCACCGGCCCCATTGTACGTGATTCCACTTGAGCTGTGCTTATCTCCCCATGAATATTGCGATCCAACTGTAACCACACGGGTAAATGAACAACTCTCACACAACTGTAACCACACGGGTAAATGAACAACACTCTCACAAATGTAACCACACAGGTAAAAGAACAACTCTCACACAACTGTAACCACACGGGTAAATGAACAACTCTCACACAACTGTAACCACACGGGTAAATGAACAACTCTCACACAACTGTAACCACACGGGTAAAAGAACAACTCTCACACAACTGTAACCACACGGGTAAAAGAACAACTCTCACACAACTGTAACCACACAGGTAAATGAACAACACTCTCACAACTGTAACCACACAGGTAAATGAACAACTCTCACACAACTGTAACCACACGGGTAAATGAACAACTCTCACACAACTGTAACCACACGGGTAAATGAACAACTCTCACACAACTGTAACCACACGGGTAAAAGAACAACTCTCACACAACTGTAACCACACGGGTAAAAGAACAACTCTCACACAACTGTAACCACACGGGTAAATGAACAACACTCTCACAACTGTAACCACACAGGTAAATGAACAACTCTCACACAACTGTAACCACACGGGTAAATGAACAACACTCTCACACAACTGTAACCACACGGGTAAGTGAAACACAACTGTACACCAACATTTATTTGAGTCCACCAAGAATGCATGCACAGTGCCCTATGTAGTGCTACACATTTACTTGTTTCCGTGAGCATATCTGCTCACTGGTTCAAATTTAGAGCACGAACGACAAAGCTTGAAGCCACCCAATCATGACTGAAGAGATCCACAACCCAATCATGACTGAAGAGATCCACAACCCAATCATGACTGAAAGATCTCAAATCTCTCTAACAAATGCACGGCTGTGAAAATCATTATTTTCTCTTCTCGCACTTTCTGCCGCCCATGAATGTTATATGGAACAATTTTTTTGTTATAAATAGGAAACTACGAGGCTTTGGTACGGTAAAGTAAGAGAACACAGTTTTGTGGGATTAGATCTCGAAAAAATCGTAGACAAAGCACTTTAGTGAGACGTGAGAGAAAGAAAAATCACCTGGGATTCGAACACGGACTCTGGTAGGACGAGCAGTTGTCCAGCCACGAGAGAACAGTGTACAATCGACTTAGCCAACTAGCAAACACCCCCTCCCCCTTAAAAAAGGTGTTTTATTGCACAGTCTTTAGTAACTGTTCAGTAGACACGAGGGATCGTGACACCCGGAAAGAAACGAGGCCATAACACAGAACTTCCGTAGCTTAGTTTCAGTCTCTCTAGCAGGTACCTTTTTTTTTTTTGGTTATATCTGCTCGTTTCTATAAGCCCTTCATTCTAGAGTACCTTTGATTCGGTGCTCGCTATGGAGTCACTATTTACTCTTACTATAACTGTCCTTACCTTACATTTAATACTGAGTCAAGGGCAGTATCTGAAACGATTAACACAACCAACATTATAAAATATGTTTCCCAAAGCATGTGAACAATAAATAGTGACTGTAATGTGAAATCCCTTTAGGAACTTGTCTACGTAAGAGAAAATGCGAGAAAAGAATTAAGAGACACAACCTAGTAAAAGTTTTTAAAAAAAAACGTAACTATAAGGACGCTGTAGTTTTCTCCCATGTTTTATAAACCATAAAGCCTAATTTGCTCTAAAGTGGACACTGGTTTCATATTTATATACCGTCTATAGGTAGAACCTCTATCCTGGATTACAGTGTATCTTTAGGGTTGTTGTATTGATAAGACTGAAATAAGGACAAATAACTTATGAGGGAGAAATATGGACAAATTACACAACTGATGAGAGTAGACATGGACAAATTATGTAACTGAAGGAGAAATATGGACAAATGACATAAAATTTGTCTGTATCTCTCCTTCAACCAGTTATATAGCAGTCACACAACCACCTTCCTGCAGTACATAACATTCAAAGATACCAGACAGCCATCAGTCATAAAACTAAAGTTTAACAAGGCCACCAGCAACCCACCCACCATCACATCTTGCAATTAATGGGGGACATAAATGTTCCACGCTGAACTTCACAAACCCTCATATTAAATACATCACCAGAATTTGATGTGCTAACTTGGCTTTGTTGAAGAGGAACTTGTTCTTAAGAGGCAGCATTTTGATACATTTGTGCTGGTTAGTTGCTCGTGCTTGATCTTTTTCACTAATAAGCTTTATTGCTCGCTTTTGGAGTGAGCAAAGCCTCTTTGTATTTGACACTGAGCAACTATCCCAGACTGTTAAGCAATAGTCTAAATGTGTTTGTATATGTGATATGTAGTATGTCTTCCTTGTGTCTTGATCAATGAAGTGTTTAATTTTGGCTAACTGGCATACTTTTTGTGCGATGAGTTTTGTTAGACCTTGCACATGAGAGTTCCAGGTCAGATGTTGGTCAGTAATAAGATCTAATGTTTTGTGCTCGCTAACGTTTTCTATCTGTGATGTTTCCGTGCTGAGCCGAAGTGTTGTTTTTGTTGCGTTTTATAGTTTTTGTCTTGTTGTTATGAGCACTGATTTTGTTTATCAGTGTTTATAATCATGCCATTGTTTTTGCTCCATCTAATTAAATTGTATAACTCGACCTGAAGAGTTGATTCTAGATTAATATAATCGTAGTCACTGATGTAGACTGCAATCATCTGCAAAAAAGGTCACAAGAAGAGTGTTTAAGATGAAGTGAAAGATCATTGATATATACAGCAAAGAGCAACGGGCCTAGAATAGAACCGTGCGGAACACCAGTGTCAACTTTAGAGAAAAAGAAAGAAAGACAGACAGAGATGTAGATTTTGGTACAAAAATGTTTTAATTGTAACCTTAAACTTTTCCCACTCCACAGTAATATTTGCACATACATTGCCCGCTGTTAAATGTTGAATGTGTGTCCTTGTTTGTTTAAGAAGTGCAAAAAAACATCAGCCATTATCTCCCCCCTTCCTTTTTTTCTCATGTGACATTTAATGTGTACTTCTCATGTCCCCTCCCTATGAGTTTCTCTATGAAAACTGACATGAATGAAAACATTACATGAAGTCATGAACTAACATAATAACCACTATACATGTTGCTGCTGGAAGCAGGAGTACATGTTTTGTGTCCAGCAAATGGGAATGAAAGTTGAAAAAAATGTTGTTGATGATGCTGTTGTAGTTATACTTTTTAGTGAGAAAATATAATGTGAATGATTGACAGGACTGACAGCAAGTGCACAGAGGGAAATAAAACAAATGCACTGATGCAGATGGAAGTTTCAAAGAGACACGGTATAAATGTAATAACTGTGTGGTCTGGAGTGGCAGGATTAAAATGAAAGTACTGGTGAATGTATAGATATGGTTTGTAAACTGCCAGTGAGTGATTTCAATAAATCTTTTTACAATAAAAACAATAGAATACCAAAAAAAATGCACATACGATCAGATCACAGACTTATATTTTACTTTTTTTAATCTTTCTTTTTGATCAAGAAGTAATGATTAATTTGTAATTATTGACATGTTGCTGCAGAAAACACTCTAACTCCTTGTCATAAAACTGCAGCATCTGGTCCATCCACCACACACTCAGTTCTAATGCTGACACTGTTAGCTACTTGAAGCACTCACACACTCTTTTGACAGTCAATCAGCAGATCACAGTGTTCATTTTCTACAAATGAATATCTTGACAATCATGGGTGACTCTTACAGTGGACTGTCACCAGATTTGATGTCTGACAAATGAGTGGTACCACTATTCTTCACAAAACATTCAAACATGAACAAGTAATGCCTATCTTCAAATATTACAGTAAAACACTATAGGAAATGATGCTCATTAAATAGACAACGAATATCAAAGACTAAGTCTAATTTAAGAAAAAAAAAAAAAAGAACTACACACAGGTTACTATCTTCTACAAAAAGTGAATCCTGGTGAAGAAATAGAAATTGCACTGCACTGAAACACCTCCATCACTTTCCCAAACTAAACCAACCAGATGACTTGCAGTAACCAAACAGGTAACTACTGTATGTAAAAATAATACTTCTATAAGATAACACAACAATTATTTTTGGACACACAAAATGAAGACGGCAGTGAGACTGAGCCTCCTGATGCTTAGTTACATTTCTTATATACAAGTTTACTATACTAGACTAACCATTTATATAAGCTAACAAACTCTTCAGACTAGCCACAGTTTGTCAATGAGGGCCATGAACTGATCAAAAACTTACTACACAAAGAATATACTATACCACAACCAATGTCTAAGGTTTTGCTCTTTGTGTGCAAAATTTTCCATCCACATGCAAATATATTTTTTTTTAATTTATAATTTTTTTTATGCAAATGTGCATTACAATGTCAAATTATAAAGTATAATTTATAGTTCTTATTGCAAAAAAATGCTAACATCAAAAGAAACTGGGAAAACAAACTTATGTAGCTCTACTATATTTTTCAGTGCTGCTTATAGCACAAAACTGATATCAGGAAAAATAAATGACGGAAATTTTTTTTGTGTGATGCATATAAAGTTCTGCTGTGTGGTATTATTTATTTGTGTGCACAGCCACACGGCTCAGAGGGAACAATGTAACCATTCTTTCTACAGATCATATCATAAATCTATCAATCATATGACACAAATACATGAAGAATCATTTGCTAATCAATTTACAAGCATATAATTTATCATCAATGGTAAACTATGTCTGCAAGCACAAATCATAACCTGCTAGTGAACAATCTCCAGTGTCCTCCATTGGTAGGCAGTCACATGAGAATTTTCTGTTTGCCATTTGTATTTAGACTTTAAAAATATCACAGTCACCTAGTGCATCAAATGATACACACTTCTTCAAAGAATGTTGTGAACATCAAATTTCCACAATTATATATCACAAACCTGTAACACAGAAACATCATCTTACTGTAACATCCGTCACATACATAGCACCTTGCTACAACATCCCTTACACAATCATCACTTTACTGTTACATTCTTCACATAACATTCATGTAACATCCCTGACTTAACCTTACTGTAACATCATCAGATAAATGCTACCTGTCTATGGAAGTTACCAAGCAGTTTAAAATCTACTTTCAGATTCCACAAATATTTCATTAGTATAATCTACCTCAACGACTACAAATCATGTTTGTGTTGCTGTCCCTTTATACTTGTCTTCATTCATCAGTTCTGGCCCTTGTTTTCTTTATGATGTAGTGTCTACACTGTCATTAATTAAAATGCAATTCTACATATACAACCATTTTTGTTGTATCTGAGCTAGCATCTGATGAAAAGACTGATCATACTGTCAACACTTCAGGTTTATGATGTCATCATATCTAAGGGAACAGACATTTATTTTCACTCAGAGTTCCATGTTTTAAAATAAAACATTAAATCACAACATTCCACTAGCACATTATAGTGTTGCATCTATCAAATTAATTGTCCTTGGTTTTCATCCTAAAATTCCTGTCTCAACTTTTGTTCATGAGCTAAGTACTGCATGAAGCACTTGATGAAGTAGTAAACAATAATTTGAGATATGTGTCTATTTCTTTTTTCCTTTAATTTGTTAGGATAAAAATCTCTGTGCACATTAAATCTCAAGCAGTGTTATTGATGCTCTTGTTTTCTCAGACTATGCAGTTTTTCTTCTTACATGTACATTTTTAATGAGCTGAATTTATACAACCAAAATATCACTTTCACAATGTTGAAGCTGCTTATGTCACTGGTTTCAAGCGAGCCTTGAGATGCATAATGAGAATACTAGTCTGAGAATACTAGTCTGAGAATTTCCACTAAAATGAGTCCAGAAACCCAACTTACACCCATGTGTGTGAGTAAAATTTCTGCCTTTGTAGTATTTCTATGGGAAATAGCACTGAATCTCTGTTTTAATCAGCTTGAGACTAGAGATAGTAGGGGGCCGGCTATTTTTCTGCATAGGAAGATTTGCTAAAACTAACTGATGTAAAATCCATTATTTTAATGTGATGAATGTATAAAATTAACATTATTTATAAATATTATAGAATGAAAATAATAAAACAAACAAATGTTGATGTTTCTATACAGAAATACTGAACTATAAAAAGCTTCAAATTATGAGGATGTTCTCCTGTCAACACAGCCAACTTTCAGATCTTTATCACACAATCAAAATAAAAAAGAAAAAAGCAACCTTATCACAAAAATTGTAACAGTAATCAAATGTCACATAAGCCTACTTTCACTTTCTTGGGACCATCTATGCTACATTAACTTAAAACACCCATCAGAACTCTACAAAATGTATGCAACATATAACTGCATTTTCTGGAGAGAACTGTTTAGACAGATTAGATGAATAATATTTTAATATTTTAAGATATTTAAAAAATTTGCATCTATTTTCATGGAAGCCAAAGAGTTCATGAATTTTTGAAAATGATAAACACAGCTAATATTGGAAACACAGTCTCAAAGATGTTTACCCCCCCCCCCCCCCCCCCCCCCCATCTTGACATGAAACTAAATCTTCCAGGGGTTGAACTACCCACAGATTTACCATTCTGCAGCAGAACTGACAGCAAAACAAAACCTGATGGGGAGATAAGCACACTGAAAAACAAAATACTGTGATGTCATAAAATCTTTCATTAATCTGAAAATAAGCCTAATAGTATACCCTGTTCCTCAACACAGAACTTTAACTAACATAAAATTACAGCCAAGCTGTTTCTACTAATACTTTTATGTAAAGCAGAATGCTAGCGAACTGAACAGGTAATGGCCACATCATATTCATCAAACACACAAACACCACCTAAAGAAAGATTACGAAGATATTCTAGTAACAAATAAAACAGACACATCAACTAGCTCTAAATAAAAAAAAAATTTAAACGGAAATATTTATGGCACAGGGAAAAATTTTTTTTTTAAATGGGGTTTTGTGTGAGAGCAACAAATTGTGAAAAGTTATGTTCTAACCAACTGTAATGTACCACTTCAATGTAACATGTACATTATAAAATAACAGCAACATATTTTACACATGACTTTGATTATATATTATATTATACAGGACTACTTAACTTAAAAGAAAAGGCATGTTTATGCATCAATCTACAACTGTTTGCACATACACATATATAACACACACAAAAATATCACATCTTCAAAGCTGGTAAAGCTTGGTTAAAGAAGTAAACACTGTATGATTTGCGCAGGAACTTCCTGTACTCAAATATTTGACTTGTGGACTAAAATAATTTATGATAAGTGTCTACAGAACTGCCATATTTCTAAGGGAAGTAACCTTTTATTATTTCACTCCAAAAGGATAGCAATCTTATAAAATGTTTGTATATGCCTTGTTGTATTGGTCATATCTGCTCACAACTATGCATATATGACAGTCAATAAACACAGAACATTTATACAACTCTCTGATATGAGTTACTGAACACTTTATCATTCCCTTCTTGTGATTAGGCCTTTGCTGGGATCTAACAGTAAACTGCAAGACACAGTCAAGTATATGAATTATACAGGGTTATCACAAACTAGAAATTTCTTCTACTCTCATTTATATGATGAAACTAAATATTTCTCTCTGATTTTGTTGTCTCTAGATGTTTGTTGGATAATTTTCAGGTATCCATCACAACTTGAAGCTTTAAATTGTTTGTTTATTGTTCTTCTACTACTTTACATTCCCTAGAACTGGATACATAAAAATGATTACAATTTCAACTGTGACAATGTAATAAGAAAGTAGCAAAAATCAATAATGTGAGATAAGCTTATTGTAGTTACTATCAAGTAACTGGTATAAAGTGTATGGTGTGTATAAAATGCCTAGTACAGCTTGTAGAATGTTGCAACAAATCACTTTTCACTGTCTGTAGTCACCTTTGTATGCTACCACAACTATGCTGCATGCTATCCACCTCAGCTTCTATTGATCTTCACCCAGATGTAAAAAGCAGCAGCGTACTAGATGTGAAGGCTGGTGGCTGAAACTGATAACATTTCTCAACAAACAATGATCAGGACACTTAAGTACATAAACTGATCAGTCAATAATTATAATAACTGAAATTCTCATTACAAAACAACCTAAGACCAAATTTATCCTAATATGCCACCCACTGTGGATCATACGACTACAGGGCATGCAACATAATTGATAAAACTACAGGTATGCAACATAATTCATAAGACTACAGGTATGCAACATAATTCATAAAACTAAAGAGTATACAACGTAAGTGACCAGGATCACACTGCTATTTCAAACTTTACATTAGCTTGCTACACTGTTTGTAATCAGTTGTTATAACAATGCAATGTCATCACTCAAAGATGTGGCCCCAGTGAACAGAAATGTCACATTTACGAATATTCACACTTTTTAAATAAGGTAATGAAAAGCAAGTTTTCTTACTCTTCACTTCACATAAACACAGGCTGTACATGCACAACTATATAACAGGTCAGTTTCAAATTATCACACAAAAGACTAAAAATCCATATGAAATGCTGAAGGTCCAAATGAATCAAATCCAATTAAAATCTGACCACTAGGCTCCACCCTAACTGGATATATTTTGGCAACAACATCTCTGTCTCTTGGAGTGACACACTGTCCACTGTCAATGTCAAACGCCCACTTGTGCCAAGGACATTTGACACAAACTTGGCCAGGAACAAGCTCCTCCATGTCTGCTAGATGTAATGGGCCACCTGGAGGTAGACACAGTTATTATAATGCCTTTTATATCATCTAAAATGACTGACATACTGAGTGATAACAACTTGGATAAAGGTAATGGGATCTAGGAAAAAGTTTATGCAGATGAAAAATGTTAGTTCTGAGCCCTGAAGTACACATATGAAAACAAGATGACACACCAACAAATCTTCACTTCATTCACACAAGAGATTTAAAGCAATACTGTGAAAAAACCATGTGCTTATTTCACTGAGCTTCCTGGCTGAATGTTAAATTTGTGGACAAAGTCACAAAACAGATATGGACTATGATGGTTAAGTACCAATAAGTAATGAATCAAAAGAACATCTGTCACAAAACAGATATGGACTATGATGGCTAAGTACCACTAAGTAATGAATCAAAAGAACATCTGTCACAAAACAGATATGGACTATGATGGCTAAGTACCACTAAGTAATGAATCAAAAGAACATTTCAGGGAGAATCAATGGAAAAAATAAAGAAAGAATCTCAGCAGGGGCAAGAGAAGTTGAAGAAACAGAACACTTCAAGTATTCTGGAAGCCTTATTTCAGAAGACATCAATATTGAGAAAGAAATATCCACAAGAATTATACAGACATTTCAGGCTTTTAAAACATTAGAAAACATAAATCCAATGTATGCTCCATTCCATTATATGCTGACATAACATCGAGAACCAATCAGAGAACTGAAAACAAACTAATGGGATCTGAAGGAAGATGCCATAAGAAAATTTTAAGAATACGCTGGGAAGAACGTGTGACAAATGAGGAAATAACCAACAAACAAGCACTGAGGACATTACTAAAGAGGTCAAAAACACGAAGATGGAAATGGCTGTGCCACACCCTACAAATGGGGAAAAAAAAAGAGCCCCTATATCACTTTGTCAAGGACACCTCAAGGGAAAAGAAAGAGAGGCAGGCCACTGAGGAGCTACAGATCCACAATACAGAAATAACTAAAGGTTATAGGAAAGGCATAGTCTGCTCAAGACAGGATTGGTGTCTTATGTTCCACTGAGAGTACAGAGGACTGATGATGATGATGAAGTAATGAATCAAAAGAATATTTTGTGGGGAGGGCAGAAGAGAAGAAAGGAGAAATACTGGAGAGCGCTACTACTGGCAAAGTTTGATATTCTCTAAATCAGAGGATTTAAAATTAATGAACCACTGGCTGTTTAAGTGCATATTCTTCAAATATCTTAAGAATCAATGGAATTTGTATCCTGAAGCTACACAACAGGTATAAAGCCCTGACTCTGTAGCTGAATACAATAACATTATGTCACAATTATTTCCTGATACTATGGTTGTGTTGTAACTCTTTAAAATGGATGACATAAGGCCCAGAAAACCTAATCAATCTTATCCTTCCTTCACTTGGAGCTTCAAATAACACACTATTAAAACACCACAACCGAGGTCATCAAGACAAAAATAAACATATCCTTAAGGTAGATGGGCTTACTGAAAAAAAAAAAAAACCCTGTTTCTTAAGACCCAGTCTGAAACTGCAGATCAAAGATCTCCAATACTGACAAATGATCAGAAAACAAAACGTTACTTACAAGTGGCTCAAATAAGAATTGCTAAATCTGAATACTCTTAATATCTTTCTGAACTATACAGATAAAGAAATAATCAAAAGCAAAGCAGTAATGATAAATAAAAATGAAGACTGATGATCAAATTACAAGTCGTCAGTGTCATTGGTGGCTTTTTTAGTTTACTTTATCCTTCCACTTGTACTTGAGATGTTAAGGGAGATGCATTTGGCATTTTTAAGTCATATGAGTGACCTCAGTGAACAATTCATGCGTGTCTCTATCCATCTTTTTCAAGATCTTCCTCTTCTTCTGCATCATGCAGCTCTTTGGTTAAGGCCCTTGTGGCAGGCTGCATGTGTGTTCAAGCTCATTGTGCTTTAGGATTTTCAGTCCACTTTCTGTTTAACTAAGTCTGTTTTATCTCCTTTCTTAAGTTCGCAGCAAGAGAAAATCCACTGTTGGCTTGCTAGGCTGTTGCAGATTCACCAGAGCCAATTAGCCAGCTGTTTTCAGGGTGGTCCCATTAGGCCTTTATGACCACTGTAGCAGCATCATGTGACAAACCCACACCATACTTCACCCAACTCAGCAACTATCATTGCACTAAAGCCAAATCTGTGCAGATCTCAGCAATGTCTATATATATGGCCAATCCTGGACATGTTATACTGAACCTTGTCTGTATGAGCACCTGTACATACAAGTATGAGGTACATAATACTGAGAAACAACATAAATCATTCTATTTCTATCCTCCCTAAGTGCCAAAATCAAACAACAAAACAAAATGTTTATAGTAGACAAAGAAATGTTTGATCAATATACCTGCATGAGGACACTGGGCTTGTATGGCATGCACTTCATCTCCAATGCGGAATAGTGCTACCCGCTCATCATTGAGATTGACTGCATTTCCAAAACATTTCTTGTGTACTTGACGAGCTTCTAAATTAGGCTCAGGTACCAACCTAAGTTCATTCTGCTGATTCCTGTGAACAATACGACGATGATTCCTTTGACCTGCATCTTGCCAGTCCAACAGATCTACAACATAAGACAAGACACATCAGTTGTGAAAGTATGGTAAAATTGAAGTCTGCACGCAAGCACAAATAGACATACATGCACCTTTCAGTTCTCAAATTCACATATTCTTCCTGCTAAACTGGATTTGTAACCTATTTTGCCCCACTCTTGTAGTTATGTGAACTTTTCTGCCTTTCTGCTTATGTCCAACTCACAATTCTATTAACTGATAATAAAGGATTAGATTTGGCTTTCAAATTAAATATCTCTGTGACCATTATTAGTACTATTCTTACCTGTATAATCTTAGCTTCATTTCATACAGTTCAAAATACATAACACAATAGATTCATTTTTTAACAAAAAATCCTGTGGGCTTTTGGGACATATATAGAGCTCTGTATCTGGTGTAGTCCAAGAGTTAATATACTTTCAGATACCACATCATCATGCTGAAAATATTTACTCGTGAATCCATGACTGACAAAGCCAGCTAGGAACAGGAATGAATATATCATTGCTCCATTAATAAAACAGAGCATCTGAGTGTTAAAGCACTTAGTGCAATAGTCTCTCATGGCAAAGGTCAAGGGAGTTCAAATCTGGCCAGAGGCACCCCAGTCACCCAGCTACAGAAATGGGTTCCTGGCTTCTGGAGTTTGAAAGATGGCCAGGCATGATGATGACCACATCACACTCTAGTGTGCTGACAGGTCAAGGAAAATACTGGCACCAACATCATATCCCTGTGCCGTAAAGGCACGACAGGGTTATGTCTACCTTTAATTAAGAAGCCAACATATTATCTTACACACAACACTATTTACAAATGAACAGGCCCATTTATACAGCAACATATCCATCAATAACATTAAGTTTTGTTTATAGATTTCCTATCAGATCCCCAAGCACCGCAAAATTTACTGGCACAGTGCATAGCTGTAGAGCCTGCACAACAAATCTGTAGCTTCTATTCCTCTGACTTTTCACTGTGTCTACTCAAATTCTTGAATGGTTCATTTCTACCAACTCCGCCCAAAACTATTTCAGACTAACATCAAAGCTCTGCTGTTGTGGACTTGAAATGTGTGTTTAAACTCCAATACAATGATGAAGTAATGGAAGACCTTGCACATGTGTGCTAAAAGCTTTTGATTTATGCCATACAGTGAAGAACTTGCCACTATCTGTGTAAACAGATGTTTATCATAGTTTCTGGCCAGTGCAGTATTGTGAAAGCTAATGTGTCTTGAAATGCATTTTAAAAACCAACCTAAATGTCAAGTGAAATGACAGAAAACAAATGAAAGGACAGAAAACAACAAATAAAAGGACAGAAAACAACAAACTGACATATGCATATGCAAGGAAACTCTCTACTGTAGAGAGCGGAACAACAACACAACTCCTTCAGATCATCAGAAGAAGTACACCCCCTCAGACAAGTGTTTCGGCCCTTTAAACTCCTGACACTCCAAAGGGGTGGGCCCCTCTGGGTCATGACTCCCAGAGGTCTTGTGAGTTGTTGCTTTTTTTTTTTTTTTGTCCCGGGATTGAACCCGTGATATTTTATTCAAATTTATCTATTCAAATTGGAGAAGTACAATGATCTGGTCAAGCAACTGAGGCAGGGGGCAGGAATCAGGGCAAAAGTGATAGCTGTAGAAGTGGGAGCAAGAGGATTCGTAGCAACATCAGCATATGACCTATGTAAGCAACTGGGCATAAAGGGACAAGCAAGAGCAAGAGCAAGGGCACTGAGAAGCCTTTCAGAAACAGCAGAAAAGGTCTCATGTTGGCTGTGGAGTATGCGAAACAAGCATTGGGAACATAAGTAATTTCATTTGCCACAACCAATACCAGTCCTCCATAGCGAAATCGCTAAAGACGCACTTCAAAAAGTGCAGTGCCAACTGGAAGATCGCGGGTTCAATCGTGGGACGAAATAAAAAAAGCAACAACTCACAAGACCTCTGGAAGTCATGACCCAGAGGGGCCCACCCCCCTTAGAGTGTCAGGAGTTTAACAGAGCCCAAACACTTGTTTGGGGGGGGGGGGTACTTCCTCTGATGATCTGAAGGAGTTGTGTTGTTCCACTCTCTACAGTAGAGAGTTTCCTGCATTTATATAAATATTTCGGGATGTGATTATCCCCAAAACAACAAATAAAAGGACAGAAAACAGCAAACAGACAAATAAAAGCAGCAAGAAACAACAAACTGACAAGTAAAAGTAGAAAGAAACAACAAACTGACAAGTAAAAGCAGCAAGAAACAACAAACTGACAAGTAAAAGCAGCAAGAAACAACAAACTGACAAGTAAAAGTAGAAAGAGACAACAGACATGTAGAAACAGACAACAAACTGACAAGTAAAAGTAGAAAGAGACAACAAACTGACAAGTAAAAGTAGAAAGAGACAACAGACATGTAGAAACGGACAACAAACTGACAAGTAAAAGTAGAAAGAGACAACAAACTGACAAGTAAAAGTAGAAAGAGACAACAAACTGACAAGTAAAAGCAGCAAGAAACAACAAACTGACATGTAACAACAAAATGACATATGACAACAAACAACAAAATGACAAGTGGAAAAAAAAAGAAAA
Source organism: Achatina immaculata (assembly GCA_009760885.1). Lineage (NCBI taxonomy): Eukaryota > Metazoa > Mollusca > Gastropoda > Stylommatophora > Achatinidae > Lissachatina > Lissachatina immaculata. The sequence goes on from CM019708.1 coordinate 14,120,877, forward strand.
CGACAAAGAAACCGACAAGTAACAGGCCAGAAAAGATTAAACTGACAAATATGAAGTAGGCAAACTGACAAGTAACAGAATCTGACAACTGAAAGAACAGATATTTCCTTGTAAGTCACTATTATGATATCTAAATGCTACAAACGTGATAAATAAGATATATTTACCTTGAAGTTTCAACCCTGGTACGGGTAGAAATATTTTTCCGTCCATAACAGAAGAAACGAGAAGTTTCACGAAGTCTCTGTGGTCCCACTGATTACACACAACTATCACATGGACGACGCAGACGACACTCTGTTCTGTTTGAAAGTAGTTCCACAAAACCTACAGCTTTTTATACGTCCGCATTACAAAATACTCATAGTCTTTCGTCATTATCGGGAAAAACATTCATCTTCATCAAGCTAGTTTTGAAAGAACAAATTCTGACATCGTCTGAGTAAGTTGGAGACAAATAAAAAGGAAAAGACTACTAAATAAATAAAATAATAACTCAATACATTTGTAAACTCTGAAATTTGCGACATAACAACTTTGACCAATCGGGTTGTCTTCTTCCAGCCAATCATCTGTTAAGGATGTATGGCTCTTGGTACGGAAAGTAGACATGGTTACCAACGCTAGCGAGCGACGACGACGATGATGATGATGATGATACCGTTTTTTTTTTTTTAAGATACGAAGAGGAAATAATTGGCAATTGAATGTGACACATGGACAGCAAATCTATGCTGGGCGATTGTTATTCGAGGAGGAAATTGACAATACTAATATTTTCATGAGTCAAAATAGGAGACACAAGCCATAGCTTGAACTTTAATTATAACTCATTTATGTGACCGAACATATGTGCATTAAGGGCTATTAATTAAGAGTCACATAAGCATCAAAGTATGTCATCATCATCATCATCAGGTGTCGTGCGGACTGGCGTTGGCTATTATGCTTCTCCAAAGTACACGATCCTTCATGCAGGTCGTCAGCTCAGTTGGTGGTCTCTCACACCATAACGTCAGACTGTCCAATATCATTTCTCTTGGTCTTCCTCTTGACCTTCTTTCTTCTATTTGTCCTGCTGTTATAATATTTTCAATGCCCCCTCTTCTCAGTGCATGTCCTATGAAAGTACACAGTCTCTCTCTTATTTTTTTTTTACAAGATTTTTTTGTCTCCCCAGCTCTTCTCCTACATTCTTCATTAGTTATTTTTGCTGTCCAGGGGATTCGCAACATTCTTCTAATAAACCACATTACTGCTGCTTCCAATGATTTTTGTGCAGATCTGCCTATTGTCCATGATTCACTTCCATATAACAAGATAGGTTCAGTATAGCATTTTAGGACTCGTTTTCTAACATTCATTGATAAGGATGTGTTGGTCAATATGTTTCTCATTCTCTGAAATGCAGTCTTTGGTTGGCCTATTCTGTTCCTAATTTCTGTTCTGCATTTCCCATCTGAAGTTATTACTGCTCCAAGGTATTTGAATTTCTGCACCTGCTTTAGAATAGTTCCGTTTAATTGTATACTGCATGCTGGTGGATTCTGTTTCTTAGATATAACCATAGTCTCTGTCTTTTTGATGTTCAAAGTAAGGCCTTTCTGTTCACTTTCTTTGGCGACTTTATCCAAGAGATTTGCGTCTTATTTCTTTATTTATTTTGCTATATTTTTCTTGGTTATTTGTACTCCTTCTCCTCTTGTCCATCATTCCTAAGATGTCTTCTGTCATCCATTTATTTTTAGGGGCTTCTTTTTTCGGTGGTATTATCTCCTTAACAGTTTGGTGGATAGAATCTCTTAACATTGCCCATTGTTCATCAATACTATTTATTTTTGCTATTGCATTGTATCTATTTGTTATAATAACTTTGTATTGTTCTCGCAGTTCTTGATCATTTTTAAGGAGTTCTGTATTCAGTTTGATGTTTCTCACTTTTCTGCCTGCTTTCTTTAGCTTTATTCTAATTTTTTCACAGAGTGGGTCATGGTCACTATTGCAGTCGGCTCTTGGCATGGTTTTTTGTTGTCAGTAATGCATTCCAGAATCGTTTGTTGATTAATACGTAGTCTGTCTGGTTAAAAGTCTTTTTGTCTGGGCTGCACCACGTTGCCGGTCTTCGGGGATGTTATTTAAACCAGGTGTTTCCTATAACCATGCTATGTATTCTTGCCTATTCAATTAATTTACTACCTCTCTCATTCCTCTCCCCCAGTCCATAGTCACCAACGATGTCTGAAGTTCTTTCTTTACCAACTTTGGCATTAAAATCTCCCATGACTATGGTAACTTCATGTGACTTTGTGTGTTTTAGGGCTGTCTCTATGTCATTATAAAATAGCTGTACATCTTCTTCAGAACTTTCAGATGTTGGAGCATACACTTGTATAATATTTATGTTTATTGGTCGTCCTTTCAGTTGGGCTAGCAGGAGTCGAACCGAGATGTTCAGATATCCTACACTTGTCCTTGCTGTTTATTCGTCAAATATTATTCCTACTCCTCGTTCATGTTTCTCACTTCCTGAATATATTATTGTATATGTATCAGAGTTTATCTTTCCTGCACCTGTCCATTTAACTTCACTCATTCCTAATATGTTGATTTTCATCCTTTCCATTTCCCTCTTTACATTTTCTAATTTTCCATCAAAGTATGTAGACTACTTGAAAAGATAATATTAATCCGGTTGTTTGATGCAAGAAGCCAAAAGTTTGCAAATGTTAAAACTATTTAAAACAAAACTAGGAATCGCTTTATTACTTAATTTTTAGGTAAAGGTAACACTGTCATGCCTTAGAGGCACACATGGATATGGTGTTAGTGCCCATATTTTTCTTGACCTGTCGGCACATTAGAGGGTGATGTTGTCAGCATCATTCCTGGTCACTTTCTTTCCACAGCTCTAAAAGAACTCAGGAACTCATTTCTACAGCTGGGTACTAGGGTGCCTACAGCCAGATTTGAATCTCCGCCCTTCGCATGAGAGACTAGTGCATTAACCACTTTACCACTCAGACGCCCAATGTTTAAAGCTGCATTTTGATGCAGTTCTTGTCACATCACATTCTTTCACACCCGTTAATGTCACATCGTCGGGACCGTCAAAATATGGTGACATTAAACGGAACTGACATTAAGCGGGCTCCATTACAAGGCTCGGTGTGCCAGTATGTGTGTGTGTGTGTATGTCCGTCCCACATTTTCTACATTAAATACATAACAAACAGCCAAAGCTATCATCATCGGACACTAAATGTACTAATCACAAAATGTAGTCTTACAGTATATATAGCATATACATTATATATAGTCTTACTGTATATACAGCACTAAAATCAAGCAGCATCTGACTTGCCAGCAGCAGCAGCAGCAGCAGCAGCAGCAGTAGTAGTAGTAGTAGTAGTAGTAGTAGTAGTAGTAGTAGTATAAAAAGCCTGATTTTGCGTAGTGTAGTGATAACTGGTCTATTAAATTAACGACATCGGTATAAACTCGGACCACTTCATCGGAAACGACCTTAAATGTTATGTTGTAGCGGTTTTTAAAAAAAATTAAAACGTTTCATTTTACAACTTAATCATATAAAAACAGAGCAAAAAGTAGAATGCTTAATCGTTCACAATACTTAGCTATGCGCACTGTCGGGCGCAGCTTCTTGTAAGTCACAGCTAAGTGCCCCCCACCCCCCGTTCTTATTAGTAATTCATGTGAATTTATATTTTATCTTCTTTCCTACTTCTTTGCTCTGTTTGTTTTTATATGATTAAGTTGTAAGCTGAAAAGTTACAACGGTGTCCTACTTTTATTTGAAATAGTTCTAACATTCTGTTATCACATTTTTACTGTAATGACTTTCTGTATGTTTATATACAAGGTCCGACAACTAAGTAATGAGACTTGTATATAGTCATATATAATTATACCCAAAAAACAAGTGTGCAAAATTCGTTAATAAGTCACTATTTATAACCTGTTAAATTTTGCATACGTTTTCTTTCATGTCTTTTCTTTGCTCTATACTTGTCACATAAAGACATAAAGCAGGAACATCACTGTTGGCTTGCTACATAAAATGAAGGGAGTGTCTGTTGACACCATTGTTGACCTGGAGCAACAGATTATCGAAACTCGTAGTTGGTACCACTCATTAATAGCAGCGACAAGTCGTCACTCCGACGTCAGGTACTAGAATCGGGAAAACCTGGTGGTCTGTGTTTTCCCAGGAACCAGACGGCGTCCTCCACACACACCCACACATCCACACACCCGCACCATACACGTATAAGGCCTCCGAACAAAACCTGACTCAAACTTGCGGAACGGAAAGTGCGAAACTTACAAAAGTTTCTCGTTTATAGGTTTCTCTCTTCTGCGCAGTAAAACAACGGACACCTTACCGACCAAGACACAAGGAAGTCATATTACACATGCAAACCCACCTAGATTGCTGTTCCACAGTCTGGAATTGTTGCTCAATCTCAAACACAAAAAGGCTCCACTAGGTTCACAAACTAGCATTAATCTGATTTGTGGCAAAATCCCGGTACAAATTGCAGATCAGTACTTTATCTTTTCACTTATTATTTACTTGCCTGTAATTATACGCTTCTATATTATCATCATTATTAACTAATCGTCTCCTACCGTTGACTCGCTAACTACCACGTTGTGTTCTAACGAGCATAGATCATTTGGTAGTAGTTTGTTTAGAAATCATGTTAATGAATGTGAAAGAATGTGTTTGACAAGAACTGCGTCAAGTTATCTCACACGCAGCTAATCATCCTATATTCATTATTATAATACACATATATAATATAATAAGACGCATTTCAAAAGTGCAGTGCCAACTGGAAGATCACGGGTTCAATCCCGGGACCGGGGAAAAAAAATATAAAAAAAAGCAACAACTCACAAGACCTCTGGGAGTCATGACCCAGAGGGGCCCACCCCCCTTAGAGTGTCAGGAGTTTAAATAACAATTGGAGTCCCCATGTTAAAAAGTGTCCGAAACACTTGTCTTGGGGGGGGGGGGGGGTTCTTCCTCCGATGATCTGAAGGAGTTGTGTTGTTGTTCCGCTCTCTACAGTAGAGAGTTTCCTGCATACTGTAATCTTGCTTTATGTTGTTGTTTTAGATGTAATTTGTATACTTGTACTAAATCTACGTATGGTAAAAAATGAAAGATGAGTGATGAAAGGCAGAGTGCAACTTAGACCTGGGAACAGTTTCAAAATTAAGATCCTTCGTCTCCGACGCTGACTTATGTCCACTTCTGAAGTCAATAATTAACCGCAAACCCCCTCCCCTTACTACCCCGTCCCCTAGTAGTAAGTTAGAAACCGTCCGAGTATGTGTATTTTGAGGATTTAAAAGCTTAAATTATTTCATCATCATCAGGTGCCGTGCCGACTGGCGTTGGCTATTATGTTTCTCCAGAGTACACAATCCTTCATGCAGGCCATCAGTTCAGTTGGTGATCTCCTCTCACACTATCCCGTCAGACTGTCCAGTATCATTTAGTCTTCCTCTGGACCTTCTTCCTTCTAGTTTTCCTGTTGTTATAATATTTTCAATACCCCCTCTTCTCATTGCATGTCATATGAAAGTAAATTGTCTCTCTCTTATCTTTTTGACAAAGTTTTTTGTCTCTCCAGCTCTTCTCATACATTCTTCATTAGTTATTTTTGCTGTCCAGGGGATTCACAACATTCTTCTAATAAACCACATTTCTGCTGCTTCCAATGATTTTTGTGCAGAACTGCCTATTGTCCATGATTCACTTTCATTATTTGGAAGTTAAATTATTTAGAATGCCCAAATAATAATAATAATTGAACGACTTTCAGACACCGCATGGCACTGGTAAGATCAATGAACCCGAATCAATGAATTTTGGCAAGTTTATAATTTTTTGTGCTATCATGTTTGTTGGGTTATGCATGGCAGAATTCCAAGTTAAATGCTGATCAGTGATGAAGCCTAGAGCTTTATGTTCATGAACGTTTTCTATTTCTGCAGTCCCAGCACAAAGTTGTAGTGTAGTTTTTGTTGTATTCTGCAGTTTCTGTCTTGCGATGAACATGGATTTTGTCAGTGTTTATCAGTATACCATTTTTATTGCTCCATTTGATCAGATTATTTATATCATTTCGAGATGTTGCTTGTTGGTTGTTAATGTCATAGTCGCTACTGTAAAGGGTGCAGTCGTTACCAAAAAGATCACATGAAGATTGCTTTAAAGAAGTGGTAGATTAATGAGAAGAGGACCAAGAATGGAACCTTGAGGAATACTAGTATCAGCCACAGATGTCAACTACTTGAGTCATTTTATCTGATAAAGGTACAAAAATAAGTTAACAAGAAGGATTCTGCACTAACACACATAAAACAAAGTAAACAAAACACTGTCACATCTCGAGAACAGTTTGTTGTGATTTTACATTTTGTCCGTATTCTTGCTGTGGTGGAGCTTGCAAAGAAGAGTGGTTTTAAGCCATCTCTGGGAAGTTGTAAAAAGTGGCATATCTCATCTTCTACTCAGTATGACAACATCATGATACCGTCACCACATAAGGTGAAGCTGTCAAGAAGAAGAAGAAATTTACAGGGAATATCAGACTCCTCCTCAGCATTTGGAGTATTTTCCTCACTTTGTTTAACTCTTCTACTCCAAAACAGCACTGGTAGTGTTGGTAGATCTTCTGCATGCCTATATAAATCAATGTGGATTGTCATGATCATTACATATCCATATCAATAGAAACAAGATTCCGAGTACTTAAATGTTACGTACAGCCAATTTTGTTTTATGGATGTGAAGCACGGTCCATGAATAAAAGAGTACAACGAGAAGTGGAGGCCATGGAGATGTGGTTCACAAGAAGGAAGCTGAAGGTACCATGGACAGATAAGAAAATCAACGAAGTCTTAAGAGAGGCTGGAGTTAAAAGGCAAATTACAGCAAAGATCAGAGGCAGACATGCGAGATGTGTAGGACATTTTCTGAGAAGAGGAAAACTGGAACACATTGTGGCAACTGGAAAAATTGAGGGAAGAAGAGACAGAGGAAGACAGAAAGAAAAGTTACTGGATGGGCTGTCAGTGAGGCTAGGATGAAAGTCACTGGCAATCTCATAATGAAGTCTAAAGACAGGGAATTGTGGAGAGAAATGATCGCCTACACTACGGCATTTGATTGATTGATTGATATAAATCAGTGCTCAGGGTTTTATTTAAGCAGTCTAAATAAAGGAAGAAATTGCATATTTCTAACACCAATCCATGATTTTTAAATAACAGAGCAACTTCCAGTTTCTTTCTAATGAAAGTTCTCATCAAAGTTTATTCTACCAGAGCACGGAAATTCAGTGGTGAAAGAATTAAAAACTAGGCCATCATCATCAACACTTTATCAGTACTATTTTTAGATTTCACTGAACTCGGGCTTCTTACATAATGAACTTGAAGAACACACATGGAGTTGGATAGGAAGTAAATTAACAGTATTTTGGTTGACTCGCCAGCATGATCTTGAGACATCTTGCTAGGCTATACCACGGTGGCTTTCATGTCTTAAACAGGTCAGAGGGAACGAATTGTTTCTAGAAGCACAAGATGACTTGGGCCTGGGCCTTGAACAGTTGCAATTCACCTGGATATTTATTTCTTCTTTTTCACATAAGATGGTCTTGATTACAGTCAGCTATTTAATGGAATGAACTTTATCTGTCTTGTCTTCTTCCTCAGGTACATTGCAGTCATGGGAGCAAATATTGACAAAGCTCAGTCTTTTGCTTCACATAAGCAAATATTTAAGATTTCAGTTATTCACTCCATCCATCACCTGTTTCCTTTTATCTTTGATATGAATGTTTCCTGTGGTATATTTTCTGTTGGTAGCTGTGAAAAACAGCCGAATGATTTGACTTACCTCAGAATATATATTCAAATTTTCCATTATTGTCTTATTGAAGTTAATGCAAGTTCATCAGTTTGTTTGTTTACCTGGTATACAGCAAAATATTTTAATTCTATGCTTGTAATCTTTTTCATTATTTTCATTTTTTTTTCAGTTAACAGAATCTCTGTATCCAACATTCTTTTCTACATCCAGAAATTCATTTTTTTTCCTACTCTGTAATACAGATACTCAGTTTTACAGTTCCATATTCTTCTGTATATCTAGAAACTCAATTTTAGAGTCTCTCATTCTTTAGTACATCTGAAAACTCAGTTTTATAGTCCCATGTACTTTTATATATCTAGAAACTATGTTTTACAGTCCCGCATTATTCTCTGTATCCAGAAACTCATTTTTACAGTCCCTCATTCCTTAGTACATATGGAAACTCAGTTTTACAGTCCCTCATTGTTCTGTATATCTGGAAACTCAGCTTTATAGTCCCACATTCTTTTTCACATCTAGAGCAGCCTTTCTAAACCTTTTTTGTAACACATGAAGTACCTAGAAAGTGAAAACCTTCTCGTTCCACAACAAGCAGGATTTAGGCAGTACTACAGTACGGAAGATCAAGTGACCTATCTCTCTCAAGAGATCGAGGATGCATTCCAAGAGAAAAACCTTGTACTAGCAGTGTGGATAGACCTGAAGAAAGCCTTTGATAAAGTATGGAAAAAAGGTCTGCTGTGGAAACTAAGAAACTGCAATGTGAATGGAAGACTGTACAACTGGATAAAGTCCTATTTACACAATAGAAGAGCTAGAGTAGTAATGGATGGACACAAAAGCCAGAAAGTACTTCTGTGACACGGTGTACCACAAGGAGGAGTCCTTTCGCCTACACTATTCCTTGTATTCATTAATGACCTGGTCAAGGAACTTCCCTATGGAACCAAAGCGGCACTGTATGCAGATGATCTGGTCATGTGGTGTACAGACAAATATGCGACAGTTGCTACACAGAGACTCCAAAGAGCAGCAGACATCTTGACATCATGGACAAACAAATGGTGTGTAAGTATCAACACAGAAAAATCAAGTACCACTCTGTTCACCCTCTCATCTAAACAGAAAGCAGGTAAGATCTTTGTAAATGAAATACCCTTAAGGATGGACAACCAACCCACTTACTTAGGAGTGACTCTTGACTCAAAACTGATGTGGAAGCAACACATCAACAGTGCAGAAGCAAAAGCTAGAAGAAAACTAGCCATATTAAGAAAATTGAGTGGAACCACATGGGGAGCTAGTGAAAGAATCCTCAAGAATGTATATCAGCAAAGTATTCTACCACATTTAGAATATGGCTCAACATCTTGGTGCACAGCATCAAACACTACGCTGCATAATCTAGACAAGGTTCAAAATCAGTCACTACGGATTATCACAGGTGCCATGAGGTCCACACCAATAGTAGAAATGCAGAAAATAGTTGGTGTTCAAGCGCTAAAGGAACGTAGAGACACAAAGGTCATGACCATGGGAGAAAAATTCCTTAGCTCTGTAAGCCATCCCCTAAAGGAGAGATTCAATAACCTGGCATTAGGACGGCTTAAAAGAAGCAGCTTCATTCATCAGGCCAAGCGTATGCGTAAGCTGATACCTGACCTTCCAACTGTAGTCGCTCCATTATTATCTGTACCAGAGCATACACCATGGAAAGAAGCAGATTATACACAGATATCTATTCAGACTGAAGTGAAAGGTGTGCAGAATGGTGAGATGCAGAGCAGTCTTGTAAGATCAACAGCCACACTTAGTGTTCTAGATGACAAATATCCATGTGACACCTGGATACGTGTGTATACAGATGGATCTGCACATAATGCCATAAAGAATGGAGGGGCAGGAGCATATATTGAATATCCAAACAACACCATTGACAAGATTTCCATACCCACTGGTAAATACTGCAACAACTTTGATGCAGAAGTTAGGGCAATTATTGCTGCAGTTGAAAAACTATCAGACTCCAGAATTGATACATGTCCTGTAGTAATTCTCACAGATGCAAGATCAGTACTGGAGGCTCTTCAGTGCAACAAACTACCAGACCTTAAGGATGCCTTGTCAAAAATTGGCTTACAACATGGAGTCACTTTGCAATGGATTCCCTCCCACTGTGGGATACCAGGCAATGAGAAAGCTGACCAACTGGCCAAAGAGGGCACTGAAATGGAGCAACCAGACATACCAATCACTTATAATCAGAAGAAAAGCATGATAAAAACCTACAGGAAGCCACAAACACCACCACATGATGACTATCACATGCTAAACAGAAAGGAACAAGTCACCATCTTCCGTCTCCGAACAGGACACAGCCGACTCCGAAGTCATATGTATACAAAGTTTAAGGTTGGTACTACTAATCTATGTACATGTGCCCAGGTGCCCCAAACTATGGAACATATCCTCCAGAACTGCATCAACTACGAGTCACTGAGAAATAATTACTGGCCCAGTGAAACCACTAAAGAAGATAAGCTCTACGGTTCCATACACGAATTACAAAAAACAGTGAAATTTATCCAAGAGACAGGACTGCAGATATAGACAGACAGTGCGAACGAAGAAGAAGAAGAAGAAGTAACACATGAAAATTAGTGTATAAGTATATAAAACTAAATATATAACTATACTCAAATAAGTTTACACATTTCTAAACCTTTTTATCTTTTAAAAACTTGTACTTTAATTGTCAAGGAGCCTCCACAAATAAAATGTGCATGACAGGTATACCTACCACACAAGTTACAGCTTATGTAGGTTTTGCAGAGAAAAAAAAGCTTTTGCAAAAGTAATCAATGTAAGGAAAGAATTGACTTCCACTGATGTAATCAAAAGAATTGACTTCCACTGATGTAATCAAACTCTATCAATGCTATTATTGTGCATCCTTCTAAAAAAACATAAAAAAAAACAGGATAGATGAAAATAACAACTGCATCATCAGTCTCTCACATTTGCTTTAATTTTTCAGATAATAAAACATACACACATACATATATAATGCTGAACCTTTTAACATCATCTTCATACACACACAGCGGGGGGAAAAAATAACAATTGTAAATTACAGAAAAGAATACGACAGATACTTGATCAAAACTAGCTTTGGTGTCTGTAAACTATTATTGTCTCCTATTTATCATAGAAGCTTCCAGAATGCTTGATATTTATCATAAAAAACCACAGAGGAAGTGTGCAATTAACAGTGAAATGTATTATCCATGTAAAGGTTATTTATGTTTGAAGAGCCACAACTAACACTTGTCATCTGACCCAGCTGTAAAAGAAATGCATGGAGAAGGAGAAATGCTTCTGAAGCTTGCATGTGTCAGCAGAGAGAGGTGCACTTGATTAAAAAACACACATGTACTGACAATGCATGGGGGGGGGGAGTAAATAAGATCAAATTCTTCAAATGTGACACACTCAAGTTCACAGGAGTTGAACACACAAGAAATATATAAAACAATGATCACTTCAACGCTTATTTCATGCAGCCATGGCAGCTACCATTTCTTTAAGAAGAAATCAAAGCCAAGCAACTTTGTTACTTGATGAACATCTTATATACAACGCTGGAATGCAGATATTTTTTCTTGATTAAAGAAGTGAGTTCATCAGAGTCTTTGTTGTACTATCCTTAGTGTCGGCAACTATTATACTATCCTTAGTGTCGGCAACTGCTGTACTACCCTTAGTGTCGGCAACTGCTGTACTACCCTTAGTGTCGGCAACTGCTGTACTATCCTTAGTGTCGGCAACTGCTGTACTATCCTTAGTGTCGGCAACTGCTGTACTACCCTTAGCGTCGGCAACTGCTGTACTACCCCTAGTGTCGGCAACTGCTGTACTACCCTTGGTGTCGGCAACTGCTGTACTACCCTTGGTGTCGGCAACTGCTGTCCTACCCTTGGTGTCGGCAACTGCTGTGCTATCCTTGGCGTCGGCAGCTGCTGTACTATCCTTGGTGTTGGCAACTATTGTACTATCCTTAGTGTCGGCAACTATTGTACTATCCTTAGTGTCGGCAACTGTTGTAATATCCTTAGTGTCGGCAACTACTGTACTATCCTTAGTGTTGGCAACTACTGTACTATCCTTAGTGTCGGCAACTACTGTATCATCCTTAGCGTTGGAAACTATTGTACCATCCTTAGTGTTGGCAACTATTTACCATCCTTAGTGTCAGCAACTATTGTACCATCCTTAGTGTCAGCAACTATTGTACTATCTTTAGTGTCGGCAACTACTATACTATCCTTAATGTCAGCAACTATTGTACTATCCTTAGTGTTGGCAACTATTGTACTATTCTTAGTGTCGGCAACTATTGTACTATTCTTAGTGTCAGCAACTATTGTACTATCCTTAGTGTCGGCAACTAATGTACTATCCTTAATGTCGGCAACTTAAAATAAGAAACATCTTGCAGGAGATTATGACCTTTGTAAATTTTCTTCCCAGTTTCTTTAATGTATAGAGTATTTATATGACAGATTGGATCTCTTGTGTGTCACTTGTTACTGAACATTTACTTTTCTTAAAAAAAAAAAAATCTGAACACTTTCTTGTCAACTTTGAATGTATGACTGATATATCGAAGACTAAATTATTTATAAAGCCTGATAATAATGTTCCTACATGTTGTAACTCTTTTAAAACTATCCCGTTATGTTCAACAACAACAACAACAACAACAACAACAACAACAACAACAAAAAATGCTGACACAAAACTCCTGCTTAATGAGTCCCACATTATAAGAAATGAACTTCACTACCTTCTAACCTTTCTCCTGTACTTTACTGAGTCAAGGGAGCTAAGACAATTGATAAAAAAGACAATCATGCCTGACTGAATTCATTACTAATGAACATGCCAGGTTTATGTTTTTTTATAGAAAAAGCCACAGGGAATCACATGTTTACAGAACTGGCACTCAGTATATTTATAAATAAAACAATATTCTATTTATAAAAAAAAAAACAATCTTCTCAGCTACAAAAGTTTCATTTAATGTCACAAAACAAATTTCATGCTTTGGTATATTACATTAAATTTAATGTTTAATTGTAAAAAAATCTATGATTAAGTAATGAAACTAATGTGTTCAGTGGGAAAGAGCATTTGGAAATTACTTGTTCAGAATCTTAAACTTCAGAACTCACTGAAGAAATAATACTAGACTAGCACACAGGAAACAATGCTAGACTAGCACAGAGGAAACAATGCTAGACCAGCACACAGGAAACAATGCCAGACCAGCACACAGGAAACAATGCTAGACCAGCAAGTTGGAAACAATTCTAGACCAGCAAGTTGGAAACAATTCTAGACCAGCAAGATGGAAACAATTCTAAACCAGCAAGATGGAAACAATGTTAGACCAGCAAGTTGGAAACAATGTTAGACCAGCAAGTTGGAAACAATTCTAGACCAGCAAGATGGAAACAATTCTAGACCAGCAAGATGGAAACAATGCTAGACCAGCAAGATAGAAACAATGCTAGACCAGCAAGTTGGAAACAATGTTAGACCAGCAAGATGGAAACAATGCTAGACCAGCAAGATGGAAACAATGCTAGACCAGCAAGATGGAAACAATGCTAGACCAGCAAGATGGAAACAATGCTAGAGCAGCTAGTTCAAAACAATTCTAAACCAGCAAGATGGAAGCAATTCTAGACCAGCAAGTTGGAAACAATTCTAAACCAGCAAGATGGAAACAATTCTAAACCAGCAAGATGGAAACAATTCTAGACCAGCAAGTTTGAAACAATTCTAAACCAGCAAGATGGAAACAATGCTAGACCAGCAAGATGGAAACAATGTTAGACCAGCAAGATGGAAACAATGCTAGACCAGCAAGATGGAAACAATTCTAGACCAGCAAGATGGAAACAATGCTAGACCAGCAAGATGGAAACAATTCTAGACCAGCAAGATGGAAACAATGCTAGACCAGCAAGATGGAAACAATGTTAGACCAGCAAGATGGAAACAATGCTAGACCAGCAAGATGGAAACAATTCTAAACCAGCAAGATGGAAACAATTCTAAACCAGCAAGATGGAAACAATTCTAAACCAGCAAGATGGAAACAATTCTAAACCAGCAAGATGAAAACAATTCTAAACCAGCAAGATGGAAACAATTCTAAACCAGCAAGATGGAAACAATTCTAAACCAGCAAAATGAAAACAATTCTAAACCAGCAAAATGAAAACAATTCTAAACCAGCAAGATGGAAACAATTCTAAACCAGCAAGATGGAAACAATTCTAAACCAGCAAGATGAAAACAATTCTAAACCAGCAAAATGAAAACAATTCTAAACCAGCAAGATGGAAACAATTCTAAACCAGCAAGATGGAAACAATTCTAAACCAGCAAGATGGAAACAATGCTAGACCAGCAAGATGGAAACAATTCTAGACCAGCAAGATGGAAACAATGTTAGACCAGCAAGATGGAAACAATGTTAGACCAGCAAGATGGAAACAATGTTAGATCAGCAAGATGGAAACAATGCTAGATCAGCACACTGGAAACAATTCTAGACCAGCAAGTTGGAAACAATGTTAGACCAGCACACTGGAAACAATGCTAGACCAGCAAGATGGAAACAATACTAGACCAGCAAGATAGAAACAATGCTAGACCAGCAAAATGGAAACAATGCTAGACCAGCAAGTTGGAAACAATGCTAGAGTAGCAAGATGGAAACAATGCTAGACCAGCAAGATGGAAACAATGCTAGAGTAGCAAGATGGAGACAATGCTAGACCAGCACACTGGAAACAATGCTAGACCAGCAAGATGGAAACAGTGCTTGTGAGTAATAAGACGCTATTCTTCATGGTACTCCCAACAACATGCTGATGTGACCCTTAAGACTGGCTGACAAGGTAGGGGTGTTGCTGAGGTAACTGATAGCAGAGCGTGCCAAGCTCAATTTTGGATTCACTTTGGGTTTTCTAGCAACCCACTACAACATTTTCATCCATCCCATCCATTAGTGACTTCTTTATCTGGGGCATAAAACATCAACAAGGGCTCTCCATTTACTTCTGTCCTGGACTGCTTCTTCTATCTGTCTCCATGTGTAGTCCATCTTTCTGATCTCTACTTCAAGACTCCTTCACCAAGTGTTTCTATGTCTTCCCTGTTTCCTCTTTCCCTGGGGATTCCAGGTGAGAGCATGTCTGGTTATGTTAGTGGTAGGCTTTCAAAGTGTACATTCTATCCATCTCCAGCATCTTCTCATTATAATTTCTTTCACTATGGGTTGGTTCATTTTCTGCTACAGCTCTTCATTTTTTATGTCATCTGGCCATCTAATACTGTATGCTGAGGATTTTGATTTCCAGGATCAAGGCCATAAAATGCTTGATTTCTTCTGTCAACGTGGCTATCCAGAACATGTTCTCTCGTCATTCTGGAACCGCATCAGCCACATATCGCGTCAACAAGCTCTCACTCCTAAACCACACTGTAGCTTGGACAAAGTTAAACTGGTACTCACACACCACCCTCATAGTTTGGCAGTTAAAAACATACTGTTTCGCCATCTCCATCTCCTCCAGACCGAGCTGGCTACACGTGAACTTTTTGTGGAACCCCCATTGGTGGCCTACAGATGGGACAAGAACCTCAGGGACCTTTTAGTTCGAAGTTGCCTTAAGACAGATGACATTTTTTATGGTACCAGATGTTGCGGATGCCATAGATGCAACACTTCCCCATTTGTTGTTGAGGCTAGCCAGATCTCCTTCCCTAAGTCCACGTTATCAGTTCAGGAGGGTTTTACCTGCACTTCACGAAATGTTATTTATGCTATTATGTGCAAACGTTGCGGTATGAAGTACATAGGGGAGATTGGTTTATGCTTAGGAGATCGTTTTCGCCAACATCTTAACGATATTTCTAAGACAGCCTGGACACCTATGGCTAAATGTTTTTGCCTTAGCAACCACAGGGGAAAACAGAACATTTCTGTTAGTGCAATCTGCTCTTGTTCTGCTGATGTACGATCTCGGAGGGTCCTAGAACAGCGCCTTATTTTCCAGACTGGCTGCCTCCACCCAGCTGGAATTAACAATATCTTCAGCTTTCTGTAAATTCTTTAAGTTTTCCACCTTTTTTTTTCTTCTTCTGTGATTTATACTTCACTTTCTTGTTTCTTTCTCTTACTTCCCCTCCCTATCGCCACCTTCTCTCTTCTCTAACAGCTATCATGTGTCTATTGCCCTTCCCCTCCCTCTCTCCGGCTCTTCTTTACGACTGGCTCTATCAGTTTATCCTTTGTGTGGCCCTGAGTGGTCTCGTCTTGTCTAGTGGACATGCTTTTCTATGTTCCCTACTGTTGGAGGATGCCACCTTAAGATAAGTTTTCTGTTTAGTTATTCATTTTTTGTCTCATTTTTTATGTCATCTGGCCATCTAATACTGTATGCTGAGGATTTTGATTTCCAGGATCAAGGCCATAAAATGCTTGATTTCTTCTGTCAACGTGGCTATCCAGAACATGTTCTCTCGTCATTCTGGAACCGCATCAGCCACATATCGCGTCAACAAGCTCTCACTCCTAAACCACACTGTAGCTTGGACAAAGTTAAACTGGTACTCACACACCACCCTCATAGTTTGGCAGTTAAAAACATACTGTTTCGCCATCTCCATCTCCTCCAGACCGAGCTGGCTACACGTGAACTTTTTGTGGAACCCCCATTGGTGGCCTACAGATGGGACAAGAACCTCAGGGACCTTTTAGTTCGAAGTTGCCTTAAGACAGATGACATTTTTTATGGTACCAGATGTTGCGGATGCCATAGATGCAACACTTCCCCATTTGTTGTTGAGGCTAGCCAGATCTCCTTCCCTAAGTCCACGTTATCAGTTCAGGAGGGTTTTACCTGCACTTCACGAAATGTTATTTATGCTATTATGTGCAAACGTTGCGGTATGAAGTACATAGGGGAGATTGGTTTATGCTTAGGAGATCGTTTTCGCCAACATCTTAACGATATTTCTAAGACAGCCTGGACACCTATGGCTAAATGTTTTTGCCTTAGCAACCACAGGGGAAAACAGAACATTTCTGTTAGTGCAATCTGCTCTTGTTCTGCTGATGTACGATCTCGGAGGGTCCTAGAACAGCGCCTTATTTTCCAGACTGGCTGCCTCCACCCAGCTGGAATTAACAATATCTTCAGCTTTCTGTAAATTCTTTAAGTTTTCCACCTTTTTTTTTCTTCTTCTGTGATTTATACTTCACTTTCTTGTTTCTTTCTCTTACTTCCCCTCCCTATCGCCACCTTCTCTCTTCTCTAACAGCTATCATGTGTCTATTGCCCTTCCCCTCCCTCTCTCCGGCTCTTCTTTACGACTGGCTCTATCAGTTTATCCTTTGTGTGGCCCTGAGTGGTCTCTGTCTTGTCTAGTGGACATGCTTTTCTATGTTCCCTACTGTTGGAGGATGCCACCTTAAGATAAGTTTTCTGTTTAGTTATTCATTTTTTGTCTCATTTGTTATGTAATCCTTGAAAAAGGCTCACGCTGAAATATCGGATGTTTGTTTTTCATTTATACATTCTAATACTTTCTATTAGTTTTTTTCATACTTGACTCACTCCCTCTGCCACCTTGTAAAACTACACCGTCCACCTCTATCTGCCTTTATTATTTTAACCAGTTTTACTGCGTCGCCATCCCCTTTATCAGCCATATAATACAACATACTCATCACCCAACACAATGTCTGTGTTTCAACATCATTGGCTGCAAAGAAGAACAGCTGAGAGAGATCATGCTATGAAGGAGTATTCTGTGTTCCTCTGTTTATCAGAGTAACCAGAATGCCAGAGTAAGACATGCCCAAATCATCATCTTTTAACTAACTGAGAAAGATCCAGAAAAATTATCTTTGGTCAGAAATGATCTTCAACAATAATCTACAATGTTGCAGAAAGTCAGACTCTACAGAGTAATGGTGAAAGTGGATTAGTCATGTTCTGAGAAAAAAATCTACCATTATCACCAGGACAATGTTCAGAAAATGCCAGCAAGAAAGCAAAAAAAAAAACAAACCATGGAACCACCCAAAAATAACCATAGGGGACACATCATGGGACTCTAGATAAGATAATGAGATTGTCTATGAGTGGCCATGCAACTTGTATAATACCTAATTAATTTGTAAGTAAAGACTGTAAACAAATGCAAGTAATGCACATTGTAAACAAAGGCAAGCAGTGTAAACTGTAAACAGACTGAACAGAAAACAAAGGAAACCAGAGATACTTTCAATCCCAAGTGAAACTGTGCTTCAACAAGTTGTTAATAAGAATCACTGGAAAACTCAAGGGGAAAAACAGAAATAACTTATATTGGGAAAAAAATAACTGAACTTATGAAGTGGCACATGAAAGGAAAAGCAAAAAAAACTCATAGGAAACACTAATGACTATGCAAAATGGAGAAGTAAAATTAACACTGCCAATGGTACACAATGAGTACATGAAAGAAAAGTGGTGACAGCAGAGCTTAAAGTCATGAACCACAGTCAGGTCCAACAAGCAGGAACTGGTCAACAGTCAATCAAAACAAGATATGACTGCTGCCATCAAGGCAAGAAGAGCATTCAATACTGGCATAAAGAGATTGTACAGGAGCACATAACTTAGAAAAAAAATTGGATTACAATGCCGTACGTTAAGTTGTGAATAAAACAATAAAAAAAAACAAGAGACCGAAGTAATATTTCTAAAGCTGAGCATTTTAAAAAAAAAAAGAAGGATATTACGAGGCTTTCTGTATCAGACAGGAGCAAACACTGAAATGTCATTCTGGTGTATTTGCCAGTTTGGCATGTAACTTTTCACATGTTGTAGGTGAAAAGCACAATCTATTACCTGAGCACTAGTGGGTGGAACTGTGTCTGCTACTGCCAACTTTCAATGAAAGTCAAATGAAAGATTTAGAAAGCTAGAAAATGATCATGTGCAAAGTGTTCACTAAAAAGTAAAAATTCACCACATATGAATTAATGATGCAAAGCATAAATGAATTCATATTACAAGGTTCTTTATGTCTCACATCAAATGTATTTTGGTCTAATATTTATGACAGACATTAACAGAAATTTTGTTTTCTGAACTACAAATTCATTTGCTTGTCATCTATCAAAGCAAGGGACTACTGCATGCTGCTGACAAATGTAAAAACTTAAATGTATTCAACTTATGAATGTTAAAATATGAAATCAGTTAACTGATACTGTTTTCTCCGACTAATGTACAAAACTTCCCTCATTCAGTTGATAAAAGTCAAAATGGATTGTATTCAGCTGATAGATGTAAAAAAATTTCATTCAGTTGATAGATGATATAAAATGATGTACTCAGCTGAAGGAAATACTGAATTCTACTGGAAGATGTTAAAAATGAAAATGTGTTTGACTGCCAACGCCAAATTCATGGATGTGCTGCACACTGTAAAACACTGTTCTCAACTGATGAGGATAAAATACCCCTACAGAATATGTACAAAGACCCCACATTATACATGCATCACAGAAATGCTTGAGTTAATGCCACAATGAAATCAAGAGAGATCTCACACCATAGTTCAAATAACCAATGACTGCCATGTCTAAGTCAATCTCTACATTACCACAGTGAGTGTCACACAATGATGGGGCCAGATTTTAAAGAAAAAAAAAAAGCTGGACAAAATGAAGGTTGTTTTTCTTTTTTTTTTTTCATTCTAAACTGGCATTTCTAAACATCATGTATGAGATGCACTCTCTTAAATAACTAACTTTTCTATAATTTCTTATGCAAATATAACTAAATATAAATTCTGATATTTTTCTTTTTCTTCTGCAAATCTTCATACATTTTCATAAATTTGATTACAAACATATTAATCTGATGATTTTTTTTTTTTGTCTTGACACTGAAAAATTCCTGGAGGATTTTCTTAAAGATCAATCAGTTTTCTCTCAAAATTTCACAACATATTCTCATTATGTGGGAAAAGTTCCACAATAATTTTAAGACATAAAAAAAGTATTGCTGGGATCTGGCAGATACTGGCTTCGTCTTGGTGACTGAGATCCTAGTCTAGCATGATCTACCAGTCTAGCATGATCTACCACCTGAGCACAAATAAAGAAGAAAAGGAAGACTTTACTGTCCATTCCCTTGTTATCTGCTAACATAACTCCAAAGTATGTACATTACTGAACTGCTTTATGATGGAATCAGTCACATATACAGTGTAATACTGAACATAATGTATATTTACCTGAATGAATTATGTGTTTTATCATATGCTCTGGAAAAGACAAAATTCAGGTCTAAATTCTAAAACTTATACAGTAAAAACAATGACACTTCTGTCACAGTCAGGTCTGCCAAGGTCTGTACACATCAGTATCTCCCTCCACTGACAGCTTAGGGTTCAATGAGCGCAACTTGGTCAAGTTTTTTAGAGATGAGCAGCCAAAAACATGAATCAACTGCAGCCTGGCAATGCAGAAAAAGAACTGATATATTTAAAAGCGAATGAAAAGAAAAAAAAATATAAATACTAGAACAGAGACTTGGTGCCCAGCTTGTAAAAACAAAAATTATCTGTTCATCATCAAGTAAATGTATTGTCATTCCAAAAATATATGGAACTATGACAGATTTAATAAATTAAAAGCACAAATATATATATATATATATATATATATATATATATATACACACATACATAAATGTACTATTACATCTGTATACCATTAATAACAACAAACAAGGTAAATGACTATATGTAAAAGTTACTCACACCGGAATAAGTATCACAATGACACTGAATAAACCTGTAATTCTAAACTTGTATACTTGGGGTAATGTGGGAACTATATGCGAACTTTCTTTTTTTTTTAATTACAAAACTGAAGTTACAATTTTCTGAAAATATTAACATCCACCTGTTTCACAACTATCTTCTGAAACATAACAAGGCACATTGCTATTACTTAAAAAATGGTTAAGACAAGATAACAGACATGATGGTCAAAAGAAGACAAGATAACAGACATGAAGGTCAAAAGAAGACAAGATACCAGACAACATGATGGTCAAAAGAAAACAAGATAACAGACAACATAATGACCAAGAGAAGACATGATAACAGACAACATGATGACCAAGAGAAGACAAGATAACAGACAACATGATGACCAAAGGATAAAAGATAACAGACAACATGATGACCAAAGGAAGAAAAGATAACAGACAACATGATGACCAAGAGAAGACAAGATAACAGACAACATGATGACCAAAGGAAGATAAGATATATGACAACATGATGACCAAGAGAAGACAAGATAATAGACAACATGATGACGAAAGGAAGAAAAGATAACAGACAACTTGATGACCAAGAGAAGACAAGATAACAGACAACATGATGACCAAAGGAAGAAAAGATAACAGACAACATGCTGAACATGATGGCCAAAGGATGACAAAGATAACAGACAACACGATGGCCAAAGTATGACAACGATAACAGACAACATGATGGCCAAGAGATGACAAAGATAACAGACAACATGATGGCCAAGAGATGACAAGATAACAGACTAAACATGACAACCAAGAGAAGATGAGATAACAAACAACATGCTGAACATGATGGCCAAAGGATGACAAAGATAACAAACAACATGATGGCCAAGTGATAACAAGATAACATACTGTACATGACGGCCACCAGAAAACTAAACAGTTAAACCATGAAGGCCAAGCAAAACAAAATAGACAGAACACGAAAGCCAATAGAAGACAAGATGGGAGACAGAACTTGATGGCCAAAGCTAGACTGATGGGGAGTTATTTCCTGCCTATCACACAGACATGGGATACAATTAGAATTGATGATAATTATGAATAAATGATTATTTGGAGTGGATTATCAAGCTTATAAACTGTATTATGACACACTACAGACATCACTAGAGATAACGGGCAAATACCTTGGACACTGATGTATTAAATCCAGCATGCAGGGCTCGGTTAACCCAGATAAGAAGCTCAGCCTGACACTCTCCAACCACTGATTGCAAATATTGTTTGCAATGTGATTCACACTGTCAACACAAAACATAATCATCAGTTCAAATAATAAGAAATAATGAAAAATATGAAACAGAAATCAAGACAAAAGAATGGGTAGCTATGACTAAAGGCACTTACAAGAAAATTATATCCACAAATACCAAAACTTTGACAATGAAAGAAGAAAGGCAATAAATTCTAGTATATATGGGACAAGTAGGCAATAATCAACTTCCAATCATCAAATACTAGAACAAGACCTGGAATGGAAAGGGTCAGACAAAACCCTATGAACCTAAATCATAAATAGAAAATGGAGGTGGATTGGCCACACACTGGGAAACCAGACACCAGAATAACAATGGAAGGCACTGACATGGAACCCTCAGGGAAACAAAAATTAGGTAAGGCCCAGAACTACTCAGAGAAGGGAAATTATGAAAGAGACAAGGGATATACATGGAGGAAGAGGAGAACAAATCCAAGAACATGGATGACTGGAGAAACATATCCATGACCTATACTTCCAAGGGAGTGATGGCAATGGTGATGATAATATGAAGGATGGGGGGTATTATATTAAGAAATTAGAAATGTGGATATCTTCTTATCTTATATCCTTCCCGTGCCGTTAAACGTCACATAGGGCTCGCAAAGTGGTTCACCAATTTTTCCTGTCTTCAGCGAGTCTTTCAACCTCATCAAGGGACATTGTTAAGAGAGGCCAGTTCAGTAGGCATAACATCCCTTGATGAGACTGAAATACTCGCTGAAGACAGGAAATCTTGGCAAACTACTACGCAGGTCCTATGTGATGTTTAGCTGCACGGGAAGGATGTAAGAAATAAGACGTAAGTAAGATATATATATATATATATGCAGGAAACTCTCTACTGTAGAGAGTGGAACAACAACACAACTCCTTCAGATCATCAGAGGAAGTACAATGTTGTGGCAAATGAAATTACTTATGTTTTCAATGCTTGTTTCACATACTCCACAGCCAACATGAGGCCTTTTCTGCTGTTTCTGAAAGGCTTCTCAATGCCCTTGCTCTTGCTTGTCCCTTTATGCCCAGTTGCTTACATAGGTCATATGCTGATGTTGCTACGAATCCTCTTGCTCCCACTTCTACAGCTATCACTTTTGCCCTGATTCCTGCCCCCTGCCTCAGTTGCTTGACCCGATCATTGTACTTCTCAAATTTGAATAAATGCTGTTCCTCTATTCTAGTTTCGTACGGGACCGTAAGCTCGATCATTATTAATTCCTGTTTTTCTGTGGAGTACACTACAATGTCTGGTCGCATTCCTGTATTCTTGATGGCAGTCAGATATTCTCTTCTTCCTGGAAGGTCCGCTATCACATCCCAGTCATTTGTACCATCTAGCAGTGATGGTAAGGGAATGTCCCTGATTTCAATATTTGATGTCGTACCAGTGCCTATGAAGTATTTAGGTGGGACCTCAACTTTTTTGCTCTGTTATTTGCTTTATCTTTTGCCCTGTCTACGATGGCTACTAGTTCCTGCAGCACTCTGTTGTGCCGCCAGGTGTACCGTCCTTGCCCTAAAGACACTCTACATGCTGATAGCACATGTTCCAATGTTTGCCTTTCGTTGCAGAGAGGGCACTTTGTATCTTCTGATACACCCCATTTGTATAGGTTGGAGCCTGTAGGCAGAAGGTCATAAGTAGCTCTGATGATGAAGCTGAGCCTCAAGGGTGCCATTTTCCAGATGTCATTCCATGTTAGTGATCTCTGCAGGACTTCCTCCCATGTTGTCCATTGCCCTTGGATATATATATATAAAAGATATATATATATATATATATATATATATGTGTGTGTGTGTGTGTGTGTTTGGTGTATATATATATGTTTGGTATATATATATATATACAGATAACATAAGTGCACACATGTGAACAAAATAAAAGATGGACATGTATATCTGTCAGGTATATGTAATCTGTGTCTTAATAATATAAGTACAGCTTCTGTATCTGTAACAATATTAAGTACAACTTCCGTATCTGTAACAATATTAAGTACAGCTTTTGTATCTGTAACAATATTAAGTACAGCTTCTGTATCTGTAACAATATTAAGTACAGCTTCTGTATCTGTAACAATATTAAGTACAGCTTCTGTATCTATAACAATATTAAGTACAGCTTCTGTATCTATAACAATATTAAGTACAGCTGTAGTATCTGTAACAATATTAAGTTCAGCTGTAGTATCTGTAATAATATTAAGTACAGCTGTAGTATCTGTAACAATATAAGTACAAATTCCATATCTGTCATTCATTCATTCATTCATTTGCCTCCCAATCAGCACTCCTGTAGGCCTCTCGGTTGTGAGCAAGATCGCCTGCTGCTGTTGCATCCATTTCCAGATCGTCAACGATGTCTTGCAGCCATCTTCGTCTTGGTCTTCCTCTTTTTCTTTTTCCCATTATGTATCCTTCCAATACGGTCTTCTCTAAATTATCATGACGTTTAATGTGTCCAAAATATTTCAGTTTTCTCTCTTTAATCCTCTTCACTAGCCAGCCTTCTTCAATATTAAGCTCTTGTAGTATAGATATATTTGTTCTTTCCTGTTGGGATTTCCAACACATTTGATACAATTAACATCAGTGCTGTATCTAGACCAGCAAGCAGCAGTAAGAATAAATGGTGAAACAACAACTTGGTTTGACATAAAACAAGGGGTCCGTCAGGGGTGCATATTGTCACCCTACTTATTTAACTTGTATACTGAAAATATAATGAGGAATGTTAGAGAAGATGTAGACAAGGAATATTACGATGCCATAACAGTTGGAGGTTATGAAATACCAGAGATTAGATATGCTGATGACACAGTATTGCTGTCCACAACACAAAAAGGAATGGAAAAACTAATTATGTCAGTCCATATCTGTATAAATATTAAATACAGCTTCTGTATCTGTAACAATATAAGTACAGCTTCCTTCCATATCTGTAATAATATTAAGTACAGCTTCTGTATCTGTAACAATATAAGTATAGCTTCTGTATCTCTAACAATACGAGTACATCTTCTGTATCTGTAACAATATAACTTCTGTATCTGTAACAACATACAGTAAATGTAGCATAGATTAACGTGTAAAATTAGTTTGTCAAATATTTGGCATACACTTGTATTTTGTGTCAAATACTTCAAACTGAGGCCTCAATACAAGCACTACAGCTATTTCAGCTACCACTTTTGTTAATACAACCTTAGACTTGTACACCTGGTTGAGCTAATGTCCAAATTGGTCAGACGGTCACAGTTCTTGGCTAGACTAAGCACTCCACTATCAGTGACTCTGTTACAGCCACAGACATCCAGAACCCTGTAGGTAAACATTTCATAACCAGCTATGACAAGTAGGCAATATCATGTATGACAGGTAGGCAATAACAGTTATGATAAGTAGACAGTAATCAGTCCAAAGGTTCAAAATCATACTCCAGCATCACTGCAATCAGGACAGTCCAATATATGCTCTGCTGCATGCAGCAGCATCCATTTTAGAGTATGTTTACCAATAGTTCCCATCAAGTGTTGGTTGTTTATGATGCATTTTCTGCCACACAGTTTAGATTTCCTGCCAGCACCTTTAATTTGTCCTAGCTCCAGCAATCTCCTCACAACTACACTGCTCTTCCATTTCCGCTCTTCACTTTCCCCATCTTTCCAATATAGCTTTAGCAATGTCACCCTTGTCCATTCTTATACTGCACAGCAAGTCTGTCTGCCACTTCATCGCCATGTACTCCCGCATGCCCTGAACAGCAAAGCCATGTTAGGCTCGTCACAGCTGACCGGCTTAACAGATGAACCCATTTTTTTCAAAGCAATTTTTTTTCTCAGTCTTACGAAGCAAATGCTTTATGAATTCATCACAATGACACCATAAAAGGCATCACCAGCAATTAGCCATTCCGTTGCTGCTGACAGCTCAATTTCTGCTCATTGTGCTTCAAAGGCTGTGCCACTACTCTTCCACTGTAGCAGATAACAAAACCCCAACCATTTCTGCTGTCCTGAGTCAATGAGTCATCTGTACATATTAGTGTGGGAAGATCCACGGTGATAATAATCAGTTATGACAAGCAGAGGGATAATCAGTTATGACAAGCAGAGGATAATCAGTTATGACAAGCAGAGGATAATCAGTTATGACAAGCACAGGATAATCAGTTATGACAAGCACGGGATAATCAGTTATGACAAGCACAGGATAATCAGTTATGACAAGCACAGGATGACAAGCAGAGGATAATCAGTTATGACAAGCAGAGGATAATCAGTTATGACAAGCAGAGGATGACAAGCAGAGGATAATCAGTTATGACAAGCAGAGGATGACAAGCAGAGGATAATCAGTTATGACAAGCAGACAGTAATCATTTATGACAGGTAGGTAAATGTTCCATAATTGATTATGACAAGTAGACAATAATCTGTTATGGCAAGAAGGCAAACATTCAATAATCAAACATGACAACCAGGAAAGTATTAAGTATTACTGTAACAACTATTTTCCAGAAAATCAATAAATCCAGTGTGCTCATGTTTAAAAAATGAGACTGAAACAGGTGACATGAAGCAAACAGGTGACACAGAGTGAAGAGGTGACATATGGGAAACAGGTGACATGATGTGAACAGGTGACATGAGGCAAACAATCTAACCGTAGTGTAGTCTTTAAGTACGTTGCAATTTCTGTAAGTGCAATGTCAGATATCTGATAACAGTTGGCCAGGACTAAGGTGTGGATACGTGGACAATTGCGTACAATCTTCCGTATGCAGTCATTTCTCAGCTGGGAAATAAATTAACAACTCAGAATATGCTGACATATTTCCATTACAACATACAAACAGTTCTGGTGTCTTAGATACAATCTGGTATTTGGACTATAAACTACACAATTCTTTAAGGGTTCATACAAGTACTATTTAAAATCCCCATTCACCTTCCACTCTTTGAGTAGGTAAGCTTGATGGATAGAGGGTAGAAGAGCAAACTGGATCTGATAAGATACCATCCTACCTTTCTGTGATGCTCCAAGTAATAGGCTGATGTGCTTTTTCAGACAAGAGATGGCACCATTTCTTGGGTCCATCATGGGACTTCAAGCATGTCACAGTAACCTGCTCCACGCCTGAAATGATGCTGCTATTGTGTCCACCAGATGTCTTACCTCTTTGAACACAAACCACAAAATACCTGCAGTGTACGGCCACATGTGCATATGCAAGACTGAAGTCTACAACTGGGTTGCAGTGATGACTGCATGTGCAAGGCAATTAGTGTATGTTCGATGATGGCAGAATGTACTTTTTCATGACGGCAGAATGTACTTCTTCCTTGGATTATGTCTGCAATGTTGTTATCTTGACATGTGCTATTCTGATGGTGATGCTATTTCTTTAATTACATTGCTGGTACTGGTGCTAACAGGTGGTATTACTAAGGGATTTCTATCTGCTCTTTTATATTTTATTTGCATTTCTCACATTTCATTCACCCTCATAACACTGGCATGATTAACTTTTGTCTTCAACTAATCTTTAATTTAATATACAATACAACTGTGTTTAACTTAGGTACATTAAAAAAAAAGTTGTACATGAAACTGACATAATCTGCTTGAAAAAATCTGAACAAAATTTATTATGGCAATAACTGGAAAGCAATTCAAGGTTAAAAATTTCATTTAGATCCGTGGTTCTTAACATTTTTTTTTTAATGTGGCTCCCCTTTCTGGCCTGAGAACAGATGTGGACCTCTCTTTCAAAATAAAGCTATAAATAGAACATATATGATGCTAAGATTTTCTTTAATCATGCCAATCCACTTAAAGACAAAACTTCCATGGACCCCAAGTTTACAACCACTGATTTAGATAATTTTGTGAAATGTCAGCAAAAGAAATTTAGAAATGTGAAAGTGGTGAGTACCACAAATTAACTGTTCAAATTTTTGTACATCAACCATATTTGTTCTGGTTCTAGAAAACAAACCTTTTACATCAATCATACTTGTTCTAGTTCTAGAAAACAAACCTTTTACATCAATCATACTTGTTCTAGTTCTAGAAAACAAACCTTTTACATCAATCATACTTGTTCTAATTCTATAAAACAAACCTTTTACATCTATCATATTTGTTCTAGTTCTAGAAAACAAACCTTGTTACAGCTGCCCAAACAGAGACGCCTCAGGCTGGTACAGTGTTCTCCTATGCTACGGAATGAGGATGCACTCAGCAAGAAGCAGGCATACAACTCAAGGGTTCTCAAACTAAAATGGTAATGGAGAAAGTTAGTTTTATTTCTGTAATCTCTTATAGATTAGAAATAGAAGAAGAGACAAGCAATAACAAAACTCAGGAGGAGACAATCCAAATTCATAGGACACATAATGAAAGCAGGAGAACTGGAATAATTGATAACAACAAGGATGACAGAGGGCAAAAGAGGCCAAGGCAGACAAAGAAAGAAGATGACAAATGGACTGACAAAGTGGCATGGAGAAAGAACACCAGTCCAGCTAATAACTAACAACCTAAATAGAGAAATGTGGAAAGGCATGACCGCCAATGCCTGCTGGCACAGCACTGGATAGATACATACATAGAATCTCTTATTTTTTTTGCAAGAAAAATAATGGAAGATCCTGACAAATGTGGAAATGGTTGTAGAAAATGAAAAGACAACAATGTGAAAAAATTTTAAATAAACTGAAATTTTGTACCACAGAATTAGTCTGTGTAGAGAGAGTCTGTGTCTTATGTTTAATCTGGAACTGAAATGGAGAGTCATTCTCTTCACATTATTGTGTGCATGTCTCTTTGTATTACACCTAACATTAGTATCAGGATGGGCCAACATAATATTAGCAGTTATACTAGGATCTTAAAGTTTTTATGTTCCCACATAATTTTAGTAGTTATACCAGAATCTTACAGTTTTTATGTTCCCACATAATTTTAGTAGTTATACCAGAATCTTACAGTTTTTATGTTCCCACATAATTTTAGTAGTTATACACCAGAATCTTAAAGTTTTTATGTTCCCACATAATTTTAGTAGTTATACCAGAATCTTAAAGTTTTTATGCTCCCACATAATTTTAGTAGTTATACCAGAATCTTAAAGTTTTTATGTTCCCATATAATTTTAGTAGTTATACCAGAATCTTAAAGTTTTTATGTTCCCACATAATGTTAATAGTTATACTAAGATATTGAAGTTCTTATGTTCCAACATAATGCTAGTAGTTTAATTTTTATGTTCCAAAATTATGACAGTAACAGATCAGGATTTTATGTTGGATTTTTATGTTCCCACATATTAGTAGTTGTACTAGGATCTTAAGTTTTTATGTTCCCGCATATGACAACAGATCAAGACCAAAGTCACAATGACCAGACAAAATGGTATCATATCAAGATTACCACCAGAAAACTTAATGGCAAAAGAAAAAAAAAAGACAGGGCAAGAGACATGGCAACTGATCTTACTGGAAACACCAAGAATCATACAAAAAAAAGAGAAACATGACCAGCAATGTCTACTGGCATGACATACTAGGAAAGAATCAGCAGAATTTCATCATGAGCTATTCTATCAAAGCACACAATGAAGATAATGCTACAAGGCATACAGTTAAATTCATAAAAAAAAGGTAAAGGTAAAGGTAATCCTGTCATGCCTTAGAGGCATGTAGGGATATGGTGTTAGTACCCATATTTTCCTTGACCTGTCAGCACACTAGAGGGTGATGTGGTC
The DNA here is from genome assembly GCA_009760885.1 of Achatina immaculata. NCBI lineage: Eukaryota > Metazoa > Mollusca > Gastropoda > Stylommatophora > Achatinidae > Lissachatina > Lissachatina immaculata. The sequence continues at coordinate 14,150,801 of CM019708.1, forward strand.
AGTATCACGCCTGGCCGCCTTTCCCTCCCTAACTCCAGAAGAAGTCAGGTACCCATTCCTACAGCTGGGTGACTGGGGTGCCTGCGGCCGGTTCGAACCCCTGTTCACGTTAAATTCATAGAAACAAAGATGCTAATTACAACTCCCTCAGCAATGCATGCTTGAGCAGGACATTACCTTAAAAAAGATTATAAATATGAAGTGATTAAAAAAATTATAATTACTGCAAACTACAAAATGGTGATAATCTTAATTTATAATGACCATATGAAGCCAAACTTAAGCTTTTCAATACAAATGTAAAGGCTGTCCAGCTATATGGTTCAGAGACATGGGTTATGACCAAGACAATACAATGGAGGATACAAACATTCATGAACTATCGCCTGAGGAGGATTTTTAAACATTAAAGGGCAGGACAAGATCTGAGAAAGGGCAGGTCAAGAACCTATGAACCCACAAATCATGTAAAGGAAGTGGAGGTGGATTGGCTACACTCTGAGGAAACCCAACACCAACATAGAAAGACAGGTACTGACATGGAATCCTCAAAAAAAAAGAAAATGAGGAAGACCTAGACTTACTTGGAAAAGAAAAATTATGACAGTGCTCAGAGACAAGGGAAGGAAGCAGAGAATAATTCCAAGAACAGGGATGACTGGAGAGCCTTTATCCGTGGCCTAAGCTCTCAAAGGAGTGAAAGGCAATGATGATGATGATATGATGAGGCAAAGTATTAATTTATATCATAAAAACATTTATTTTTAAAGATTATACCATAAAACAAGTAATATAAATAAAGCTCATTTCTCTTCATCTTTCTTGATAAGTTGCTTATAATGCAACATTTTCCTGTTACAAATCTGTGACATTTAAGATCTTCCTAAGTTTCAATAGTTTTTTAGCAATGAGAATATCTAATTGTTGACAAGAAAGGAAATCTCACCTTTTCCCATGCTTTCTGAGCAAAATGAGCAAAGAGGAATCACTCAAAGACTGGAACCCATTCAAGCATACACTCTCTAGTCTGTAAACATGAAATAATGTCTCTTCACTTGGAGTTTTGAAGATGGTTCAACACATTCATCTATTATACACTTCTAATGCTTATTTAAAAAAAAAAAGTATATAGTCACATACTGGACCGAAAAGGTGATGTATAACAAAATAATAAAACAACTGATATATGGAGGTGTTATACAAGGTCAGACAATTAAGTAATGAGACTGATTTTATTATGGTGAAGACAAAAATGCCATCTATGAAGCAAAGCATAGAATCTAAAGAGGCAACCTTCATCTATGATTTGGCAACTTTTAATCGCCACCCAACAAGAAGATGGCAAACAAGCTGGCAATTTGCTGACCTAGTCAGAGGTGCATTGTTACGTAATCAGCATGGAGCAAAAAGCTAACATTAAATTCTGTTTAAAACTCTGAAAAAGTGCCATTGAGACAGTTGAATTGATGCGACAAGTTTATGAGGATAATTGTTTATCTCATGCACAGATATTCAGATGGTATTTATGATTCAAAAGTGGTGTGGAAATGATTACAAATGCAACTAGACATGGACGCCCAATTTCTGTTTGTAATGAGGAACTCATTGCAAAAGTCAGAGAACAGATACAAGAAGATCGTTGTTTGACTGTGAGGATGATGGCAAATGAATTTGGTGTTAACTGAGAGACTGCTCGTAAAATTTTAGTGGAAGATTTGGGCAAGAAAAAAGTTTTTGCCAGTTTGTACTACATTCGTTGTCTGATGACCAAAAACATCAGCGTGTTGAGCACGCAAAAGACATCATCAAAACGTGTCGCAGAAATAAACATTTCTTAAATTTGATTGTTGCAGAGGATGAAACATGGATTTTCTGCTATGATCCCACAACTAAATGCCAAAGTGCTCAGTGGAAGTCATCATCATCACCATCAAAAGGCAAAAAAACTCATCTTTGAAAGTTGAAAGTGAAGACAATGTTGGTGTGGTTCTATGACAGCAAAGGAGTTATTCACAAAGTATTTATTCCAAAAGGACAGACTGTCACTGCCAAAGTTTATTTAAGTATTTTGCAATGCCTATTGAAAAGGATTCTTCGAGTCTGACCCGAGTATTCAACACCTGGCAGTTTTTTCTTTCTTCATGATAATGCACTGGCACACCGGCAGTAGTTGTACAGGAATTTTTTACCCCAAAACAAGTGTGTGTTCTCAACCATCCACCCTATTCCCCAGATTTGTCTCCCTGCAATTATTTTCTATTTCCAAAAGTAAAGTCACCATTGAAAGGATGCTTCTTTGATGATACTGATGACATCCAAAGGGCCGTAACATTGAGTTTAAAGGCTATACCAACAGAAGAACTGCAGAGGTCACTCCAGTGTTTGTTAGATCGTGCCACTCACTGTATCAATGCACAGGGGGCTTACTTTCAATAAAATACAGGTTATATCTTCAGCTGTTGTTTATTTTATTTTTTTATGGAATTAGTCTCATTACTTAATTGCCGGACATTGTATGTTGTCATCATATAGCAGCGGTAGATTCACATCATCATCACAGCATAGATAAGAGGGCATCACTTGATGAAATCCTATATCTGGTTCATAACTTTTAATGCACAACTAAACTGGCAACAAACACAACAATTCACATAACATGCAGCCAAATATTAAAACGCAAAAAATTGCAGATGGCCTTGTAAGAAATGATTATAGTTATTATTATTATTAATGAATATGATCATGAAAAAATACTGTAAACAAAATAGTAACATTGAATAGAGACAGAGAAAGGTAGGTAGGAAAAGAAGAGAAAGGTATAAAACTTCCATGACACTAGAACAAGACGTGGACAAAAGTAAACAGTGGAAACAGTGAACAGAAAAAGACGAGACTCAGTGACGCTGAGATATAGGTGATACAAAGGAAGGACGCCAGAAAGTAGGATGGTTCAGTGATAACAAAGCGGTGACTGGACGTTGACACGTTTAAACAAAATAGAAAAGACGAATAGAAGAGGCAGACACAATGAAAAGCGAGGACACAATAAAACTTCCAACATGAAAGAGCAAGATAATGACTTAGGTAAATAACAATTGTATAGAAGAAACTGACACAGACTGACACTCATGACACATGTTAGGATGCTACTGCACATGGTTTTTAAATAAACGAGTGACCAACTCAGCCAGCTGACCAATTAAACATTTAGAGGTGTGGCCTATTGGACAACTGACTTACGATATATAAGTCATGGGGCAGTTTGAATGATGGACAATCAGAACGCTCATGGGAACCAGTGGACATCTGAAGGGTGGAGCCAAAATTCTTATTGGTTAATCCATCAAGCTAGGCTTGAAGATAAAAAGGTGAGCGGTAAGACAGGAGAGAACAAAGAAGTACGGAAATCTTGGAGAGAGGAGACTGAGAAGGGGCCCGAAGATGGAAGAACAGACAATCAGAGAACGAAGAGGTATGGAAGTCCTGGAGAGAGGAGACTAAGGAGGGGGCCAGAAGACAGAAGAACAGATAATAAAGGATGAAGTATGGAAGTACATGAGAGGAGACAGAGGAGGGAGCCCGAAGACGGAGGAACAAGGACGGGCAATGAATAGAGACCGGTCCAGATGTCAAAGTAAGGAGCACAAGAAGGAAGGAGCCCCCAAGAAGAGGAAGTCCAGAGGCTAGCGGACAAGTGAGGGGGATCGTCAGAAGTAGACAAAGAAGAGAAGAACAGCAGATGGAAGACAGATCAGAAAAAGAACAGAATAACAGTAGAGCAGAGAGGACAGAAACACAGAAGAACAAGAAAGAGAACAAGACGCTATAGAATCAGAAGTAGTATTAGACTGAAGATGTGTTTCAAGTGGTTCAAGTGATTAAGAAGAGTTGATACTTTTGGAACTTCGAGCAAAGTGATTTTAGACAAGAATCTAGTTTACCATATGTTGCAGATCTAATATAGTACAGAGTTTAGAACTGTCTTCGTATCATGCGCAGAATATTGTGAAGTTGAGAAGATTGCCAAAATGCTGTATGCAGAATATGAGAGAGTTTGATTTAATGAACAAATGATTAAGTGACTCAATCCAAGTCATGTTGTCGACGATACATCTTGAATATTATTTGTCAGAATAAATGAATTCAGTGAATAAATGAATTCAGTGAACGTTTCCTCGGACTTGCTCTGATCTAGTGAAATGGTAAAGTTTTGTGAAACCTGTGATGTGTTAATCAAAGAGCATCTTTAAGCTTCAAGTCTATAATATGGAACTATTCAGAAATATGTGATTCACAATCATCAAAGTTATAAAATCACTGCTCTCAGTCTGTGACAAAATGTCATCATGTTACAGTTGCACAGACTCTCAGCTTGTAACTGATAGATATGATTATTAATCAGAAATATATCAGCTTTTGCAACATGCACAGCCTTAGATGCAGTTATAATTTTGCACATAATGCACCTCCTCCAGTTGTTCTAAACTATATCACTGAAATCTCAGTTGATTTTGTACCATTCTGCATTATTTATGTTCTATTTCTGCATTATTTATGTTCTATTTCTGCATTATTTATGTTCTATTTCCCCTGATTTAACTTTAATACTGCTGCTTAGTTTGTACCACCCTCCAAATAGTTAGTTAATCTTCTGAACACATAACATTAATTATTAACTTTTCTAGCTGCAAGTTCAAAATACAAAAAAAAAAAAAAAACCAAAAAACAAACCAGTTTTCATAAAAATATTATTTCTAATTTTATTTCTAGAAAGTATTAAGCAGAAAAATGTATCAGTAACCATCCTCCATAAATCTCCTCCATGCCATCTCTATCTCAGTTTCCTGCATCAGCTTACATAGCTGTCCAATCACATTTTACTGTGGCTAATTTACATAAGCTGATTAAAAAAAAAAATAACCAGTTTGGTCAACAATTTAACATTTTCTACTTGCATGATTCTCACATACACAATCAAGTCACATTTTATAACTGGAAATAAATGAACTTATGGTACTAACATGGTTCAAAGTACAATGTTAAATTACTTCCCTTTCCTCAAAAGCATGGCTCCATCACCAACTCTATAACACATGTATCAACATTAAAAATATCCATTAAGAAAAGCACAAAACAAACTAGCTGTAGCCCTCTGATGGAGAAGACATAATACGACTTTCAATTAAATAAAAAAAAATTGGTTCCTGACATGAAAATGTCATTCCTGTTCATCTGCTGAGTGTTGAGCTTCTTTTCTAAGAGAAGGTGAGAAAATGCTGGAAAGTCGAAGATTTACCTTCAAAGAGAAGGAGGACATGGAGGGTGACCAGTACCACCAGCCTGGAACGCCGGCTGTTACAGTCAGTGGTCAGAATGCCACAAGAATATCATAGTCATACATGTATGGCATTCCAGCTGGAGCAGTAGGACTTGGGGCAAACAGCATGGTGACTCTCAGCAGATAAGAAACCAGAACGAAGTGGTTTGTCACACTGAAGCAGGCGGCCCACATTACCCATAAGAATTTGCCACATGGCAAAACATTCAAACTTGAGGATGCTAAACTGACAATCATCATCAAGCACCTGGACAAGGAACGTGTCAAAGGGACACTGCACTGGCTGCCTCCAATGACCAAGATGCAAATGGCCAAATGCCTTGTTATGTTTCTGATGGGTGATGAAGAGGCTGGTCTCACAGGTGGAAAAAGTTCATGATAAATGGACCTTTCTTTGCAGGCCCAGAGTGGAGGTGTCACACTTTATGGTTATATCTAGGTCTAGTGGCACCAAGGAGCTATAAGTCATAGTTACCTTACAAGGTAGAAAGGCACTATGTCCGACATGTGGTCAGGGCTCTCACTAGGCTAATAAATGCCCCCCCCCCATTCCTCCACCAAAATGAAAACAGTGCCAAGAGACAATACCAAATGCCAAAGAGCAAAATGTACAGCAGGCTGTGGGCAAAAGGAAAGAACCCACTACAACCAATGCAGACCCTCAAGAACATGGCTCCGACAGTCACAAGACAGCTTAGGAGATCACCAACAACGGCTTTAAGCTGGTCGAAAACAGAAAGAAGAGGCAACACCCAATAACTACCACAAATTTGGCAAAAACAAACAAGTCACCACGCACCCCATGAAAATGGGTGGCAGGCATCAGGACACTAGAAAACCAGCTTCTAAGGACTGAACCAGAAAGATAACATCCATATACAGAAGAGATGCAGCATGTCCACCTCCCAGAGGAGGACATGAAGTCGCAAATACAGATCACAGAGGTACCGTTCTCCTGGGTCCAATATAGAGTAGAAGGCCACCCGGATGACGAGGGTCCTCCCTTACTTATTGACGAACAAGAATTATTGTGAAACAAACAGCATCACCAAGATTTTTGTCCAGGTGGACTATTTCATGTCCTTTTCCTAATCAAGGAACATTACTTGTATGGTGTTTATATATTTCTCATTATGAGGACTCACAGCAACAAGGTAGATAACAATAACACATAGCATTTTGGTTCATTTATGAAATTATCTATCTTTCAATTTTAAATTGTTTTGACATGCAGCTATTATGCTTATTGGTATTTTGTATTTAAAAGTAAAAAAAACAAACATAAAAAACATTACTTTCAAACACATGCTGAATTACTTGCTTGTTTATGCTCCAAGCAGAAAAATGGGTAAAAAAAAGGTCAAAATCCTACTCCCACATGAGAATGTGGTGTATTCTAGAATACATACACCCAGTGACAGTTGTGCATGCACACTTATACAAACTAAATCTAGTCATAATGTCTGGCTATGGAAGAAGTTAAAGGTCTGCCTCTAGAACTTGGCAAAAGTTTTCAACTTCATTCTGGTGTAAGGATTTTGGTTTCAATGCTACTTAATGCTCCAACACTGATGAAACAAGCAGTAAGCAGGTGTGCCTTTGTTCCATCACACAAAATAGAACAGACATATGAAGAGTTTGGAGGGGGGGGGGAAGGGGGCATGAGTAGGATAGTAGATAACAGAAAGTTGGGGGGGGGGTTGGGGTTTGTGATTCAGCAGCAGCACCCTCCAGTGGACCCAGCTAACAGTATAGCAGTATTCTCTTGGCTATGGGATATAAGCAGTATTGGTACTCAGGAAACAATTAATAGAGTGAGTGCCCTTGTTTGAAAGGTATTTTGGTTGAGACAATAAGCGGGGGTCTTGAGATAAGCGTGCAGCATGGAGAAAACTGAGTGGGTAGGGATAGTATAAATACCACTCATGGTTAGACAAAGGAGAGCCTTACTTGTTTTTGTTGCAGAAAAGAACCTACTTATTTTGATGTAGGTGGAGTCTCGGTTAGGTAGAGTTTTCAGTAGTAGCAGTTTTTGGTAGTTAAGATGTAGGATTTAGTTTTCTGAGATAGGAGGGTGTTCGGTTGGAAACGTAAGTATGTTTTTTTTTTATTGTATAAGTGCATTGTAAAGTTTTCTCCCATATGGCGTAGAGTTTTCTCACGCCGGGAATTGTCATTGTAACTTCTTTCCAGCCTGATGGGCTACGTTTCCATCCTCATAATTTCACCCCTCATTTTTCCCATCAATAAACTTGTGTTGTCTGAATATAAAAACTACACCACTGGCTTCGTTGAAACTCTCACTGTTTGAGGCGTTTTGTTATGTTGGGAGACTGCCAAGCTGTTAAGTGGTTGTATCAGTATTATTCTGTGGAGTTGAAAGCCTGGGAGTCTTGTTGGATTTTCAAGTGTGTAACAGAGAAAATTAGGTTGTATTATAGCACCAACAACAAGAAATAATTTCTAAGATGAAAATTGTACTCCACAAGAAGATTAATCACCCAGTAAAATACAGATTCAGCTGAGTACCGCAAATATAAACATGCCTCAGCGCCCAAAAAAATATGACTTTAACAGGTACCTGATATGCAAATGCCAGGGAAAACATACTGTGGCTGTGAAGGAAAACACAATATTAGCCTGTATGGTGAGGCATAAAGGACTGCACTGCAGACCTGAATGTAAGTGAATAAAAAAAATAAATAGTATATCATTTTCAAAGTTCAGTCTGACAAATAAGGTCCTCCCCACTCAAGTCTCTAGCAGATGTGTATGCAGAAAAAAAAAACAGAACTGATCTTACCTGTCTGCACAGTCACACATGGCTACAACTGCCTCATCAGTCACACTACAGAAACTAGCATCTAGGTGGGTCAGCTGCTTGCAGTACAGTGAGGCCACATTCATGACAACTGAGCCCACTAGTGACCCTTGGCTACAGCCACAGATGTTCAGTTCCTGCAAGAAATGCCTCAAGTTGTGGAATAATTGCAAAATCTGAAACATCTTTTCTCTTCTTTTTTTTCTACCATGACAGGTCAATAACTCTTACCCTACTACTGGCCACAGAAAAACAACCACGTAATTCTATTCCACAGTTTGGAGTTTTTAAACTGCTATAAATTCTAAAAATAGGCATCTCATCCTCTCTCGATAAATATGATAGCTATGTTAGTTTATTACAAAAATGTCTGTGTGCTTTGAGTGTTGAAGAATCTCAGATAAGCAGGCTAAATGAATATTCAATATTTTTTGCAAAGAGAAACTCCTCTCTTTCAAACATCAGGCACTCTTTTGTACTAGAACCCAGTGAGCAGTTAAAATATGTATAAGAAAAAATCTCAGTCAAAACCTCACCTGTAGTCTACCCTGTGTCTCCTTAAAGAAGTGATGCAATCCATCCAGTGTTACATTGCTCCCTTGACATTTAACCATTGCTAGAGACAAAGGTCGATGTTGGGCTATTGTAGCCAAAGTGATATCCGTCACTGAATACCTCGGTTTCACTGTGATGTACTTCCCTAGAGCATGAATTCAAATAGGGCTTTTGTACAAATCATTTCTGAAGTTATAGAAACTGAAACTGATTATTGTAACTCAATACTACAAAATCCAATGTTCATCAGCATCTGAGATTTAAAAAAAAATTTTAAAAAGTAAATAAATTATCTTCCCAATGTTGTAAGAAATGTTTATTTTACTTAATGTATTAAAACATGATGATTTTGAGGAAATATTCCCATTTGCAAAGTAATATTCTAATAAAATGATGTTCTGATAAAGTGGTAATCTGATATGTTTTGTTCCGAAGAAAAATGATCATAAAATTATGTCTAATAATAAGTTAACAGTCTACTGCATTCTTCATATGTTGGTACCAGAAAATGTAACCGGCCCCGCTGCGTTACTTGCACTGTAGTCTGGGAAACAAAAATGATCACTTTTCCCAAAACTATCCTCACCCTTCATGAGGGATTCACATGTGAGTCCCGTAATGTGATATATGTCATCGTTTGCAAAAGATGCAGGATAACATATATTGGTGAGACTGGCCTCAGATTAGGGGACCGCATGCAAAAACATCTGTACGACATCACCCAGCACGCTTTGAAACCAGTCCCAAATCATTTCAATGGCCCCAACCACAGAGGCAAATCTGACTTTCTGGTAACAGCCATTAAACAATGTCACACAGATGACACAAGCCGCCTGGCACTTGAGAACCGCTGCATTCAAAATTATGGGACGCTGGAACCACATGGGTTAAACTCGCTGTTTAGTTACACGTAACATTCTCTTCAATCATTACAGTACCTCTCCACAAAGTCCACCCCTTCTTACTTTTCAAACTTCCTCAAAGCATCACTCTGTAACTCCTCTTCCCCAATCATCTGTTTCAACTTCTCCTAGCTAGGTCAATATTGCAACACACACTCTCTCTCCCTTCCCCGGTTCCCCATCCACCACCCCCAGTTACAACCCACTGACCACATGTCACAGGTCTCTAAAGTCTCCAGGTTCTACTAAATCCATTCCTGACACACACCGTTGGACAAGCCACACCTTACAATTTACAGCTAAGTACTCTTTAGAAAAAAAAATTTTTTTTTTTTTTTAATAGTATTCATGTGAATCTATACTTTATCTCCTCTCTCTACTTCTTCGTCTTGTATGTTTTTGTATGATTAAGGCTCACGCCGAAACGTCACAACTTTGTAATCGTTAAGTAATAAAGCTGCTCCTACTTTTTCCTGTTTTATACATTCTAGTATCACAGCTTTACTGCAGTGCTTCGTGTATAGTTGTATACTTATACACTAATTATTGTGTTACTGCATTCTTCATGCAGTTTGGACATATTTTGATGATCACAAACTTCATCATTTGCACTGTCCAGTAGCTGATTTTTAAAATAAAACTAATCTAATCATGTTATATTTTATTTTTTTGAAATAGGCCTTACTATCACGTATGTGATTTTTTAAAAGCTCTTTAAAAATCTAAAACAGTCTTGCCTTATGCCAGATTGGACAGATCTAGTTATGTTAAGGAACTGTTTTTGGTTTGGGTGATTAACTATCTCCCTTAAAAAAATTTTTTTTCCTGAGATGACATCAAGTGAATATCTTAATTAAAAAAAAACAAAGACAAATAACTGGTACAAGTTGGATAGGAAGTGGGCTACTGAGTAGACATAATGTGACAGTCTCTCAAATCGCTTTATCACTATGAGAAAACACACCAGTTCCTAGCAGTTCTGTTTAGTGTTGACTTGATGCTGAAGCCTGTTCCTGGGAGCATCATGGAGGAAGCAGGATATGGCCTTGTGCAGATAAAGCACCCCTGAACAAATGAATAATCACTCCAGCACACTTTTCTCTGATAATATATCTACTGGGAGATGTAGAAATATGGCACGTAAGTTAGAAAAAAAATGTATGCTATCTGGGCAATTATGTTAACAAATATTTCTGCATTAAGGTGAATACACTGGGAGGTCCGCAATAGCACATTTAATTATTACACACAGATCAGGGTGTCTCGTGTTGAGATTCTACCAAGCAGCTCGGATTCTGTCAAAAGTTGATGGTTTCTTTAACAGCAGAACATGCTTCTCTAAATCTCCTGGGCTGTGAGATCAGTATTTAGTCTCAGATAAAGGGGAATATCAGTTTTCAAAATGAGACACAGATACTCATAAAAATTAGTTATAAAATTCACCTTGGCCCAATAAACAGACAAATTCAGGTTAAAAAATCTTATCCATGTAACTTTAATGCATAAACCAAAGCAAACTTACAGAGTGTTTCATCATTGGCCAAGCCGTAGAAGTACTTAGAGGTCTGCATTAAGTTTATGAGGTCACCAGGGGATAGAAAGTTGAATATGTACAACCAAATCTCATCAGGGAAGCACTGCCACCTTGACACCTGGCCTTCTGCAATACGTGGTGTCTGTAATTAAAAAAAAATACTGATGGGCCTCTTTTATGGTGTCAAGATATAATCTACATTACTCAATGGGATGGGGAGGGATCCAGGGGCTGAGTACACTGATCTCCTGAAAGCAGTTTATTTAGCTATAAAGATGAAAGTAAACAATGATAATGTTAGGTCCACACAGTAAGTGAACCTTTTGACATGAAAGTAAACTAATGTGAACAAGCAGTGCATATACAGTAAGTGAATTCTTTCCAGACTAAATGTTTATGAAGAATTAGAAAAATATTTTGGCCAAACACCATAAGAAATAACATCTTGTTAGCAGAAATGCAGATGAAGTCACTGACAGCAATTATTGAGGAAAGATGCTGGCGATGGTTGGGACATTTGCTCCGAATGACGGACAACTCACTACCAAAAATAGTACTAAGATGGACATCACAGGGGAACAGAAGTAAGAGTAGACCAAAAGAGACATGGAGAAGAACAACAGAGAGGATGTTGAGCAATAGAGGGCTCACCTGGGCAAGAGTAGATAAAAAGGCGAAGGACAGGCATTTGTGAAAAACCCTTGCGGAAGCCCCACTGGGCAAGAGCTGGAAAAAAGGCAAAGGACAGGCATTTGTGGAAAACCCTTGCGGAAGCCCCATGTGCCCTGGGCACTTAAGGTTCAGAGAGAGAGAGAGAGAGAGAGAGAGAGAGAGAGAGAGACAGTAAGATTGTTTGTGTATGAGTTTGGTAGTAGAGATGATTTTTTAAGGATGACAGTGCATGTGCTGGCTGTATGTATGGCAAGGCTGTAGTATAGTTGTGATTGTGCTAATATATATTATATACAGCTGATATGGGCTGTCACACAATAATGCTTTCGGTCTATGCTGACAACATGGTATGATTTATTTACGTAAGACAGCTTGAATGATGGTTAAGTTATGTACGTTTCTTGCCATGAGTTTTGATGTCATTGTCATACACATTTAGTATGGTGTTATGAGGGCCCTCACTCTTTTGACAATGCTTTACTTTTTGGTGTAATATTCAATGCACTGCTGTATGTTAAATTGATTGTTAAAGCTTCTTATGACAACGAAGGTTGATACGAGTGAGGATTACTGACTTGCATATTTTTATTCAGTGATGCATTGCTATGTCATTGCTTTCTAGGTTTTATATATGTATATATATATATATATATATTTATATGTTCTGATTATGTCAGTCTGTAATAACAGCGAAGAGCAAAACCTCTATCTTAATGCGAAGAAAACTAAACTGATGACAACTGACAAAACAAACAAGGCAGCTGAAATATGTATCAATGAGGAAAAACTGGAAGAAGTGGAGAGTTTTGAATATCTTGGATCATTACTAACTAATAATGGAGATACAATGAGGGAAATTAAAAGGAGGACATCTATTGCTTTTCAGAAAGTAAAACAACTAAAGAATCTGTGGAAAGGAACAGACAGAACTACAAAAATAAGATTTTTAAGGGCATGCATCTTTCCCATCGCAACATATGCCTGTGAGATCTGGATCTTAACATAACACCTGAGAAATACATAAACGGCTTTGAATGTAAATGCTACAGAAGAGTTCTCCATATATCATGGATATAATTATATATATCATGGATAAAAAAGAACAAATATATCCATGCTACAAGAACTTAATACTGAAGAAGGCTGGCTAGTAAAGAGGATTAAACAGAGAAAACTTAAATATTTTGGACACATTAAACGTCATGATAATCTAAAGAAGACCATCTTGGAAAGATATATAATGGGAAAAATAAAGAGCAGAAGACAAAGGCGAAGATGGATGCAAGACATCGTTGATGATCTGCAAATGGATGCATCTGCAGCATGGCATCTTGCTTAAAACTGAGAGGCCTAGAGGAGAGCTGTTAGGGAGCCAAAGTTCCACAAGGGACATGCAAATGAATGAATGAATGAAGGACTATATGTTCTGTGGTTCTTTTGCACGGAATGTTGTCTGAACCGTTATTAGTACTGTGTGTGTGCTCATGACGAGTGTCTTGATGTTGTTGTTATACACTTATTTTGTTAGTTGTTTTTACACAGTGAGATATTTGTTTTGTATTTAGTATGAGAGATGATGAGAAAGTAGAGTAGACATGATATCTATAGGCTGAATTGTTGATTAACGAGGATCGGGGGAAATGGGATGGTTGCGGTCAGGTATCTTCAAAATTAGAGTTGAGGGCACAGTACATTTGTACCATTGGAAGAATTTTAATTATTTAATTACCACTCTCACAAGTCCCTTACTCCCCTCACTCTCTCTTTTACTTCTGGACATGAAAGTAAACTCATGTGAACAAATAATTCATGCATACAGGAAACTCTGTACTGCAGAGAGCAGAACAACAACACAACTCCTTCAGACCATCATAGGAAGTACATGCTCAGGCAAGTGTTTCGGCCCTATTAAACTCCTGATATTCTAAGGAGGGTGGGTCCCTATGGGTCACGATTCCCTGAGGTCTCGGCAGTTGTTGCCTTTTTGGTCCCTCTCCAGAACTGAACCCAGGATCTTCCAACTGGCACTGCACTTTGAAGTTCATCTTAGTTATTCAGCTAAGGAGGACTGGTATTGGTTGTGACAAATGAAATTATTTAAGTTCTCAATGCTTGTTTTACATGCTCCACAGCCAGCATGAGGACTTTTCTGCTGTTTCTGAAAGGCTTTTCAATGCCCTTGCTCTTGCTTGTCCCTTTACGCCCAGTTACTTACATAGTTGCATGTTGATATTGCTACGAATCCTCTCGCTCCCACTTCTACAGCTATCACTTTTGTCCTGACTCCTGCCCCCTGCCTCAGTTGCTTGACCAGATTATTGCTCTTCTCACATTTGAATAATGCTGCTCCTCTGTTCTTGTTTCGCATGGAACCATAAGCTCGATCATTATTAGTTTCTGTTTTGCTGTGGAGTACACTACAATGTCTGGTTGCATTCCTGTGTTCTTGATGGCAGTCGGGTATTATATAGTAAGGTAAAGTGAACCCACAGAGAATGACAGTGAAGAGATTGCCTTCTGCTCTGGAAGGAAGTAGGTTACAGTAGATCTGAGGACCACATATCAAAATGTGGAATTTGAATCCATTATTCTTTAATGACACTATGCTGCCCAGAATTTATGAAAGTGTTTCAGCCCTGCAGATGAAAATGATTGGTCTCAATACTTGTGTTAGGAAACAAAAAAAGAAATCATAGCACTGACTTTGCCTCTAGAAGCTGAACCTTTTAAAAATGTAGGTTCTGATATTTTGTTACTCAACATCTTTTATGGGGGGGGGGTGAGGGAAGGGATATGGATAAGTGAACCAATAATCTAATCCTCAAGATTGTGATCAACTAACAGTACTGGACATGCTGTCTTGGGGCAGTGGAGGCACACTGGATTGCACTGCAGACACAGCAATATGGAATATGGATATCACATGAAGTTCAGCTCCACAGGAAAGGGAGCTCAACAGTCCAGAGCAAATGAACACAAAGAAGAAAAAAATTATCCAAATCAGATGTTATCTTACATCCAAAGAGACATCCACTACAAATACTGCCACAGTCATTTGCATGTCCCTTGTGGAACTTTGCCTCTCTAACAGCTCTCCTGTAGGCCTCTCAGCTGTAAGCAAGATGGCCTGCTGCTGATGCATCTATTTGCAGATCATCAATGATGTCTTGCAGCCATCTTCGTCTTGGTCGTCTTCTCTTTCTTTTTCCAATTATGTACCCTTGCAAGACTGTCTTCTCTAAATTCTCATAACATTTAACATGTCCAAAATATTTAAGATGCCACAGACAACACTGTGAAATAAAGCTCCCGGAGTTTGTGTCAGGTAATACTAGCTAAAGAGTAGCAGAAACATGAGCTCTTGACACAGGCTGGGAAGTCACTGCTGCCCAAGATTTTTCTTCAGTTCCTTGTTACTCTCCCTGATGTGGCATAGCAGTCTGGGATAGATCGCTGTGGTTTCCGCTCGGATGGGGCTTACTAAGATATCTGTCATGGCTGGTCACTGGAAAGTCATTGTCTACCCTCCTATGTAAGCCTGAGGGTGTAAGAAAAGCTATAACAGCTAGCACTCATTATTAACACCATCACCTCTAGTGGTGTGAATAACAAAAGCTTTGTCAGTCAGCAAACAAGAAGAACAAGATGAACAACAAATTATTTACCATCTCCTGAAACTTGTCATATGCACTCTTGGCCACCGCATGAAGCCGATCTATACAAGAGAGAATTGTGAAGCATTATTTTGTGGTAACATCTAGTAACTACTTTCCACTTTTAATACGAGCTACAGCCTTTACCAAAGACCACTGTGTTTTCTACATGTTAAAGATTGATATTTTTCTTCACAGTAGTGGATCATGTTAAGAAGCTAGAATCTTAGTTATGATATAGGAAGTCTGGAAATCCACTGCAACCTGCTACATCTGAAAATGCCAAACAACAAGAGCTTGCAGAACAGCAGCTTCCACCACAGGCATCATTATAACCACCATCATCATTAACAGCTTCCACCACAGTCATCATTATTATTGCCATCATCATCAACAGCTCCCATCACAGCCATCATTATAACTGCTATCATCATTAACAGCTTCCATCACAGCCATCATTGTAACTGCCATCATCATCAACAGCTTCCATCACAGCCACCATCATCACCAACAGCTCCCGCCACATCATCAACAAAAAGAACTCTTGATTCACATCACAACTGCAACCATATACCAAGTGAAAAGTTGTCCGTTTTCTTCCAACCACCACTGTGGCCGTGGGAGATACATAGCAGCAAACTGTTAAAAAAGTAAAAAAAAAAGGCAAAATCCCCATTTCCATGCCATTAATATTTTTGGATAAGGTGTTAGGCCCATATTTTCATGACCTTCAGCACATGAAAGTGTGATGTGGTCAGTATCATGCTTGGCTGCATTTACCTTCCAAGATTTCTCTGCTACTCATTTATAGAAGCTGAGTGAACCCTGGAGCCTTTTTATTGTGTACCAGAAAAAATCCCCACTGATGGGACTTGAACCTGGTACCACTGGATTAGTAAACCGAGCAATCTGTCAGTGTACTCGCACTTTGATAATTAATGTTCTAGGGAAAAAAAAAGTCTTGTTTTATATGTTGATCATTTATCTCCAGTTTCTTTCTTAGCTTTCTAGACCTGAGGATAATATTTCAGCCAAATGCTAGAGTATACTGGAAAATGGATGAAACAAGATCAGGCAGTGCTCTGAGATTTTGTAGTAACTGATTATGAATACCTGGTCAAATAGCACATTATTTTGAACAGTCTTACTCAATAATTTTGACATAATGTGTGAACCAGACTGCTCACACTGTGGATCTACTACAGTTGAGATATTATCACAGCAAGTTTTGAAGACATATCACAAATTTGTCCTTCATGAGACTTTAGGCTCAAAAGGCTTAAAGATTATCATGACTATGATGGTTGCATATTCTGCTAAAAACATGTTCACATCACTGAAGTAAAAATCATGAACTGACCTGCGTACACCTCTTCTATTTCCTTCTGAGGCAGTCGGTGAAACTCAGCACACAAAAGTCTGGGCGAGTCACTGTCAATGGCCACCTCCCCAGTGTGTGTATTTCCTGGATGAGGTAATGCTTCCGCTGTTGGTGCTACTGCTGGGGCCGACTCCCTTGGTCTGATAGATGTTCTCTGTAAGGCTGGGGTTGATCTGTTGGAAGAAGCAAACAATCACAAGACAAAACAATAAAATTAAGTAAACAAAGCAATTATTGTCCAGACAAATCCAAAAAATGAAAACTTCTAAATTACATAAAATGAATATGATATGTAAAATTAGAAGATGTTAATTAGCTAGAAAGAAGATCACACAGGGCCAGGAGACATGCAAGAAAATAGCTAAAGCTCTCTGTTTAGGAGTGAACTGAATGGAAATAGATCAAGATGAACACAGAGCTTCAATGGTTTGTAAAACCAGAATAGATAACTCAGTTTCATATGCACCTCAACCCACCTGGATATAGTGTAAGCACCCGAAGCCACTCCATTACAAGATGGAGCTGTGTATCTATTTGGTCTCATAGATGGCAATCCACTTCTCACTGACGTGACTGGAAGATGGGCTGGCACGCCACTGTTACCAGAATGGACTGCTGCACTTGATGGTCTCTGACGTGACTCAGATGCTGATCGTCTGTTACAAAAGAAAAAAACTATCACCAAATTTACCAAAGAGAAACACTACCGCAGATACATGCAACTATTTAAAAAGAACTCATACAGTTACTTCAGCACACTGAGGATAGTTTTATATAGTCATATTGTGGCCACATTTACGAGAATCTTGAATAAAGAATATGACTGAACTTTATGAACAAGCAACCTGTTCACACACATATTTACATGGTTCAACAACTGGCCACTTGCGCCAGCAAAAGCAAACTTTGGTCTTTTGATCAGAAAGAAGTTTCAGTCTGGAAGCTCTGCAACTTTGACAGAATAACTTATAAGAATGAGCAAAGATGTTCATGATTAAACTCTGGAGAGAAAGTTGACTAACGCCAAAGAAATAAATACCTCATCTATGAGTCTTACATGGTTTGTGGAATATGTATGTCACAATTTCTCGATGAAGATTTCTTACAAAGACGAAGCTTTAAACTCTTCATCCTGATATTCACACATTTAACATTATGAAATACAGATGTTTATTTTCTGACCTTGACCTTTTCTCCCTCTATAGCTAAAGGATTATGAGACATTGAAAACATGCCTGGAATAGCAGTGGGAGGATACAACCTAAACAATCTAAGATATACAGATGACACAGTACTGATAACCCAAAGTGAAGAAGAGCTACATGCCTTGTATACAAAACTGTAGAAAAAAAGTGAGGAGAAAGGACTTAGATTAAATAATAAGAAGACAGGAGTCATGGTCATACCCAAGAAAGAAACTCCAGCAAAACGTAGCATCAAAGTAAAAGGCACAGAATTAAAACAAGTGGACAAATTCTAGTATTTAGGAACAATAATAACACAAGATGGAAGTTGCGAAACTGAAATATGGAGCAAGAATAGCCAAGGTCAAGTCAGCATTTATGAAAATGAAAAACATACTGTACAATAAAGGTCGATGAACACCAGAAAAGTGTGTGTTAGTGTTACATCGAACCCATATTATTATATGGATGCGATGCATGGACGATAACAAAGAGCATTCAAAATCTTCTGGAAGTGGCATGGCAGAGATGATGTTCATAAGAAAAATGATGAGAATACCAAGAAAACAAATGAAGTTTTAAGCGAAGCTGGTCAAAAGAGAAATTATGGCAAAATTCTGAACACAACAGTCCAGATTTGTAGGACATGTTTTAAGAAGAAGCAAACTGGAACATTTAATGACAACAGGCGGGGGGGGGGGGGGGGGGAAAGGACGGAGGAAGAAAAAAAAACAGGATACCTGATGGACTAAAAGAGAGAGAGACACAGAGCACAGTCCAAACGCAGCTTACAGAAAGAGAGAAGAACAGGTGGTTGAGGAAATCTATGACAACCAACGCCTGATTGGCATGGACCAGAGAGATAGCAATATTTTCTTACTCTAATACAGTAAATTTGGGTTTTAGATTTGCTCTGAATTAGTATAACTACTGCAGCAAGGCATTGTGAATGTAAGTTATATTAAAAAAAAAAAACCAAACAAATCATTTCTGATTTATGCTGTCAGAAGCATATCTACCTATGCCTGTGGTCAGCGCTGGATGGCCGCTGTCTGACTAGCATTTGAGAACTGTTACATCCAGGTTCCTGTTGACTTTCTGTACTGTGGCTAGCATGAACTGGAGCTGAGCCTGGACTGCCAAACTTTTGTGATGCAGGATTAGTTAGGCTTGACCTGATAATAAGAATAGAAACTTCTCAGCTTGACTGCATACAACATGTAATTTCAAGAATAACTATTATTATAATTCACATGGAGAGGGGTGTGGGGTGTGTGTGCATGTGTTTTTTAAATATATATATATCTTCCTATCATAACTTGATATGTGGAATACAGCTGTAATATAAAAGTGCCACTCCACCAACTGGGGAAATGTTTTTTTTTTCTCCTGCTGCCTGCATTCACCATTAAAAGGCTGTTAGTTATACTGTGTCACAGTTTGCAACTAGGCTGTGATGTTTGTGCCTTTTGGTTACCTATGGTTTGCTGACACAAGAAGTCAGCTATGGGTCTGACCACAATCTTATTTGCCTGTGCACTGTATCTTCAGGTTCTTGTGAATGGTGAGCAGTTAGTAATCAAATCATGCTAGGGTGTATCTAGCCTTTGTTTCAATCCCCTACCAATGGTGTTAGGTACTCATTTTTTCTGATGATTTAACACAGCAGGCTACAGTGGGGGTAAGCCCAGTTCCTTTGTCCTGAAAGAGTAAGAAAACCCTCCATACTGCCTCATAGACACTGAATTCTTAGTTAAAATGAACCAGCTGTTACTGGTACAAATGGTATGGCATACACTAAATCAGCGACTGCACTAAGATTTCTTGAAACCAGTACAACTGTATTTGTCTTTCACTCTGCATGAAGTACTTTCTGAAACACTGGTTTTCTGGATGCAAAATTCAGTAATTTATACTCTATATACCTTATACCCATGTACTTTCATAGGACATGCAATGAGAAGAGGAGGCATTGAAAATATTATAACAACAGGAAAAACAGAAGGAATAAGATCAAGAGGAAGACCAAGAGAAATGATACTGGACAGTCTGACGGGATGGTGTGAGAGGAGATCATCAACTGAACTGATGGCCTGCATGAAGGATCGGGTACTCTGGAGAAGCATAATAGCCAACGCCAGTCGGCACGGCACCTGATGATGATGATGATGATATACCCTTTTCTCTAGTGTAAAACTCAACACATTTTACAAACCTCAGCAAAAAGTAAATGTTCGTGCGAACTTTTTTTCTTATTTGTGGCAAGATTTAATCTTTACAAAATGCTCACATGCCAAACAAAAGTTATCTATAAAGCTTCACTTACTGCTATCAATGAGATAACAGTGTACACTAAAAGTTACCCATAAAACATCACTTATTCCTATGACTATGATAAAATGTGCATTTAAAGTAATGTATTCTTCACCTATTCAGCATGAAGTTGGTACTGCAGTATGCAAGCACCTCTTCACTTGCAGTGCACAGACTCCAGACATTTACTAATAGTCATCAGCACTTGAATATGACATCCCATAGAATCTGCATGCTGTATGAGTGTGAAGTGTTAGTGCCTTCACATTTCCAGGTCACTACAGCATTTGTGGTAGGGATGCCAGCTTCTGTCCTCGCTGCCTGTTTTCCTACAGAAACCCCAGGTACTCATTTTTTTTAATGTTGGCTGACTTTGGTGCCAGTCCAAAAAAATCAAAAAATCCACCTGAGTGCAAAATCAAACTAGGGACCTTTTGATCAGCAGGCAAGTGCACTAACCACTATACCACCACAACACCTGAGGGGGGGGGGGAACAGCATATAAAATATATGGAGTTACGGAGATGATGTAAGATAAGCTTTTCAGATAAAAAGAAAAAAAGAAGTTCCATGAGATTTTGAGCAGACCAGTTTGTAACAACATGACACACTCAAGCAAAACTGCTGTACAGAAGACACATGGCAATGTCTTTGCTGAAATAGGGTTTCTAAGCTATTTTGCTCCCACAAACTAGTTTGCACTATCTACACACAGGTGTGTGATCTAATGCCAGCTTATACCATCTCTTTAGATCTCAAACAATGAGGAGTTCTCTGTGAAAGTTGTCCCACTGACCACTTTGTATGACAAAACTGATCATACAACTTTCCCCAAGCTTTTAGCACTGCCACTTTCTAGAGTTAACCATGTACCTCAGGACTTGGCTGACTCTCAACACTGGGCGGTCCCTGACTGCAGACAGATATTAAAAACATGAAAAAGGACAAATGCACTCTTCTTGTGGATATCTGAGAGCCAAGATTTCTTATAAAAACTGACATATGAAGAAGAAATGTCCATCACAAAGAAACAGAGAACCAAAATATGAAGAAGTCTTTCAAAAAATGAAATAAATAAGTAACAAATGAAGAAGAAAAGTCCATTAACAAAGGAACAAAGAAAAAGTCTTTCAAAGAAAAAATTTAAAAACTAACAAACAAAAAGAAAATTCTATCAACAGCGGATCTTGAGTCAACATCTGGAAAAATTCTCATGAAAATCACTGGTGATAGCACAGATATCACACATCCCTTTTAAAGGCAAATAATATATTAACAATGAAGGTGTCTGAGATGTGGCCACATCTGAACAACAGTACATCTGTACAAGATGAAAATCAGCACCACTTCAGAATACGGCTGCAAGTTTCTACAAACTCCTATCCTTGCAGTATATAATGCAAACATGAATCTTAGTCAAAACCCATCATCTTTTAAAAAAAAACTCTGGGATCCGCTTCACCTGTAGATCAAGGGATGTTTATAGCAAGAGTGTCTTATGCCATGATAGATGCAGAAGACGATGACAACCCAATGCAGAAAAAAATGACATATACTTCCAGATTTTCAATATCCATCAAGGAATATAAAGGACTAATGCTTGTGAGATGATACTACCATTCCATTTACGAAAGATTTCAAACACAAACCTTGTGTTGAGTTCCCTTGGATTGTAGGAACTCCAAGCTATACTTGACCTTGTCCAGTGTCGTTGGTAGCTGATTGGAACACTAGCACTGCCTCGACCCCGCCTAGGATGTGAGGGTGTTTCTGATTGGCCAAGGAGAAGTGGGGGTGGAGACTCATGGACTGTTGTGATGGGATTGTGCTGCAACATTCTGCCACTATTCACCGGTTGCTTATTGCCTGAAAACTGGTTCTTCATGGTCTCAAGTTTTGATGGACTGCCAGCACCTGAGTTACTCCCAGGAGCCATGCGTACAACAGACTCAATCTTTTCATTATCACCAACATGAACTTCTAGATTCTCACTGTCACCATCACTGTCCACACTTGTATCCTCTGATTCATCATCTTCACTTGAACTAGCAAGATTAAGGGCAGGAACAATGCCTGATGCCTGACCTGAGTTACGACTCTTCCGTGTTTCCTCATAGCCAAATATCTCAATGTCTAGAATCTCACCTTTCTGCTTTTTCTTCTTTTTTTTCTTACGAAACTTCCCCTGTGATGGTGCTTTTGCAGCGTTTGAGTTAGTGAGCAGTTCCTCATTCATCTCAAAGGTCACTTCCTGCTCAAACATACTTTCTGAATTGCTTTTAAGAGACAGATGCATAAGCTGTGGAGCTGTCCTCACTTTCATGTTTTTTACTTCATCTTTGCTTGGAAGAGGTGCTGCTGGATGATGGGAAGCACCTTTAGACAGTGCTGTAGATCTATGTTCTGGCAGTGCTTGTGAATCAGCTGTATCACTCTCAGCAATGCTGTAGCCTGCCTGGTTTGCAGTCGACTCGCTGACAACATCCTGGTCAGTCAGCCTGGCTTGCTGTGCAAATTTTTGTCTTCTGTAAGAATGAACAAATTCTCTCAGAACTGGATCTTTAATCTCTTCTAGGAAGCTGACTCCCACATCATCATGCAGAGAATCTATATTTTCATTCTCAAATCTTCTATTCTTTTCATCAGATAACAGACTGCTATCTCTGTCTTTATAATCCTCCATCTGCTGTGGGGAGCTGTCTTCCTCATTGAAAACACTCGATTCTTGCCCACTGTCTTTAACCTCTCTGCCATAGCCTTGACTTTCTTGATGGTTAAGAGAAGAACTGGATATGGATGAGCCTCCATGATATTTTTTATAATGATATTCATTACCTCCACCTTCAAAGCCTCCACAATGTGGTCTCACATCCTGAACCCCATCCTCAGCTGTGACATTTTTTCCTCTGTTTGTCTTCACACAATTCCCTCCTCTCTTTATCCCTGGATCAACATGCTTGTTACTTCTCTTAGCACAAACAGGGTCAACACCAATCAGCATCTCCCCACACTTGGTACACCAGTCCATATATGCTTTATTTGCAGAACCACATTCTGGACAGTGCCTAATACCTTTGGACAAGCTCTCAAAGTCTCCATGAGCTTCACTGTGGTCTTGCTGTGTGTCCACAATCCTCAGATGCCTCAGCTGCTCTAAATCAACATTCAGGTCTTGCAGCCTCTGTGTCACGCCACCTGCTTTCTCAGTAGATGCACCAGTAACATCTGTGACTGCTGATGCCATGTCATCCTTGCTCTGATGGCCACCAAACTCCAGGGTCTGGCTGGAATTCGGTGATGCTACAGCAGAAGAGTCAGGTATACTTCTGTTGTACAGCTCAATGGATGAGAAATACCGCTGAAGCTTGTATCTGTGTGCACCTCCACTATCTGTCTCATACTCTCTGCAATAAATAATGAATGAAAAACTGAGTGCTGTAATAGTGGAAATAAAATGTGGTTTATGACTGTTATAGATTATAAGTTTTTATAAATGTTAACTTATCAACAAACATTTCATCACATACAAACCATATGAAAACATCTCACTCTCTCTGAAACTTAAGTGCCCAACATCTTCTCTGTTGTTCTCTGTTGTTCTTCTCCATGTATCTTTTGGTCTACCCTTACTTCTGTTCCCCTGTGGTGTCCATCTTAGTGCTATTTTTGGTAGTGAGTTGTCAGTCATTCGGAGCACATGTCCCAATCATCGCCAGCGTCTTTCCTCAATAATTGCTGTCAGTGGCTTCATCTGCATTTCTGCCAACAAGATGTTATTTCTTATGGTGTTTGGCCAAAATATTTTTCTAATTCTTCATAAACATTTAGTCTGGAAATAATTCAACTTGTTTTCTATGGTTCTAGTGATTTTCCAGCATTCACTTCCATAGAATAGTGCACTTAGAACATTACTCTTAAACATCCTGATTTTCATATTATATGAAAACATACTAGCAGAGAATCCAGAAATGTGTGTCTGCACACTGATACCTCAAATAAAAGCTGGTGATCACGCACCTCTACATTGTAGGGCTCTTATCTTTGACCATGCTCATCTTTTCTTTTCTATGTCCCTTGATTAAGATCTCCTCTTGGCCTCATTTTCTTTATTTTTATTATTTTTTTTTAACTTTATATTTTTCCAGTGACTGTTACAATCTCTAATTTATGGTCTACTTATATGTCCTAAAATTGTGATTGGCTTTCTTTATGACTGTAATTAGTATTAGATATTCTAAAATGTCTCTGAGAACTTTTACCATTTGGTTTTCTGCCTATGCATAGGATATATTGCAACCTTCTCCAAAAACAAATCTCTGTTGCTTTGCAATTTCTGTTTAGTCTGTTTATTGTCCAAGTCTCACAAACACAACAGTGATACTCATTGTTTATTGTCCAACAAACACATAGTAATACTCACTGTTTATTATCCAAGTCTCACAAACACAATAGTGATACTCATTGTTTATTGTCCAACAAACACATAGTAATACTCACTGTTTATTATCCAAGTCTCACAAACACAACAGTGATACTCATTGTTTATTGTCCAACAAACACATAGTAATACTCACTGTTTATTATCCAAGTCTCACAAACACATAGTAATACTCACTGTTTATTGTCCAAGTCTCACACACACATAGTAATACTCACTGTTTATTGTCCAAGTCTCACAAACACATAGTAATACTCATTTTCTCACTAACAAAGACATTCTTCTATTATCTTCTTCTTGTCATTAAAAAAAATGCGTTTGTCTTCCCTGCTCTTTGCTGATTTCAGCTGTTTATTTGTCATCTGTTGTTATTGCTGACCTGACGTAACTGAAAAAATTCTGAAAAAAAAAAAATTTGTAAAGAAAGATGAAACAATTTTAAAATAAAGCTAAAGGAATGCCAAACAGAGCACTGGCAGTTACTGTAACATAAATATACCGGTGACAAGCATCATGGTGAGGTCTGTCATGTGCCTCTTCTTTGAGATTAAGTACAGGTGGTAGCAGAGGTGGATGTGGTAGTCTGACAGGCTCATTGGTGGCCACATCTGGCATGACCTAGAAAGGAAGGTATGACAAATAAACCAACATCTGACTGGGACTTGCTGATCTGGAAAAATTTTAAACATAAATGTATCAAATAACCCACGTTAAAAAATCCCAACCTCATGCACCAAAAAAAAAAAATTCTGTCACTTCCTTCTTGCATGTTGTGACCATGTCAGTGTCAATAAGGAAAGGACTGACTGGGTTTCAACTGTGATGGAGCTAAGTGAGAAGCTCAATGGGATGTGATCATCATATCATCTCGTGTTAATCCTGAGAAATGAGGAAAGTCAGGACAGTCTGCTATAATTGCTATCTATCATTATTAGCTACAGTCAGCTATCACTGTTACATAATATCATTGCTATCTATTACTGTTAAATATAATCAGCTATCACTATTACATAATATCATCACTATCTATTACTTTTAGCTATAATCAGCATAGTGACAACATGACATAACTACAGAGAATGTTTAACAAGATTTGGAAAGAAGAAAAGGTCCCTTCTAATTGGAAGAAAGGAATCATTGTTAAAATACCAAAAAAAGGCAACCTTAGTGAATGTAACAACTGGAGAGGAGTAACCTTAATATTAGTTGTGTCAAAAGTATTTTGCAAGGTCATTTTGAATAGACTCAAAGATATAGTGGATACTGCAATGAGAGAAGAACAAGCAGGATTTCGAAAAGGGAGAAGCTGTCTCGACCAGATCTTTACTCTCAGAATAATACTTGAAGAACATATTGAAAAGCAGAAACCATTAATACTGAACTTCATAGATTTTAAAAAGGCATTTGATAGCATACACAGAGATTCATTGTGGAGAATTTTATGTCTATATGGAATACCATCTAAAATTGTCAACATCATTAAGGACTTCTACAATGGATATGTCTGTGCAGTCAAGACAGAAGAAGGGATGAGTGAATGGTTCCAGATTGAAACAGGTGTGAAACAAGGATGTATACTGTCTCCTTTACTTTTTGGGATTACAGTAGACTTCATAATGAAAATGCTGCACAAGGCAACGCAGGTACTGACTGGGTACATGGGAACCAACTAGAAGACCATGATTTTGCTGATGACATAACTCTTATCAGTAATAATGTGAATTCCATGCAAGAAAAAAACAGACAGCCTGTCTTCACTGGCTAGCAAAATAGGACTTGAAATTAACAAGGACAAAACAAAAATAATGAAAATTCCTCTCAATCAAAGTGGAAAAATACACATAGAAGGGACAGATATTGAAGAAGTCAATCAATTTGCATACCTTGGCAGCTACATAGACCAGGATGGTGACACTAGAAAAGAAGTTAGGATCACAATTTCAAAAGCAGCATCAATCTTCAAGAATCTTGAGAACATATGGAATTCAAAAGTTATAAGCACAAAAACCAAGTTAAGACTATCCAATTCAAATGTAATATCCACCCTCATTTATGCATGCGAAAGCTGGAAAACAACTAAAGAAATAGAAAAGAAATTAGACTCTTTTGAAAACAAATGCCTAAGGAAAATAGCATAAAGTGGAATGAATTCAAGAACAATGCAGAGATAAGACAGATGACTGAACAACAACCAGTCTCATGGGTGATCAGGAAAAGAAGATGGACATATGTTGGTCACTTGATGAGAAAAAATGATCAGAGAATCCCAAAACAAGCTATCAAGTGGAACACAGCAGGCCGAAGAAAAAGAGGCAGACTGCGTGAAACTCTGAAGAGGACATTATTAAGAGAGGCCAAATTAACAGGCATAAAATCCTTTGATGAGGTTGAAAGACTCGCCGAAGACAGGAAAAATTGGCGAACTACTTTGCGAGCCCTATGTGACATTTAATGGCACGGGAAGGATATAAGATATAAGATAAGATAATCAGCTACCACTGTTACATTGCTATCTATTATTGTTAGCTATAATCAGCTATCACTGTTACATAATATCAATGATAACTATCATCATCATCATCATCATTATCATCATCATCACTGGGAAGAAGAAGAAACTGCTCAGTCCAATAACTTTTTTGAATATAAACAAAACCAAGAATGTGCTACTTACTACCATTACTTTACACAATTTTATTCTTGTGATCAGTAAGGTAATGGCAGCTTGTAACATGTCACAGTGACATGTAGGGGATATAGTGTTAGAGCTCATATTCTCCTTGACCTGTTAGCACACTATAAAGTGTGATGATGTCAGCACCATGACCGGCCATCAGAAGGAACATGGTACCAATTTCTACAGATGGGGGTGAATGGGGTCCCTCTGACAAGATCCAAACCACCAACCTTCACCCTGAGGGATGAGTGACTAACCACTTTGCTACTCACGTGCTCACAGTGTAAGTGTCTACACTTGTCTCACCTGCATACTTGATATCCCTGATTTAGGCGGGCTATCTCTCCTAGATAACGCTGGTGGATGAGGTTGTAGTTGATGTTGTATGACATAACTAGCACTGTTTAAATGGTGCAGGGTTGGAGGTGGTGGCAGGTGAAGAGGAATACCATTTGTGAAAACTGGGATTCCATACGGAGGTGCAGGATAGTAATATGAATTTGGAGGATGCTGAACTGCAGCAGGAGAGTTTGAAGGCACACAGAAATACTGTGATGAATGCTGGCTTGTGGGAGATTGGTGCCAGTGGTTGTGGAACTGGGAAGTGGGACCACATGATGAAATGAGATTACTCGGAACTGCTTTGTTGAAGTAAGATTCAAGAACTGGGTAAGGTGGTGGTGGATACATGAAAGGATTCACATGGCCAGCAGAGAAGATTCGGGGTGTACTTTCAGCACTGTCGAAAGGCAATTTTCCTCTTTGTCTGCTGAATCTTCCATCCAAATGAACGTCTGGTCTTTCCTGTCGGTGCTGAGACAAAGGTCCTGGATGTATCTGCCTGTAATACTGTTGATTCAAAGGATCAAATAACTGAGAATTGCTTCCAAAAGCTTGTCTGTAAATTTCATCAGCTGAAAATGAGTTTCTTTTTGTACCCTTGGCCATCGTTACTTGACTATAATTTCTAACCACCTTACTCATCTCCATCTCTCCTTCTTTTAACTGTTGTAGATTCTTTGTAATCACAGTCATCTTATGTGGTGACTGGCTCCTAGGTCTTCTAGTTCTATGAGCTGACTGTGTCTGATTAAGCCTATTTCTTGTATCTGAACTATCTACTGATGACGACCTGGATGATTTATCACTCTGACCTCTTGTTTCAATGGTGATATCTGTCTCACTTTCACATACTGGTTGAGTGTTGGTTCTCCCCATCTGTAGATGCTGCACATCCCTGGCAACTTTCATCATGACACTCTGTAGTCCTTGCTCACCAAGAGCACTTCGCATCTCATCCATTGTTTTGTCACTAAAAATCCCTGGTAACATCTTCTGATTATCAGAGTTGTTCTGATAGTATGAATCTCTCTCAGTGTGCCTCTGACTTTTATCAAGATGAGGTTCCAGATGATGTGTGGAAAAAGCCATGGCACTATAGCCTGGTTCATCTGAAGGCAAAATCTGATGATTAACATTTGCATGACTTTCAAAATCTAAAGATGTTTCCACATTTAGCCTGCTTATTTGCTCCATCTGATGATCAATTTGTTGTGATGTTCCTGCTAATTTCAAAGATGTAGCTGCACTGCTGGACAACATTCCACCATTATGAATTCCAATTTCCATGCCTGGATGCTTTTTATCAAGTTGGTATATGTGTTCACTATTTGAATTTGACCTGTTGTTTATCTGACAATTCTGTGACATCTCCACATCAGATTTTCTTTCAGGTGTCAACAGCCTGTGAGACTCATCTGCAGATATTACGGGTTCAGGAGGCTGTGCACAACTAAAGTAAGCCAGCCTCTTCTGACGTACTTCCTCCAGGGATGTTGGAGATGAGTGACTAGCTGTTACCTCTGGCTCCAACATTTTCTTTTTTTCACTCAGTTTTGGTTGTCATATTTCTGAAACAAAATACAAATGTACAATTAGTACATTAGTAACTCTGCACTAACCTAGTGTCGACTCCGGTATTGTAGTGATATCTTAATGGCTGTGTTATTTAGCCACATCTACCTGCGTACATTAGTGTGTTAAAACCTGCTATTGTGTAGCTTAATCCGTGACTCCAGCCACAGCAAGCAGATGTGGCTAGATACTGCAGACATTAAGATATCACTACGATACCAGAGTCGATACTACGATACTAGGTTAGTGCACAGTTATTTATGGAACACCCTGTATTTCTTGTATTTTGGTGGCTACCAGAACTAACATTCACATTCTGTGAATCACGAGTCTCTCATACATGGAACTAATTTTTTTCATTCATTATTCAAATTGTTGTCAGCTGGGTTTACTGTTTATTCTGAGTGTCTCATCAAGCAAAGCAATTCTTGAATTTCATGGGCATTTTCCTAAAACAAAGATATTAGGCATCCATTTTTTAAATTAAACCACTGACTGATCTCCAACCCACTTTCATCTCATGAGAAGACAAATCAAAATGACTTTCTCCTGTGCTTTAATTCACATTAATTCCATAAGGGTGAACTAGCATCGCTTCAAATGTCCATATCCCTTTCATTACTGGACCAAATATTTGTCCCCAAATCACGGCTAAGATATTTAAAGGGAAAAACAGAACATGATACTTCTCTTTATACTACGAACTCAGTCAAGTTATATATTAAAACACGTATTTGAAAAAAGGTGTGCTTTGCAGACTGTTTTGAAAACAAAGAGTATTTTAAGTCAAGGCACACAAGAGCAAGTTGTACACAGCTGGCAGAATAACTAACCAGACCACATCAAAACAGCAAATACATTACATGACAAAAGTCAGTCAAAGCCTTCTTTGAACTACACATTCCAGATCTGGAAGACAAGCCAAGACAACCATGTAACTTCAATGGTATCTTATCTTACATCCTTCCTGTGCCGTTAAACGTCACATTGGGCTTGGATGGTGGTTTGCCAAGTTTTCCTGTTTTCTGCAAGCTTTCCAACCTCATCAAGGGATTTTACGCCTACTAATATGGCCTCTCTTAACAATTTCCTCTTTAGAGTTTCACATGGTCTGCCTCTTTTTCACTGGCCTGTTGTGTTCCATTTGATAGCTTGTTTTGGAATTCTCTGATTGTTTCTTCTCATCACGTGACTGATATATGTCTATCTCCTTTTTCTGATCATCCATATGACAGGTTGCTATTCACTCATCTGTTTTATCTCTGCATTGTTCTTGAATTTGTTTCACTTTATACCAAGTATTTTCCTTAGGCACTTTTTTTCAAAACAGTCTAATTTGTTGTTTATTTCTTTAGTAGTTTTCCAGCTTTCGCAAGCATAAATGAGGATGGATATCACATTTGAAATGAATAATCTTAACTTGGTTTTTGTGCTTGTAACTTCTGAATTCCATATGTTCTCAAGATTCTTGAAGGTCAATGCTGCTTTTGCAATTCTAATTCTAATTTCCTTTCTGGTGTCATCATCCTGGTCTATGTAGCTGCTGAGGTATGCAAATTGGTTTACTTTTTCAACAGCTGTTCTTTCTATGTATATTTTTCCATCTGGATTAACAGTAAAAAACTGAAATCTTAGCATCAGGAAAATTTTTAAAGTATGAGTGAACAAGAAACTGGCAAATATGTGATATCAGAATTCTTTAACTGGAATTCCTATTTAAGGTGTAGATTATGTTACTGAGATTTTTTGTCATTTTTTTTTGGGTTTGTTTTGTTTTTTTTAAAAATCTCTGGGGAAGTGCAAACTGGATGTTCTCAGCATCCAGTGCTGTGAAAATGTTGAAACACAGGACCCCCATGTCAAAAAGCAAAAATGAAGTGTATTCAAGCGGCTTGTCCAATGTTCCCTCTAAGGTTTTGTGGTTCATGCGCAAAATTTTGAAACTGTGTGGCAGTATATTCTCAAATAAAAATTATATGCACAAATGTGCTCATACCCACAAATTACACAGTATGATTTAAAATTCTAATTAAAAAATTATACAAGTAAAATCCACATTGAGATAAATCACTTCACCATGCAAAACTTTCATTGTTTCACATCTGAAAAATTTGTATGACAGCACAGAGTGACATTATGGAAAAAAAAAATTCATTTTTTAAAAAATTTGCATGATATGTAAAATTTTATGTGCAGCATGATTTTCTTGTCTGTATGGACATGCTGCCACACAGCTTAGAGGGAACACTGACTCCAGACTCGGAGTTGTCTTAAAAAATGCAAATTTCTTAGCAGAGTCCACCACCAAGGCAGCACAATCAGGCATTAACCAGATTGAACCTGCTACAAGAAGCAACAAGAGACAGATGGTATATGGTCTTGGGTCACTAGATGCAACAACAGAGAGATGGTATATGGTCTTAGGTTACTAGAGGCAACAATAGAGAGATGGTATATGGTCTTAGGTTACTAAAGGCAACAACAGACAGATGGTATATGGTCTTGGATTGTTAGAGGCAACAAGAGACAGATGGTATATGGTCTTAGGTTACTAGAGGCAACAAGAGACAGATGGTATATGGTCTTAGGTTACTAGAGGCAACAACAGACAGATGGTATATGGTCTTAGGTTACTAGAGGCAACAACAGACAGATGGTATATGGTCTTAGGTTACTAGAGGCAACAACAGACAGATGGTATATGGTCTTAGGTTACTAGAGGCAACAACAGACAGATGGTATATGGTCTTAGGTTACTAGAGGCAACAACAGACAGATGGTATATGGTCTTAGGTTACTAGAGGCAACAACAGACAGATGGTATATGGTCTTAGGTTACTAGAGGCAACAAGAGACAGATGGTATATGGTCTTAGGTTACTAAAGGCAACAACAGACAGATGGTATATGGTCTTAGGTTACTAGAGGCAACAAGAGACAGATGGTATATGGTCTTAGGTTACTAAAGGCAACAACAGACAGATAGTAAATAGTCTTTCTTAAGTTACTAAAGGCAACAACAGACAGATGGTATATGGTCTTAGGTTACTAAAGGCAACAACAGACAGATGGTATATGGTCTTAGGTTACTAAAGGCAACAACAGACAGATGGTATATGGTCTTAGGTTACTAAAGGCAACAACAGACAGATGGTATAAGGTCTTGGGTCACTAGAAGCAACAACAGACAGATGGTATATGGTCTTAAGTCACTGAGGCAACAACAGAGAGATGGTATATGGTCTTAGGTTACTAGAGCCAACAATAGAGAGATGGTATATGGTCTTGGGATACTAGAGGCAACAACAGAGAGAAGAAATATGGTCTTGGGTTGCTAGAAGCAACAAGAGACAGATGGTATATGGTCTTATGTTACTAGAGGCAATGTTACTAGAGGCAACAACAGAAAGATGATCTTAAGCAAAAGGAAAGAGATGGTTTATGGTCTTAGGTTAACAGAAGCAACAACAGACAGATGGTATATGGTTTTCTATCTGTGGTTCTCTAGCTCTACAAACTGTGCTACCACTCTGTCATTATCTCAGATCCCATTAGATTTGGTTAAAATAACCATCTTTACACACCAGACATGCTCATATGTTTATTTACAGTTCCCCTACTGTTCCTTGCATAATATATGCCTCTTATTCTTCCTCAATTCTTATTTAATGTTTACTATAAATAAATGGGTAACTTTTTAATGGAGTGAAAGTATTAATAGCTAATAAAATGAAGAGAAAGTCTCAACTCTGACACAGACAAACCACCAACAGGCCTTTCTGTCTGCACTAAACTTCAAAAGGGCATTTGCTCTGTTGTGTGGTAGTTGGCAGCTCAGTCAGTCAGTCATTTGCATGTGCCTTGTGGAACTTTGCCTCCCTAACAGCTCTGCTACATCCAATCGCAGATCGTCAACAATGTCTACCAGCCATCTTTGACCTGGTCTTTCTCTCTTTTTCCCATTATGTAACTTTCCAAGACTGTCTTCTCTAAATTCTCATGACGTTTAATGTGTCCAAAATATTTAAGTATTCTCTGTTTAATCCTCTTTACTAGCCAACCTTCTTCAATATTAAATTCTTGTAGTATAGTGTATGGATATATTTGTTCTTTTTTGGTGTCCATGATATCTGAAGAACTCTTCTGTAGCATTTACATTCAAAAGCATTTATGTGTTTCTCAGCTGTTTTGTTTGCTGCTAGGCTGTGATATTTGTAGCTTCAGTCTGACATGCCCTACTTCAGCATGGTATACACTCAGGACCAGATTTGCCTTCATATTTCAATCCTTATTCACTCATCCTGAGACACTAACTAGCGGCAGAGTACTGTGGCTTGCTAATCCTGAAGCTATGGGTTGTTGACTGCTATCTTACTCATTAAAGTAATGAGTCTTTGGCACCCACCTGCAGGCCAGTCCTACATCTAATTCACTATAGCAGTGTAATCTACTAACAGATTTATGGGTACAGTTTTTATAGTATTTATCTACAACAAAGGAAATATTATTATATATGAAAATGATAAATGTACATAGTTTGATGGTATATAAATGTATGGACAATTTCTTTTAAAAGAAACCATAAAAATGTAACAAACAAACAGAATATAAAAATTAAAACTGACACAAAATTATATTAATATTTGTTGAAGCTTTTTGGCTTTATGCCATTCTTACTCATTACTGTAGTTAAAAGCAGGCCATTCTCTAGAAATATACCAATAAAACTGATAAAGCAGATAATCATCTACATAAAAAAAAATAAATATTTGTAATCTTTTACATACTAACAGAACTGATAACTTGTTACACACCACAGAAATTAACATTCTTTAATATATCAAGAAAACTGGCGATCTTTTGTATTCCAGAAGAATAATCTTTTATATCAACAACAGAACTGTTTGTGATCTAAATACCAAAGGCAATTAATAATTGTTTAAATACCAATTGCAGTTGAATATGAAGACCATCGAACCATTAGTCTTATGAGCCATGTTACCAAAATCCTGCTTCGTATTGTCATGAGAAGATTCAGGGGCAAAATAAAACTAGAAATCGCTGAAGAACGGTGTGACTTCGTCGAAGGAAAAGTCATGAGTAATGCCATATATATATATATTTAGAACATTGATGGAAAGATCAACAGAAGTAAAAACGGACCCATATTTATGCTTCATAGACTACTGTAAAGCATTCGATAAAGTGAGACACACAGAAATTATAAGAATACTAGAAGACATCAACATAGATGGGAAAGATCTGAAACTCATCAGAGTAGAGAACCAAATAGGAGGATTCCAAGACATAAAACTGGGAGTGAGACAAGGATGTGTTCTATCTCATAACCTCTTCTCCTTGTACAGTGAAAACATAATGAGAAATATAGAGAGCTTGCCAGGAATATCAACTAGCAGGTACAACCTTAACAACTTAAGATATGCAGATGACACAGTTCTGATTGTTAAAAGTGAAAGGGTGCTACAGGCTTTTTTAGACATCGTGGTTCGTGAAAGTAAAAGTAAAGGTCTCAGCATGAATAAAAAGAAGACTGAAGTGAAGGTCATCTCAAAGAAAAGAGTACCACCAAAATGTAGCATTACCATCGATGGCACAGAACTGAAAAAAGTTGATAGATTCAAGTCCTTAGGAACAATTATAACAGCTGATGGGAAATGTCACAATGAAATAAAAAGCAGACGTGCTCAGGCCAAGTCAGCATTCCAGAAAATGAGAAACATCTTGTGCAACAGATTCATATCAATGGAAACAAGATTCTGAGTACTTAAATGTTACATCAAGCCAATTTTGTTTTATGGATGTGAAGCGTGGTCCATGAATAAGAGAGTACAGCAAGAAATGGAGGCCATGGAAATATGGTTCATAAGAAGGATGTTGAAGGTACCATGGACAGCTAAGAAACCCAATGAAGAAGTCTTAAAAGAGGCTGGAGTTAAAAGGCAAGGACCAGAGGCAGACAAGTGAGATTTGTAGGACATTTTCTGAGAAGAGGAAAATTGGAACACATTCTGGCAACTGGAAAAATTGAGGGAAGAAGAGACAGAGGAAGACAGAGAGAGAGAAGTTGTTAGATGGGCTGTCAGTGTGGTTAGGAAGAAAGTCACCGGCGGATCTCATAATCATGTCTAAAGACAGGGAAATGTGGAGAGAAATGATCACCTATGCCACGTGGCACGGCACTTGATTGACTGATTAAATACCAAACAGAATCAGTTTTGAGGTACATTGGTACACAGACCATGCAGTCCATATTTTTTCAGTGGCAAATATACTTAGAGGGTGATTCACTACAACAATTATGGATTGGACTAAAAGACAACTGGTCTAATCAAAATACCAATAATCACATCTATTTTTATCCTTTCTTTATTAAAATGTCATGTCTTTCATTTTATGTCTACAATAAATTTATGATGACAAATGTTATTTGTGACTATTAAAACTAGTTTTGTGAACATGGTCACATTTGATTAACAAAGCAATTAGTTCATTATTCTGAAGAGTCAACTGATACACAATTACATAATAATAATAAATAATTTTTAAAATGGCACTGATCACTATCAAACATAGTTTACAAACGTCCGCATATTAAACTCCGTATCCAGCATAGAGATATGGTTACCTTGTGGGATTACAAAAACACAACGGACGGAGAACAGACACAAAACTATGAGAGCTTAGCTAAACCCACTGTCACAGTTCACGAACTGCACGGATTAGCAAACTCCCTGAGCAGTATTCACGGGCATACAGTCTTTCTAAAAGTAAAGGTCTCAGCATGAATAAAAAGAAGACTGAAGTGAAGGTCATCTCAAAGAAAAGAGTACCACCAAAATGTAGCATTACCATCGATGGCACAGAACTGAAAAAAGTTGATAGATTCAAGTCCTTAGGAACAATTATAACAGCTGATGGGAAATGTCACAATGAAATAAAAAGCAGACGTGCTCAGGCCAAGTCAGCATTCCAGAAAATGAGAAACATCTTGTGCAACAGATTCATATCAATGGAAACAAGATTCTGAGTACTTAAATGTTACATCAAGCCAATTTTGTTTTATGGATGTGAAGCGTGGTCCATGAATAAGAGAGTACAGCAAGAAATGGAGGCCATGGAAATATGGTTCATAAGAAGGATGTTGAAGGTACCATGGACAGCTAAGAAACCCAATGAAGAAGTCTTAAAAGAGGCTGGAGTTAAAAGGCAAGGACCAGAGGCAGACAAGTGAGATTTGTAGGACATTTTCTGAGAAGAGGAAAATTGGAACACATTCTGGCAACTGGAAAAATTGAGGGAAGAAGAGACAGAGGAAGACAGAGAGAGAGAAGTTGTTAGATGGGCTGTCAGTGTGGTTAGGAAGAAAGTCACCGGCGGATCTCATAATCATGTCTAAAGACAGGGAAATGTGGAGAGAAATGATCACCTATGCCACGTGGCACGGCACTTGATTGACTGATTAAATACCAAACAGAATCAGTTTTGAGGTACATTGGTACACAGACCATGCAGTCCATATTTTTTCAGTGGCAAATATACTTAGAGGGTGATTCACTACAACAATTATGGATTGGACTAAAAGACAACTGGTCTAATCAAAATACCAATAATCACATCTATTTTTATCCTTTCTTTATTAAAATGTCATGTCTTTCATTTTATGTCTACAATAAATTTATGATGACAAATGTTATTTGTGACTATTAAAACTAGTTTTGTGAACATGGTCACATTTGATTAACAAAGCAATTAGTTCATTATTCTGAAGAGTCAACTGATACACAATTACATAATAATAATAAATAATTTTTAAAATGGCACTGATCACTATCAAACATAGTTTACAAACGTCCGCATATTAAACTCCGTATCCAGCATAGAGATATGGTTACCTTGTGGGATTACAAAAACACAACGGACGGAGAACAGACACAAAACTATGAGAGCTTAGCTAAACCCACTGTCACAGTTCACGAACTGCACGGATTAGCAAACTCCCTGAGCAGTATTCACGGGCATACAGTCTTTCTAAAAGTAATCTACTGTTATCGTCACCTATAAACTTAACAAAAAAAGAAATAACCATAAAACAAATCTGTACCTCATGAAATGAAATCTATGATGTGCTGCTGTTTTGAAAACATCTTTACTTCGAGAAAGGAATTCACTGCTGATGCCGCCATATTGTTTTTACCGGTAGTTAGGGGCAAAAATGAAGCAGACGACTATTTTCGTTACGCAAGCTTAATTGGCTAATATACATCGTGGAGAAGAAACTAAATTTAATTTTCATTTTGGCTGCATTAATGAACAAGCGTTACTCATATATTATGAATTATTTATTGTAAGATTTATAATACTGCAAAATTTATAACAGTGCGGCAAATCTCATTGACCAGTGCAACATATGAGAAAGCAATATCTAAATATGTAAGGTGGGCGACCCTAAATAAAAATGGCATAAGCATCACTTCTTCAAAACTACGTTGCTGCTCTTGGTAGCTTTAATGAATGACACACTTTGGGTTTGCAAAAAACAGAGAGATGAAAACTGCGGTAAAACTATTTTAAACTAATGTTCAATTTTCCATCTACTTTTTGTGTTTTTATATGTTATTTTTGCCTACGACCCTTGAAAAAAGACGTTTGTCGAAATACTGGGTTATTTTGTGTGTTCTTCATTTATACGTGCTCATCTTACTTTCTGCCATTCTTGTCCCTCCCCCCCCCCCCCCCACATTTCTCATTCTTTCTGTTTGTTTGCAAGCAGACGAAAGGGTAACGAAAATAAAAAAGATCTATGTACATTATTTCTGTAAAGACTGCATGGAAACAAAATCGTTCATTATTCTTCCCATCGTCCGCACTTTCGTCTATTTGACCCTGTATCTGCTTCTGTCATGTTTATAATTTTGCAGTCTTTGCTTTCTTCTCTCTCTCTCTCTCTCTCTCTCTCTCTCTCTCCCCCCCCCCCCTTCTCTTTCCCTCCCCTCTTTATCCCTGCCCTCCCCTCCCCCTCTCTCTTCTGTTTTATACGGGAAGCAAAACTATGACTAATATGACAAACATTCACACATGTAAATTCGTCGTCATCATCAGTCCTCTGTACTCCCAATGGAGCATAAGGCACCAGTGAAAATTCTCCAGCTAGTCCTGTCATCAACGAAAGTTCTCCAGCCTGTCCTGTCATCAACGAAAGTTCTCCAGCCAATCCTGGCATCAACGAAAGTTCTCCAGCTAGTCCTGTCATCAACGAAAGTTCTCCAGCCAATCCTGGCATCAACGAAAGTTCTCCAGCTAGTCCTGGCATCAACGAAAGTTCTCCAGCTAGTCCTGGCATCAACGAAAGTTCTCCAGCTAGTCCTGTCATCAACGAAAGTTCTCCAGCTAGTCCTGTCATCAACGAAAGTTCTCCAGCTAGTCCTGTCATCAACGAAAGTTCTCCAGCCTGTCTTGGCATCAACGAAAGTTCTCCAGCCTGTCTTGAGCAAGTCAGGACACCTCAAACCACGCATTTCCGATTTTCTTTAGTTCTTCCTCATGTTCTCAGTGGCCTGCCACTCTGTATTTTCCCTTGAGGTGTCCAGGTCAAGGCGGTATCGAGATCTTTCCGTTCGGAGTATGTGGCCCAACCGTTTCCATCTTCGCCTTTTGGCCCCTTTAGTAATGTTCTCAGTGTGTTCTTCCCAATGTATTCTTAAAAATTTTTTTTCCTGAGATATCTTCATTCAAATCTTCTCAGTCTACTTTCAGTTCTCTGATTAGTTCTCTGGTTAGTTCTCCATGTTTTGGCTGCATACAATAAAATGAAGCGGACACTGGATATAACGATTCTGAGGTTGAGGCTCGTGTGAAGAATAAGGGATTCTCATGTGTTTGCTAATTTGTTAAAGCCCTAAGATGGTTGTCAATTTCTTGTACATGTAGATATTTCCTTCTCGATATTGCTGTCTGCAGAAATAAGGCTTCCAAGAGAGAGAGAGAGAGAGAGAGAGAGAGAGAGAGAGAGAGAGAGAGAGAGAGAGAGATGGGGGGGGGGGTGGGGGAGACGCACACACACACACACAATTACTAGAATATTTTTTTTCTTTTAAAGGAAGGAGCAAGTTTATTCACTAATAAGTACACAGTTATAACATTTTCAACTTACATCTTAATCTCTCTCTCTCTCTCTCTCTCACGCACAGACAGACGGACACACAGACAGACAGACACACAGGCACACACAGACACACAGCCACACACAGGCACACACAGACACACACACAGACACACACAGACACACACACACATTCACAAATAAGAAAGAAGGAAAGAAAATCTAAATTTACATACAAGATTTATAAGAAATAAGAACGGGAAAAGGGTGTATTTAGTCGTGATTTATAAGTAGTTGTGTCCGAGAGGGCGTATAGCAAAATTTTGTTAATGTTTAAATAAGACTTATGTGTGTGATACTAGCCTGAGGGGGTGGTAGCAAAGAGAGGGTGGAGAAAGAGAGGCTGGTAACCAAGAGAGGGTAGAGAAAATAGGGGCTGGTAGCAAAGAGAGGGTCGAGAAAATAGGGGCTGGTAGCAAAGAGAGGGTGGAGAAAATAGGGGCTGGTAGCAAAGAGAAGGTGGAGAAAAGAGGGGCTGGTAGCAAAAGGGGGTGGAGAAAAGAGGGGCTGGTAGCAAAGAGAGGGTGGAGAAAGAGGGGCTGGTAGCAAAGAGAGGGTGGAGAAAGAGGGGCTGGTAGCAAAGAGAGGGTGGAGAAAGAGGGGCTGGTAGCAAAGAGAGGGTGGAGAAAGAGGGGCTGGTAGCAAAGAGAGGGTGGAGAAAGAGGCAGGATAGAAGGAAACAATGGCTGTCAAGGTGACTAGAACAAGTGAATGGAACTGTGGTAGGGTTTTTTTTATAAGTATAGTATCATGAAGGTTCTAGTAGGTTCGTTACAAGCGAGGAAAAGGTAGATGAAAACCTAGTAAGGAGGGAATATGATTATGGAGAAAGGGAAGGTTAAGTATAGCTGAATTTAGAATTAAATTCAGGTAGTTCCAGGTTCCAATATTCCTGAATGAAGCTGTTTTCGAGCGTCAGGCAGCTTCTGTTATCAGAGTAACATTGTGTGATGACTTGCATCTGTGGCTGGGGCCATTGAAATGATTTGGAAACTGGCTTATAAATAATTTGGTAGGTTTCATAAAAATGTGTTAGCATGCTGATACCTAATCTGAGACCGGTCTCCCAAGTTTAAGTTATTCTGCACTTTTCGCACATAGTGGCATATATTGCGTTAATTAAGGGAGTCTCATATGAATCGCTCATTGAACTTGAGGACAGTTTTGGGAATAGTAACAAATTTTGTTTCCCAGACAACAGGGCAAGTGACAGAGCCAAGACGGTGATACTTTCTAGTTCCGAAATTCTACAACACGATGTTGCGGTAGACTGCAGTTCAGCCAAACAAAACAATAGAGATTTGTGGGGACACACGGAGCTACACGTTTTATTTTAAAAGTCGTCTTTTGATCTCAGCGGTTTATTTTCAATGAGAGTATTATGAGGATTAAGAAGATTACATTATTGTAATGCTCTATAATGGCAGGAGGTTGTGTGGACTTTGGCAATTTTTTCGGATTTTATTTACTCAAAATCTTCCTTCATTTTCTTCCAGACTCCTCACCATGATTGACTACACCCCGTTCTCATCAATGTCTCTAAACTAGGTCATCAGTTGTTTTTGCTCTTTATTTATTTTGTCGCTTAAAAAAAAGTCTCCCAACTTTTGCTATGCAAACTCTGTGTTCTCTACAGCCCTATAAACACACTTCTATCGTTGCACATAGATAATTCTGATATTCTTCGTTGATTGATCTCTTGATAACACCCTTTATCGGAGCAAACAATGAATATCTGATACACCATTAACGGCCATAGTTTTTGTCAGCAAAGCAACACACATACACCCATCATTGATAAAAGCACTAATCTACATCTAATCTATATAATACGTGTGTCTGATTACTGGATACACACACTGAAATATTTGCGAGCCAAACAGTAGGACGTACCAAAACAGATAATTTCAGTTGTGTTTTGAGCACGCTTTAAATATGGTTATTTTTGTTGTTGTTAATGAAAGTACTACTTTAATTAATGAAAACACTATCTTATAATACATGAAGTACATAACATCGTGACCGCAGTACATGTTAAATAAAGAACAACGCACACATTTGTGAGAGCATTATCCTTCAAATACGTAACTTATGATAATAATTTTCGCACGGTATTCTGGAAACACAATAATTTATTTGAAATGTATAAGTTTGGGAATGTAGTATTTGTGAAGTACATCATTTGTGATAGAAATAAATATGCACAGGAAGCATTTTTGTAACTTTGTGATAAGTTTGAATATAATATATATATATATATATACCCTACCTAGTAGCAGTTTTCCATGTGACATACATACGAATGGCAGCAATATTAGTGACTTAACATATTACTTTGTATTAGAAAAAATTAATGTATGCATTTCATCATAGAAAACAGTTTAGAAGCAGGAGTCAGCTGTTTGTGGAATTTAACACAAGTAATTTTGCCGAGATGTCAGTTATTTGTGAAATTTAACACAGATAATTTTGCAGAGAAGCTTCTCTCGTGACTGATTTTTAGCAATTTTTTTAAAGAGGTCACAATAACAGAAAGCTAATATTTATGTTGCAATGTCTAATTTTTTTGTGTGTGATAGTGTCCTCTATCTTCAACTTTGACCCTCATTTCCTTTACATTGACACAAGGGCTTTTCACGCTCTCCGTATATGACATTTGATCAGTTCTTTCAAGTACTCACGTCCCATACACGCTAACAGATCATAGCGCACTTTACTGAAGGCTTTTGTGAGTGCCAAGAAAAATATTTATCACAAATACTGTTTATGTTGAAGTTTAATTTTTATTTGTTTCATTACTCTGCCGTTAGTTCTTGATTCTTATAGGAAGAAAGACAAATGGCCTTCACATCTTCATGAGCAAAAGTTTATTAATCTAACTTCGTTGCTTTGTACTTTATTTATTTTGTCGCTTAAAAAAAAGTCTCCCAACTTTTGCTATGCAAACTCTGTGTTCTCTACAGCCCTATAAACACACTTCTATCGTTGCACATAGATAATTCTGATATTCTTCGTTGATTGATCTCTTGATAACACCCTTTATCGGAGCAAACAATGAATATCTGATACACCATTAACGGCCATAGTTTTTGTCAGCAAAGCAACACACATACACCCATCATTGATAAAAGCACTAATCTACATCTAATCTATATAATACGTGTGTCTGATTACTGGATACACACACTGAAATATTTGCGAGCCAAACAGTAGGACGTACCAAAACAGATAATTTCAGTTGTGTTTTGAGCACGCTTTAAATATGGTTATTTTTGTTGTTGTTAATGAAAGTACTACTTTAATTAATGAAAACACTATCTTATAATACATGAAGTACATAACATCGTGACCGCAGTACATGTTAAATAAAGAACAACGCACACATTTGTGAGAGCATTATCCTTCAAATACGTAACTTATGATAATAATTTTCGCACGGTATTCTGGAAACACAATAATTTATTTGAAATGTATAAGTTTGGGAATGTAGTATTTGTGAAGTACATCATTTGTGATAGAAATAAATATGCACAGGAAGCATTTTTGTAACTTTGTGATAAGTTTGAATATAATATATATATATATATATACCCTACCTAGTAGCAGTTTTCCATGTGACATACATACGAATGGCAGCAATATTAGTGACTTAACATATTACTTTGTATTAGAAAAAATTAATGTATGCATTTCATCATAGAAAACAGTTTAGAAGCAGGAGTCAGCTGTTTGTGGAATTTAACACAAGTAATTTTGCCGAGATGTCAGTTATTTGTGAAATTTAACACAGATAATTTTGCAGAGAAGCTTCTCTCGTGACTGATTTTTAGCAATTTTTTTAAAGAGGTCACAATAACAGAAAGCTAATATTTATGTTGCAATGTCTAATTTTTTTGTGTGTGATAGTGTCCTCTATCTTCAACTTTGACCCTCATTTCCTTTACATTGACACAAGGGCTTTTCACGCTCTCCGTATATGACATTTGATCAGTTCTTTCAAGTACTCACGTCCCATACACGCTAACAGATCATAGCGCACTTTACTGAAGGCTTTTGTGAGTGCCAAGAAAAATATATTTATCACAAATACTGTTTATGTTGAAGTTTAATTTTTATTTGTTTCATTACTCTGCCGTTAGTTCTTGATTCTTATAGGAAGAAAGACAAATGGCCTTCACATCTTCATGAGCAAAAGTTTATTAATCTAACTTCGTTGCTTTGTACTTTGTTAAAAGCGGATGGAGTTTCACAGCATACTCCGACGGAAAACTACTCAAGATCATGGTCGTAGCATACCACAATTCCTGCTCAAGATCATGGTTGTAGCATAGCACAATTCCTGCTCAAGATCATGGTCGTAGCATAGCACAATTCCTGCTCAAGATCATGGTTGTAGCATACCACAATTCCTGCTCAAGATCATGGTCGTAGCATAGCACAATTCCTGCTCAAGATCATGGTTGTAGCATACCACAATTCCTGCTCAAGATCATGGTCGTAGCATAGCACAATTCCTGCTCAAGATCATGGTCGTAGCATACCACAATTCCTGCTCAAGATCATGGTCGTAGCATACCACAATTCCTGCTCAAGATCATGGTTGTAGCATACCACAATTCCTGCTCAAGATCATGGTCGTAGCATACCACAATTCCTGCTCAAGATCATGGTTGTAGCATAGCACAATTCCTGCTCAAGATCATGGTCGTATCATACCACAATTCCTGCTCAAGATCATGGTCGTAGCATAGCACAATTCCTGCTCAAGATCATGGTTGTAGCATAGCACAATTCCTGCTCAAGATCATGGTCGTAGCATTGCACAATTCCTGCTCAAGATCATGGTCGTAGCATAGCACAATTCCTGCTCAAGATCATGGTTGTAGCATAGCACAATTCCTGCTCAAGATCATGGTCGTATCATACCACAATTCCTGCTCAAGATCATGGTCGTAGCATAGCACAATTCCTGCTCAAGATCATGGTTGTAGCATAGCACAATTCCTGCTCAAGATCATGGTCGTAGCATTGCACAATTCCTGCTCAAGATCATGGTCGTAGCATAGCACAATTCCTGCTCAAGATCATGGTCGTAGCATACCACAATTCCTGCTCAAGATCATGGTCGTA
This sequence comes from Achatina immaculata, assembly GCA_009760885.1. Classification (NCBI taxonomy): domain Eukaryota; kingdom Metazoa; phylum Mollusca; class Gastropoda; order Stylommatophora; family Achatinidae; genus Lissachatina; species Lissachatina immaculata. The sequence goes on from CM019708.1 coordinate 14,195,492, forward strand.
GCATAGCACAATTCCTGCTCAAGATCATGGTCGTAGCATACCACAATTCCTGCTCAAGATCATGGTCGTAGCATAGCACAATTCCTGCTCAAGATCATGGTCGTATCATACCACAATTCCTGCTCAAGATCATGGTCGTAGCATAGCACAATTCCTGCTCAAGATCATGGTCGTAGCATAGCACAATTCCTGCTCAAGATCATGGTCGTAGCATTGCACAATTCCTGCTCAAGATCATGGTCGTATCATACCACAATTCCTGCTCAAGATCATGGTCGTAGCATAGCACAATTCCTGCTCAAGATCATGGTCGTAGCATAGCACAATTCCTGCTCAAGATCATGGTCGTAGCATAGCATTATTCCTGCTCAAGCATGCGGATGGAAGCCGTTACGGGAATCTTGAATTGGCTGATGACTGAGAACGAGCACCGAACTATAACCATAACGGACTCTCAAAGTCTTTTAAGAAAGATAGAACACTTTACCCTTAGAAGAAAGTAGACACACTACATAAAACACAAATCCACAACATCACATGGATATACCGCCCGGGGCATTCAGGCGTTGCTGGCAACGAAAAAGGTGATCAACTTGCACCAAAGGCTAACCCGCTAGGAAACATCAGTCTAGACAAACAAGACATGTGTCAGCAGCAAATCCAAGAATCTGCTCAAGAAACCTTCCTCAGAAGTACTTAACGCCCGCTTCAGTGAAGTGCATGGCCTCAGAGGAAGTGGAAGTAAATCCCAGCTGCGCGCTAGAGGACGAGCCATTTACAACCAACACATTTTATCAGCCAGAACACTAAAGGGCATCCTGATGTCGAATACAAAACACTTTATAGGCATGTCCTGAGTGTAGTGAAGCAGCACCCTCGGACAGAGCTGCGTCATATCCAGTAGCCAGTTATATCTTATAGCAAAAAGAGTTCAGAGACTAAGAAAATTCTGAGCTATTTAGGTCTATATTTTAGATCAGAGAGGTGACTTTTAAAATAAAACTACCTGTAATTTATAGGCATAAGAGTAATAAGTTTCCAACATTGTGAAAAGGATTATTTAAAAAAAAACTCTGTGACAATGGTTGTTTCAAGCAATGTGACAAAGGTTGTTTCTGACAAAGGTTATTTCAAACAATGTGACAGTGGTATCAGTTGGTTAAAAGTCACTAAAGCTCTTTGATTAAAGCTTCTGGAGGGACTAGCTTCGCATTAGTGCCCAAGACAGACGGTGTACTAAGACAAAGACAATGGGTTTGCTGCGAAATTGGGTATGTATTTAACGTACGTGTTTATATGTATATGTGTAACGTATGTGTTTATATGTATATGTGTAACGTACGTGTTTATATGTATATGTGTAATGTACGTGTTTATATGTATATGTGTAACGTACGTGTTTATATGTATATGTGTAACGTACGTGTTTATATGTATATGTGTAACGTACGTGTTTATATGTATATGTGTAACGTACGTGTTTATATGTATATGTGTAACGTACGTGTTTATATGTATATGTGTAACGTACGTGTTTATATGTATATGTGTAACGTACGTGTTTATATGTATATGTGTAACGTACGTGTTTATATGTATATGTGTAACGCATGTGTTTATATGTATATGTGTAACGTACGTGTTTATATGTATATGTGTAACGTATGTGTTTATATGTATATGTGTAACGTACGTGTTTATATGTATATGTGTAACGTACGTGTTTATATGTATATGTGTAACGTATGTGTTTATATGTATATGTGTAACGTACGTGTTTATATGTATATGTGTAACGTACGTGTTTATATGTATATATGTAACATGTGTTTATATGTATATGTGCTCAACCCAAGCACACGGGACGCATGTGACCCGCGGGATTCTTATTTGTTGCCCCTTGTCGGCGTGCGGGGTGTGCCCTAGTTGGTCTCAAGCTGTCTCGTAATTGTTCATTTCCCTGGACGCCTGTATGTCCAGGAACATAGATGAAAGTGACTGTGAATCGTTGATCTCTGCAGATACTCTCTCTCTCTCTCTCTCTCTGAACCTTAAGTGCCCAGGGCGCATGGGGCTTCCGCAAGGGTTTTCCACAAATGCCTGTCCTGTGCCTTTTTTTCTGCTCTTGCCCAGGTGAGCCCTCTATTGCTCAACATCCTTTCTGTTGTTCTTCTCCATGCCTCTTTTGGTCTACCCTTACTTCTGTTCCCCCGTGGTGTCCATCTTAGTGCTATTTTTTTTCTCCTTCCACCTGCATTTGTTTTTTCCCTTGCTTCTGTTTCTGTAGCAGTTTGACAGATTTTTTTTTAACCAGATAGGGTTGCTGGCCCTATGCCGAACCCCCCTTAGTCGCCTTTTACGATCATGCGTGGTAGGGTACAGTGGTCCTATTCTTTGCAGATCCCGGGTACCACACTGGGGGGGGGGGGGCAGATCTGATGCTCACACGAAATCATTGCACGTTCTTCCAATCGAGATTCGGCCATGTTTGAGCACAAATAAGTTTCCTAGCAACATTAACTTCATTTAAAACATAGTGCCATATAACAAGACACCATCAAAAGTTAAAATCTCTGAGTTTAAGGGCAAGTGTTTCAGCTTCATGTCTTGCATTATTGTCTACTGACTCATCATCAGTAATTTCTATCAAAGCATCATACAATTCACCAACAGAATATCTTAAAGGACGATTGTAGATTTCTAGTACTTAGTGGCTTCAGAGTTAAATTCGTGATACGTTTTATGCCTTCCCAACGCAATGTTGGCCCTGAGAAAAACACAAGAGTTTCTGAACTGTTAAAAAAACAAACTTGTTCTCTACATGACATTGAGGCATCATTGACAATTTAGATAAGAGAGCAAAGGGTTCAAGTCTTTAATTCATTTAACTCCTGATCGTTTTCATTTCATATTTGTTCTGTTATCGTACCATGGTCACGCATGCTTGCTATTGCAGTTTTCTTAGAATACACTGAGCCTGTAATACCTTTCAGAGAAATGACACCAAGAAAATGCTCATGAATATTAATATCACCGGGATCTGTATTAATAAATCTTGCAAATAGGGTTTCAATTGTTCAGTATGACTTACACCTGGAGCACAGTGTAAATTTAGCTGCGCCTAAATCTAAATTTTATGGATAGATTGGGAAGAAATATATCAACCCAGCTATTTCAGGCATTCCCTTGGCATGTACTACCGTACTGCGTGGTCAAAATATCGAGACCCCCATGACCGTCAACCCAGACTCTCCCCTCCAAAGATACTGCATGCCAGTTAATTCAGCATCTTACACACATAATTCAGCATCTTACACACATTCATACATCACATCAACATGAAATACATATTACCAAGTCAGCAAATCAATTTACATCCATTTATTAAGACTCTATATATATATATCATAGCGACGCCACAACAGATATTACATACACAGGACATCAACATGTGTCATCATGATAATAACAAGGCATGACTTAAGTACAATGCATTATCTCTAACTAAATAACACTAATTCAGTGGACCAGATTGGCCTGGGCTCCTCTGGCCCTACTAAGAAATTATATATATATATATATATATATATATATATATATATATATATATATATATATAATTGTGCCGATGCATTAGTAGCACATTTCAGCCGCTGCTGCCATGAAATCCCCATTCCCCCATCTTACATAAAACTTCCCTGTGCCAATGCACTGAATAACATATTTTCATTAGTGCGAAATGCTCTGAATACATATTTCCACTTTTGTGCCAATGCACTGAATAACATATTCACTTTTCTGCCCATGCACTGAATAGCATATTTCAACGTGTGCCAACGCACTCAATACATATTTCAATTTGTGCCAGTGCACTGAAATAAAACATGATGGGCCTTGGTATGTTCATCAAATATGACAAGACTCAAGAGAATCAGCGAAATCTTCACGTACGACGACAGTGATGATAATCCGACAGAACAGTATGATTACGACACATCATATAATCCAGAATACATTTGAATCAAACATTGTGAGGTCGGCAGGGCTAACCAGACGAGACGAAATTTTCTCCCCGCCATATGTTCTGGTTTTCTACTCTCCGCTCAGTTTCATGAAGTTCACATGAAATTAACACCATGAACCATGATGACATCCCTCGTGCCATTCAAGAGAACATTAATCATCACGAATCACACACACACACACACACACACACACATATATATACCAACACAATATTTTGGGCGGCTGGAGCTAAGTATTTCCATGTCAAACTCAAGCGCAGGCGAGATCGAACTTGCCCCACCATTTGCCTCTGGCTATGCTCAGTGTGACTTTTCCCACATGCTTTTTCCTTTATATAGGTCTTCCACCCCCGCATCACGTGAACTGCATTTCTCCGACCAAAATCCGTACACTATTCTGGGCTTCGAAAGGCAGTTCACAGCAGCTTGTAACTATTCTATATATATTTAGCTTTCTGTGCCACAGAAACAATATACTTTTTTTTTTATTATGGCCCCAGAGAACACAGATCTCGATTCATTTTGAATCATTTTCCTAAGATAATGTTCGGCCGATCCAAAACTAAGTGTACTCAATAATACATGAAAATGTATGTGTGTTTTAAAGATTACTTTACTTCCACATTATTTTTTTCCAGTTCATCCCACTTTTCTCATTTTTGTCGTCTTGGAAAACTTGACACATCGGACAAAATGCACAAACTGACCTATCTCTACAGTCGGTAAGGCTGCTTCTTTTGCGCAGCCTGTCAGATTGAGTCAGAAAAAGTCTCAAGGGAAATATTTTCAAGCCGAAAAATGTTTGAATAATCACGTTATAGAAAACTGCAGTTTTAAAGTTATTCAACTCAACAAATTTCCTCTTTGCTGTTGCTTCTGAAGCGAGCTTAAGGACGATACACTTGTTTATCTTGTGGGCTCGCTACGAGCACCAAAGTTTCAAACGGGTCCGTGATTCCTTAAAGAAGGATCCCCGATCGAAGGTGTCTTTCCTAAGGAGAAGATGGAAGGCAGGCGACCAAGTCTCTGGAGTTGTTGTTTTGATAGACTGGGACTGAACATCCTAGAAAGTCTGTTACTGTAGCTGCAAGTTTTGTTTGTTTTTCTTGTGTGTGTGTGTGTATGTGTATGCGCGCGTGTGCGTCTGTGTTTATTGTGATCCCTTATGGTGACACTTCATTGATATTCTATTGACCCGACTTCTGTTTCAAAATGGCGCTTCATCTTCTATCTTCTGTAATGGTTTTGATAAAAATGCACCACCTTCTTGTTCAGGGTGCAGTGGACGACAATGATTAATCTTTCAACTACTGTGTTTCAAACGAATAATTTGGGTATAAGTATATACAAAACTAAATATATCAATATACACGAAGCCAGTACAGTAAAGCTGTGATAACAAAATGTTGAAACTACTTAAAACAAAACTAGGAACATATTTATTAATTAACAAGCACACGGTTTTAACGTTTCGGTTTACACCTTAATCATAGAGAAACACAGAGGACAAAGAAATAAGGAAAGGAGATAAAATAAAAGTTCACATGAATGCTATACAACAAATAAGAAGGAGGAAAAATAGCAAAAAGAAAAAAAAAGAAGCACTTAGCTGTGACTTGTAAGAAGCTGCGTCCAGGAGTGCGCGTGGTAGAGTGTTTCTTCCGGAATTAGAGCATCTGCGTAAGTACATCTTTTAACACTCACGATCTATAACTACTCGTATTCACCCACGAGAAATGGCACAAATGTTGGGAAGTTCTTTCTGAGAACTCTGATCATTTTAACAAATGAGTTCATCACAACTAGGAGCCGCATTAATTGCGCTACGAAGTCTTCCCCTGCACGGTTTGATGTAAGTTAGAGGCCACCCTTTCCTCTCAGTCACGTACAGTTCAAAGTCAAACATCACTGATGTCTGAACATATTTTTCGATAAACTATTCTGATGGCTAAACATATTTCTCGATAAACTATTCCGGTGTCTACACATTCTTCTCCATGAACTCTTCTGGCAACTAAACGTTCTTCTTCACAAATACTCTGATGTCTAAACATTCTTCTCCATGAACTATTCTGGCATCTAAACATTCTTCTTCACAAATACTCTGATGTCTAAACATTCTTATAAACTACTTTCTTTCATCGATCAGTGTCAACGGGAGGTGGGTTTTTTACTGTCAAAACTTCTACCACAACACACCTCCTCATACACACTAACATATTCTCGCCGAACATTGCCATGTTTGTTGCTTGCTTTTCAATACACAATTGTGTGTATGCATGTATGTATGTATATATGTATGTATGCATGCATGTATGTATGTATATATGTATGTATGCATGTATGTATATGGATACTTACATATGGATGTAATCTATGGTATAAATTCATTGCTAGCCGAAAGGCCACTTTCCGTCTCCAGTTGATTCCGGTTTAGACGTTGTGAAAAGCACGATAATTTGAAAACGACGGAAAAGACACTTAATAATTTACTGATTCTCCCAGAGATAATTAACATTTCACTGACTCTCCCAGAAATGAATGACAATTAACAGACTCTTCCTGTGAAAATTAACACCTCACTGATTCTTCCAGCGGTAACTAAGAATTCACGGACTCTTCCAGAGATAACTAAGAATTCACTGACTCTTACAGAGATAACTAAAAATTCACTGACTCTTCCAGAGATAACTAAGAATTCATTGACTCTTCCAGAGATAACTAAGAATTCGCTGACTCTCCTCACAGATCGGAATGTTCCTGATGGGAGCCATCAACAATCTGCCCTACGTCATCGTAAACTCAGCAGCCAGCACCATTGCGGACAGGTAGTGGATGTTCCCAAGAAGAGCTCACTCTGAGAATAACAGCCATTATACTTGTATTATTTTATCCATTCATAGTACCATAATTGTTACCGCTAGCATCATCACCGCTGCCACCACCAACATAATGCCACCAGTACTAACACAGCCATTATCATCACCGCTGCCACCACCAACATAATGCCACCAGTACTAACACAGCCATTATCATCACCGCTGCCACCACCAACATAATGCCACCAGTACTAACACAGCCATTATCATCACCGCTGCCACCACCAACATAATACCACCAGTACTAACACAGCCATTATCATCACCGCTGCCGTCACCAACATAATACCACCAGTACTAACACAGCCATCATCATCACCGCTGCCACCACCAACATAATACCACCAGTACTAACACAGCCATTATCATCACCGCTGCCACCACCAACATAATGCCACCAGTACTAACACACCCATTATCATCACCGCTGCCACCACCAACATAATACCACCAGTACTAACACAGCCATTATCATCACCGCTGCCGTCACCAACATAATACCACCAGTACTAACACAGCCATTATCATCACCGCCGCCATCACCAACATAATACCACCAGTACTAACACAGCCATCATCATCGCCATCCTTACTGTCGTCATTATCATCAACGCGCTTTCAACCTAACCTTTATCCTCAGCTTCAACGAGAAGAATTTGGTCGGTGTTGTTTTTGGAGCCAACGTGGCTCTGTCTGTTTTTGTTAAATGTAAGTTGTGACATTTGATCCCGTCAGCTTCCATTTATGGTTTTCTTGCTGTGTAATTGCTTGATAATGTTCCTTTTGTCCAATTTTTAAAAAATAAACATATATACATAGATATCATGTTAAATGAGTTTTCATGACAAAAAAGGGGAATTGTTCCTAAATGTCAATCATGGAAGTTATACAAAAACATTTTGTGACTTCTTAGCTCAAATAAGTCCTTTAAACGGCTTATGACAATGAAAAAATATAGATATCATTTCCTGTGTAAGTCATAGCAGCTATGATAACTAATATAAAAAAAAACGTTCATGTGTAGTGGGTGTGGTTCGGTAGTCTAAAGTTAAAGCAACTACACACAGAAATATGAAAGTTACTGTGAATTGTCTTGTCAGTGGCACACCACATATTGTTCCCATCGGTTCTATAGATCGTTCTATTTTAATTAAGTCTAATGTTAACGAGAAATAGGATGGCTACAAAGAAATGACATAGAATTTTCTTATTTGATATAGTTTTGGGCTTCGTTTTCTTATCTGTTGTCCCTATTTTGATTTTTTTTCTTACCCATGACTAGTTTAGCACCGAATTATTTCTTGACTGCCATCTTTTTCTCTGACGTAAATGGATATTTTTCTTTCCACACCAGCACTGAACACATTCGTGTTACTAAATGTGTCCTATAAGCTGCGGTTTCTCGTCAACGGATGCATCATGCTTGCAGGTGAGACAGCCAGATTTTTAAGATGAGTAGCCGTGTACTCCGAATGTGTGTGCCCTAGTGTTATTCTTAATATATTCTTTATCTACAACAGTGGTTTTCAAACTTTTTCGGGCTGCCAGTTTCTTGCCATCCAAGTACCCTCTCCCCAATATCTTCCCATCGCTCCGGTTCCGCCCAGTTAGAAAACCACTAGAAGCGACTGATGACACTCACCATGGGTAGACAAAGGAAAACAGTGACCGTACACTGCCTGAGCCGCCAAGAAAGATCTCATCATAGCATTCAAAGCAGTGTGTTTGAGTAAGCCATGTCAGAAAGATGTTCAGCGGGAAGGTTTGTGTCCATGGTGATTGTAGTTGTGTTGCTGTTGTCATGGTGATTGTAGCTGTGTTGCTGTTATCATGGTGATTGTATCTGTGTTGCTGTTATCACGGTGATTGTAGCTGTGTTGCTGTTATCATGGTGATTGTAGTTGTGTTGCTGTTATCACGGTGATTGTAGCTGTGCTGCTGTTATTGTGTAGCACAAAAAGTTAGGATAAAATGTCTAAAAGACAGCGTGCGAGTTCTAGAGGCAATAAAAGGATCACCCGAGAGGGCTGAAATTTTGTCACAGAGAAGAATCATTTGTTTTGCAAACAGATGAGAAAGTCCCAAGAAGAATCATTTAAAATGCAGGTATTTAATTTTCACTGAAGTAACAAAAGAAAAGGATCACTTACTGGGCACGTAACTGAAAGAGAAGACTTGACAGTCATGAAAGAACACTGGACATAGTTCATGGAATAGGATACTAAATAGCAAACACTTTATTCTTACGGATTTTCTCTTTTTCAGACTGGTTAAGAAACATAACCCTGGAATGTAACAAAAGCACCCCGGTGTTATTGCCCCTGTTGTTGTTGGCACTGTCCGATTTGGCAGTCAGAGACCATAGCTGGTATCAGGACTGGTTAACCATACCTGACCAAGACCCGGTCCCACCTCTCCGTTGGTATGCCCAGTAACAGGCCTAACCTGGCTAACGGGACAGGGATCGCCACAGTCCCATGACGGTGGATCTGCTGAAGAAGCACTGCACAGTAACAACCTGTTTTTTAGCTCTACTGAGGGACTGAAAAAGATAGGCACCATAACCCACTCCCAAGCCGACACCACGTCATGCCACAGCATCTTCATCGCATCGGCTGCAAAGAACACCAGCTCTCAGTTCCAGGGAGACAGAAGTTTTCCTCGCTTGTCCACACAATCCAGGGTAACGTACCCAGCATCACGCCTGGCCACACTCACTAACCCAGTTCTTTAAAGGAGCCGGGAGCCATTTTCTACAGCTGGATGACCAGTGCGCCCACGGCTGGACTTGACTACTGACCTCACAGTCAGGGACGAACTGCTGGCGGCTAAGAAAAGTACAAAGTTTCTGACTAACAGCAATGATAATAGGAACAATATAACAACACTTATTCGAACAATAACAACATAGATCATTCATTCATGTGACATGCCCTTTCCAGAAAGTATGTCCCTCTCACAGCCTTTCTGAATGCAATGCGGTCTTGCGCAAGTTGACCAGCGTCTTACAATGACACATTCAGACTTTCCGTGATGTCATGAGTCCACCTGCAGCGAGGTCGTCCCTTTTCTCTTGTGCCGGGCACCATGTCTTCTACTATCAACCTCTCCAAGCTGTTGTGTCTTTTCATGTGGCCGGGCACCATGGCTTCTACTATCAACCTCTCCAAGCTGTTGTGTCTCTTGATGTGGCCGGGCACCATGGCTTCTACTATCAACCTCTCCAAGCTGTTGTGTTCTTAATGTGGCCGAACTATCTCAGCTTTCTAATTTTGATGATGTTAACGAACCAGTTTTCTGCGTCACATAATGCAATTAGTATCTCTTTATTTGATTTTCGTTCTATCCATGATATTCTAAGTGCTCTTCTGTAACATTTTATTTAAAATGCTGTTATTCTCTTTTCTAATGATTTGTTAATGTCCATGTTTCATATTCACATGTTGCAACTGGGAATATGTAAGCTCTTAGTAAACATAACTTTGTTTTCTTGTTGGTACCTTGCCACATACTCTTCATTTGTGTTAGTTTCTGTGGTGGTGATGACTGAACCTAGATATTCGAATTTATTTACGTTTTCAAGCTCTTGATGGTACAATGTAATTTTGGGTTTGCTTCTGTGTCAATTGTTATTATTTTGCTTTTGTTCGTGTTTAAAAAGAAATTCTGAGCTTCACTGTGTCTTTTGGTTGGGAGAATCAACTGTTGCAGTCCCCCTGAGCTGTTGATAGAAGGACAGTATCTAGACCAGCACAGACTAAATGCGAACAGTAACTGATTTTTTGTTTTGTTTTCAGGGCTATTTGGAGTAGCCTATGCTTTTAACTTTGGCTTCGCCATCGCATGCATTGTAAGTCAAGCTTAAGTTTATTGTTGTTAAGTCCAGCTTAAGTTTATTGTTATTAAATTCAGCTTACGTTTATTGTTATTAAATTCAACTTGCGTTTATTGTTGTTAAGTCCAGCTTAAGTTTATTGTTGTTAAATCAAACTTCCGTTTCTTGTTGTTAAGTCCAGCTTAAGTTTCTTGTCGTTAAATCCAGCTTAAGTTTATTGTTGTTAAATATAACTTAAGTTTCTTGTTGTTAAATCCAGCTTAAGTTTATTGTTGTTACATCCAGCTTATGTTTATTGTCGTTAAGTCCAGCTTAAGTTTATTGTTAAGTCCAGCCTACGTTTCTTGTTGTTAAGTCCAGCTTACGTTTATACAAATAGATGATTTTATTTCAGCTTTCTTTCACTCTGTATTTGCCCGTGATGGATAGTTTGTTATCATTCTTCTCCATCTTGTGCGCACCTCCTCGTTTTCCAGTCAATATACTTTTCTTTTTCCTGTATCATTTGCCTAAAAATTAGTGAAACAAGGTCTGATGTAGGAATGGATGTACGGTGGTGGTTTCTCTTTGGCGTCTGTTCAGTTTTTATACGATTTTTTAAAAAAAATGTTAGTTTGTCTAAAGAGACTAATCCATAAGACAGCAGGGTGCCGGTTTTAGTCTGCTGCTACTCAAACATTCACAGCAGACTTAGATATATAGAGGTCATTCTCGCCATTAGACACCAAGTGAACTCACCTGACAGTAGAGCAGGCTCCTTTCAACAGTATATCAGCATACGTATATTTATATTTCTTAAATATTATTCTTATATTAAGTTATAACCCCGCTTCTTACACTCCAGGCAGGCTCGTCGGTTCTCATAAATCTAGATTACAACTCCCCCCTCCAGTCGTCGCTTTAGTCCTCATCTTAATAACACAACAATGACTAGTTCCAAGTGTGCTATGTTTCTTCTAATGATACATGACGATCATCATTATGTATTACTCACAACTCTTTCATCCTAAACAAGAATAACTTTGATAACCTGCAAATGGTTCTAGTAGAGCCAGACGGAGGTGTATGGTGCAACTTTATGAAAACAGAGAGAAGAAGAAGTGGAACAGAATTTAACAGTAAGATGTAAGAGCAGTGCAACGCAGCAAACCAATATTTCGGCGAAAATGCTTTGATCAGAGGGACATTAATTATTGTTATTGTTGTTTTTCTTAACCATTTCACTGTTCTCATCCCTTATTGATAACTTTACTCTCTTTCCTCTCTCTCTCTCTCTCTCTCTCTCTCTCTACCACTTTTTGTTAAATTGCACCATACACTTGCGTTTAATTCTGTATTCTAAAAATAGATGATGTATCATATCATGCCACTAAATAGGTGCTTCTCAACCTTTATTGTCGCACATACCCGATTCTCCATGTGTCAGAATGTCATCTCAAAAACCTCTAACTCAAAAGGTGCGTTCCAAATAATATTCCAGCTAAAATTTTTGGGTTTGTTATTCTGTGGTCTCAATTCTGCCATTCCCCCCCCCCCCTTTTTTTTTCCCCCCTAAATTGGCCACTGTTTGAGAAGTCCTGATTTAAATCTTCCGTCCTGCCGGCATCCATGAAGATGGTAATGTCTGTTCACATACTGTCTGTATACATGCTATTGTAAATGCTATCACTTAGTTTATATATATATATATATATATATATATATATATATATATATATATCTTATCTTACTTACATCTTACGTCCTTCCCGTGTCGTTAAGCGTCACATAGGGCTCGCCTAGTTTTTGCCAAATATTCCTGTTCTTGGCGTCTTTCAGCTTCGTCAAGGGAAGTTATGCCTACTAAACTGGCTTCCATTAGCAACGTTTGAATTCCATATGTTCTCAAGATATTTGAAGGACAATTCTAATTCTAACTTCCTTCCTGGTGTCACCATCCTAGTCTATGTAGCTGCCAGGGTATGCATATTGGTTTACTTCACCAACGACTGTTCATTCTACGCATATTTTTCCTTCTTGATTAATGGGAAGTTTCATTATTTTTGTTTTGTCTTTGTTAATTTCAAGACCTATTTTGCTAGACAAAGAAGACAGGGAATGTGTTTTTTTCCTGCATCGATTTCACATTGTCATTGATTAGAGTTATGATATATATACAAAATCAAGATATTCTATTTGGGTCCCATGTACCCAGTCAATGCCGGTTTTACCTGTACAGCATCTTTTCATTATAAAGTCTATGGTAATTCCAAAAAGCAAGGGAGATAATATACATCCTTGTTTCACGCCTGTTTCAATCTGAAACCATTCGCTCATTCCTTCTTCTGTCTTGACTGTATAAGCATATCCGTTGTAGAGATTTCTAATGATGTTGACAATTTTAGGTTGTATTCTATATAGTCTTAAAATTCTCCACAATGAATCTCTATGTATGTTATCAAATGCTTTTTTTTAAAGTCCATGAAGTTCAGAATTAATAGTTTCTACTTTTCAATATGTTCTTCAAGTATTACTCTTAGAGTAAAGATCTGGCCGTGACAGCTTCTCCCTTTTCGAAATCCTGCCATTTCTTCTCTCATTGCAGTATCCACTACATCCTTAATTCTATTCAGAATCACTTTCCAAAACACCTTTGACACAACTGGTAGTAAAGTTACACCCCTCCAGTTATTGTAGTCACTAAGGTTGCCTTTGTTGGGTATTTTAACAATGATTCCCTTTTAAAAATATATATATATATAGCGCGTAATACAGTGTGAACATATACTAACATGACATCCTATATATACTGCAGGCTGTTGTGGGATCTACGGCAGCATTTGGAGAGAAGTAAGTTAGATCACTAGATCACTATGCCAACCACTTCATTTCCAAATTAAGGCGTTTGACTACCATTCAGTTCTTGGCTTCAGGAAGAAAAGATTTGCAAAGATAAACAAAAAATATTAATTTATATATTCTTGTTGATAAACAATTAACACATGTATTCTAAATGTGAAAAAAATAAGTAGAATATTATACTTTCAAGCATTCCTTTGTCATCATCATCATCATCATCATCATCATGAGCCTTATATTTATGCTGTCAGTGTCAGTCTGGGTTTCCTTTTATGGTTCCCGAGTTCTCTGGTAAACGCATGGTCAAGTGGAACTGGTATGGCTGGTCTGCTGGGCTCATCCCTGTACATCATCTTTGGTAAGTGTTGCATGTATCAGTCTTACTCCTATACATCATCACTGGTAAGTGTTGCATGTATCAGTCTTACCCTTATACACCATCCTTCATAAGTGGTGTATATATAGGTCTCATCCTTATACACCATGTTGGTAGATATTGCCACTTTTGTGGTCCACCCTGCTCATTTTTATGTCTAAGTTCATGTGAATCAATCTCATATTTTCTGTGTAATTCATATTCACAAGAGTATTCATATGAGCTAGAATTTTCTAAACCGGTACAGCTATAACTTTCTTTCGCCTTGCATGAAGTACTTTCCGAAATACAGATTTTGTCGATATAATATTCGGTACGTTATACTTTTTCTCAGTGTAAAATTAAACACATTTTACAGACATCAGGGGAATGTAAGTGTTCGTGTGAATTAACAAAAATTGCTGTGAGATTTAATCTTTGCAAAATGATCACAAGCTGAAGCAAAGTCAAACCTGATTGATTCTCATTATCATCATCAGGTGCCGTGTCTACTGGCGTTGGCTATTATGCTTCTCCAGGGTACACGATCCTTCATGCAGGCCATCGCTCAGTTGATGATCTCCTCTCACACGATCCCGTCAGACTGTCCAGTATCATTTCTCTTGGTCTTCCTCTTGATCTTCTTCCTTCTATTTTTCCTGTTGTTATAATATTTTCAATGCCCTCTCTTCTCATTGCATGTCATATGGAAGTACATTGTCTCTCTCTTATTTTTTTGACAAGGTTTTTTTGTCTCTCCAGCTCTTCTCATAAATTCTTCATTAGTTATTTTTGCTGTCCAGGGGATTCGCAACATTCTGCTAATAAACCACATTTCTGCTGCTTCCAATGATTTTTGTGCAGACCTGCCTATTGTCCATGATTCATTTCCATATAACAAGATAGGTTCAATATAGCATTTTAGAACTCGTTTTCTAACATTCATTGATAAAGATGTGTTAGCTAATATGTTTCTCATTCTCTGAAATGCAGTCTTTGCTTGGCCTATTCTGTTCCTAATTTCTGTTCTGCATTTCCCATTTGAAGTTATTACTGCTCCATACAAATTGAACATCATCGATCTACTGGTCCAATTTTTCTTAAACTGGTTTCTTTGGTTGTTTTTTACACGGTTTTTGAAAACATAAACCGCTTGCTGTAACTTACGACCTCCAATTGTTTCGGTTTTTTTGTTTGTATTTTTCGGTAATTTAGGAGTAAATGCCAGGTAACGTGATCACTGCGTACAAGTCAGTCCACGTGTCAGTCTATGTCGGGATGGGTCGGTCTCATGTATTTCTATGTTTGAGTGAGTCAGAACACTGAAACATTGACACCTCACTCTGTAGGGAGGTTCTCTTAACAGGGCACACACATGTAGGGAGGTTCTCTTAACAGGGCACACACATGTAGGGAGGTTCTCTTAACATGGCACACACATGTAGGGAGGTTTTCAACAGGACACACACATGTAGGGAGGTTCTCTTAACAGGGCACACATATGTAGGGAGGTTCTCTTAACAGGGCACACACATGTAGGGAGGTTCTCTTAACAGGGCACACACATGTAGGGAGGCTCTCTTAACAGGGCACACACATGTAGGGAGGTTCTCTTAACAGGGCACACACATGTAGGGAGGTTCTCTTAACAGGGCACACACATGTAGGGAGGTTTTCAACAGGGCACACACATGTAGTGAGGTTCCCTTAACAGGGCACACACATGTAGTGAGGTTCCCTTAACAGGGCACACACATGTAGGGAGGTTCTCAATAGGGCACACACATGTAGGAGGGTTCCCTTAACAGGGCACACATATGTAGGGAGGTTCTCAACAGGGCACACACATGTAGGGAGGTTCTCTTAACAGGGCACACATATGTAGTGAGGTTCCCTTAACAGGGCACACACATGTAGGGAGGTTCTCTTAACAGGGCACACACATGTAGGGAGGTTCTCAACAGGGCACACACAGGAAGTTGTCACAGAAAACTAGATTCCACATATCAGTGTCAGATCAATTTATTCTCCCATCAGTTACCGAACGTACATACTTCAACTGTTGCTTTATTTAATATGTATGATACAGGTCTATGATTTTTTTTAGCACAATAATCACGATTACCGATAGCCTGTACAACTGACACACATTGCTAGTGGCCGTGCATCTCTCTCTGACGTCACACTTCCCGCCAGTCGCACGCAGTCACTCGACACCTTCATTTATTCCCCTTACAATATAACAGGTCGGTAATTCATCATTAATCTCAGTTTTACCAGTCTCTTCACTCACGTATCCATTCACTTTCACAATGCTTTCACTCAAACACAGGCTGTGTAGTTGGTAGCGGAGAGCAGAAAACTGACAAACTTCGCAACCTCACCAAGTAAGTAAACAGTTTGATACAAAACACTAGTTTAAAAAAAGTATCTCTTGAGGTTTGCAGAAACAAATCTTTTTTATGTCTTGTGTAGGACGCTAAGTTTATAAGTTGTAGAAACAAATTTATTTCATAGATGAGATAAAACAGTTAAAAGTTAACAACATTTAATTTCTTATTTTTACTTTAAAAAAAAATTTAAATAATTTAATATTTTGGTTGACTAGTATTTTTCGTGTCTTTACATTTATATATATGAAGAATGTTTCACATAAGATCAATCAATCAATCAAGTGCCGTGCCACGTGGCGTAGGCGATCATTTCTCTCCACAATTCCCTGTCTTTAGACTTCATTATGAGATCCGCCGGTGACTTTCTTCCTAGCTACACTGACAGTCCATCCAGTAACTTCTCTCTCTGTCTTTCTCTGTCTCTTCTTCCATCAATTTTTCCAGTTGCCAGTGTGTTCCAATTTTCCTATTCTCAGAAAATGTCATACAAATCTCACTTGTCTGCCTCTGATCTTTGCTGTAATTTGCCTTTTAACTCCAGCCTCTCTTAAGACTTCTTCATTGGGTTTCTTAGCTATCCATGGTACCTTCAACATTCTTCTTATAAACCACATTTCCATGGCCTCTATTTCTCGTCGTATTCTCTTATTCACAGATCATGCTTCACATCCATAAAACAAAATTGGCTCGATGTAGCATTTAAGTACTCGGAATCTTGTTTCCATTGATATGAATCTGTTGCACAAGATGTTTCTCATTTTCTGGAATGCTGACTTGGCCTGAGCACGTCTGCTTTTTATTTCGTTGTGACATTTCCCATCAGCTGTTATAATTGTTCCTAAGCACTTGAATCTATCAACTTGTTTCAGTTCTGTGCCATCGATGGTAATGCTACATTTTGGTGGTATTCTATTCTTTGAGATGACCTTCACTTCAGTCTTCTTTTTATTCATGCTGAGACCTTTACTTTTACTTTCACGAACCACGACGCCCAGAAGAGCCTGTAGCTTCCCTTCACTTTTAGCAATCAGAACTGTGTCGTCTGCATATCTTAAGTTGTTAAGGTTGTACCCGCCAATTGATATTCCTGGCAAGCTCTCTATATTTCTCATTATGTTTTCGCTGTACAAGGAGAAGATGTTAGGAGATAGAACACATCTTTGTCTCACACCGAATTTTATGTTTTGCAATGCTCCTATTTGGTTTTCAACCTTCATTGCTGCTGATTGTTGACAGTATATGTTTTTGATGAGTTTCAAATCTTTCCCATCTATGCTGATGTCTTTCAGTATTCTTATAATTTCTGTGTGTCTCACTTTATCGAATGCTTTACAGTAGTATATGAAGCATAAGTATAGTTCCGTCTTTACTACTATTGATCTTTCCATCAATGTTATATATATATATATATATATATATATATATATATATATATATATATATATATATATATATATATATATATATAGCATTATTTGTGCCTTTTGCCTTTTCCTTCGACGAAGCCGCACTGTTCTTCAGTGATTTCTGGTTTTATTTTGCCCCTAACTCTTCTCACGACAGTACGAAGCAGGATTTTGGTAACATGGCTAATAAGACTTATGGTTCCATGGTCTTCATATTCATCTGCACCTTGTTTCTTTGGTAGGGCAATGAAAACTGATTGCAAAAAGTCTGATGGGACATAGTTACTGTTATAGATGTCATTCAACAATCTGGATCATCACATAAGATCCCATCACATAAGATACTGAATTATATATGATTTATAAGATACTGAATTATAAATATATAGAACTGATGTCATCAATGTTTGAAGGATGGACTGGGGGAGACATCGGAGCACCTCGATTTCAGTGAGAGAACTTGTGAACTCTGAAGCCAGAACTGGTCAGATATGACCTATTTCAGGTGGTCAACGTGCTACGTAGAAACAGACTGTATCAAAACAGTTTGGCCAGACGGGTTCGGATCTTTAAGGTTCTCGTGGTAGTGGATTTTATTTGGCAGTCTCTTTTATCTTTGGCAGCTAAGACGTCGCAGCTCATCGACTCCTCTTCTAATTACTAGAAAGGAGGAAAACCAGACCGGCTTTAGCTGAAATACGTCGTCGTCGCAGTCATCATCATCATCATCATCATCATCACCACCACCACCACCACAACCACAACTATAATCACCACCACCACCACAACTACAATCACCACCACCATCACCACAACTACAATCACCTTCACCACCACAACTACAATCACCACCACCACCACCACCACCACCACCACCATCACACCTACAATCACACCACCACAACTACAATCACCACCATCACCACAATTACCATCACCACAACTACAATCACCTTCACCACTACAACTACAATCACCACCATCACCACCACCACAACTACAATCACCACCACCACCACCACCACAACTACCATCACCACCACCACCACAACTAGAATCACAATCACCACAACTACAATCACCACCATCAGCACAACTACAATCACCACAACTACAGTCATCACCATCACCACAACTACCATCACCACCACCACAACTACCATCACCACCACAACTACAATCACTACCACCACCACCACAACTACAATCACCACCATCAGACATAATAGCAAATGACGCGGATCATTAACTCTGAAATGTATACCTTGTGCTTGAGAGTTGAGAATTTCGAAGGAGAAAATAAAAAAAATGGACTGAAAGAATTGTTCTGAGGATGGCAGACTAAAAAGGGAATAAACTGAATGATCAAATTTCTGTTTTCATGCCCCATGTGCCGGAATGAGTAAGGAGAAGACATGGAGACTAAAGCAATGGAGTACAAAGCAAGATTTTGCTGAAAGATTGCGCCAGTGGATGTGACTTTTATTTGCTGGAATGACTGAAGAGAATAATGAGGATGCAAATACTACTTCTATCTATTTTACTCGCACTTTTACATTTCGTAGCAAAGATTTTCACTCTTTCACAGCAAAGATGACAGGCAGGTGAGCGAACCCTTAACAATAAAGACAATGTTATGTGACTAAAATCTGTAGACCAATCATATTTAGGGAAATGATTAACTTGTATTTCGTCTCCTAGATATGCCTTCCTCTTGACCACGCCTATCGTCCTCCTCTATTGGCTGGGTTACTTTGTAATCATTAAGCGACCTGTCAACTCGAGTGAAGAGGTGGTTCCGGATCCTAGCATAAACAAGGATGTCAATAATGGTGACTTCAGATCGGAACCTGTAAATGATGATACTAGCACTGTCCATGGGAGGGAAAATGAACACAGTGAAAACATTGAAGGTAATGCAGATTGATTTATATGAGTTAGTTATGTAAAAAAACCAAGTGCCTCAAAACACGTGGAACTCATACAATTATACTAGTTAGCATAGTCTGTAAATCTGTATACTTAATATAATCTACAGTCAGACGTGGAACAGTCACCATTGCTGGTCTGTGTCATCTTCTCTACACAGACACACACAAAGAATAACTAGAAGAACAGAACACATCATACCAACACACACACACAAAGAATAACTAGAAGAACAGAACACATCATACCAACACACACACAAAGAATAAATAGAAGAACAGAACACATCATACCAACACACACACAAAGAATAACTAGAAGAACAGAACACATCATACCAACACACACACACAAAGAATAACTAGAAGAACCGAACACATCATACCAACACACACACAAAGAATAAATAGAAGAACAGAACACATCATGCCAACACCCACACAAAGAATAATTAGAAGAAAAGAACACATACCAACACACACACACAAAGAATAACTAGAAGAACCGAACACATACCAAAATGCACTGAACAAAAACCTGGACAATAATAAATGACATGAATATATACAGGGTATGCTTAAGATGTACGATATAAATTAAAAACAAACGTATGAGCTATATATAGTATCTTATGTTACTGGTTCTTGTTCTATGTATAGTTTGTGCCTTATGTTACTGGTTTTTGTTCTATGTATAGTTTGTGTCATACGTAACTGGTTCTTGTTCTATGTATAGTTTGTCTTATGTTACTGGTTCTTGTTCTATGTATAATTTATATCTTATCTTACTGGTTCTTGTTCTTTGTTTCGGCCAAACGAACAGAATGTTCTTTGCATCCGATACAATGAACGTGTTGAAAGGCAAGCATCGTGTCGGACAGGAAGTTGGTTACTGTAACCAGCTTGTAGACTCGTAGTGGACTCGCAAAAAGCAGGAAAAGGTGCAGTACTTCACGGCAGGCTCCACCACCATGGGAACCTTCCCTGTTAGCCAAGCAGAGCTTGTTACTGGGGGCAGTAAGGAAGATATGGGTTAGGGTCTTGGCCAGCAATGGTTTCCTCGCCCTGATTTCTGTGCTGACACTAAAGCATAGCGATCCTCGTATCCAACAAGTGAAATATTTTCCTCTGTAACAGTAGTTTTATTAACCTGGGGTTCAAGATCCAAGAACCCTCAAAGGGATCATTGAAGGATTTTTTTTTTTTTGGGAGGGGGAGGGTCCACAGACCAGCAAATGGATTTGGAACTGAACATTCAATGGAGCTCACTTTACTGATTTATTTTTAATGAGTGGTACACGGGTGTTCTCAAGCCGGAAAGTGGAGTTCACGGCTGTTCTCAAGCCGGAAACCGGGGTACACGGCTGTTCTCAAGCTGGAAACAGGGGTACACGGCTGTTCTTAAGAAAGGGGTATACGGCTGTTCTCAAGCCGGAGAAGGGGGTAAGCGGCTGTTCTCAAGCCGGAAACCGGGGTACACGGCTGTTCTCAAGCCGAAGGTGGGGGTACATGGCTGTTCTCAAGCCAGAAACGGGGGTACATGGCTGTTCTCAAGCTGTTATCAAAACGAAAAGGCGGTCCCCGGAAAAAAAAAACAACAAAAACTTAAGAACTTTGTTCTATAAGGGCATTTCACAGTGAGCTGT
The DNA here is from genome assembly GCA_009760885.1 of Achatina immaculata. Taxonomy (NCBI): domain Eukaryota; kingdom Metazoa; phylum Mollusca; class Gastropoda; order Stylommatophora; family Achatinidae; genus Lissachatina; species Lissachatina immaculata. The sequence continues at coordinate 14,216,797 of CM019708.1, forward strand.
TGAAATACTGGGGCCTTGCTGGCTGAGTGGTTATGATCTCTGTCTACTAATGTGGTAGTACTGGGTTCAAGTCCCAGCAGTGGAGATTTTTGTCTGGTACCACCACACCAAAAAGGCCCCGGGGTCCACCAAGCCTCTAAAAGTTAAATTCTAGCAGACAACGATGCTGACCACATCAGACTTTCATGTGCCGAAGGTCTTGGAAATACAGGCCTAACACTGCATCTCCAGCATGTCTTATTGCATGGAAACGGGGATTTTACCTTTATCTACTGAAATATTGCGCCGACCATACGTCGCTCTATAAAGGCGAATCATGGCTGCTTCAGGGTCTCTAGAAAGCCAAGACATCAGCTCTACAGTCAGCGTGATACATCAACTTCTACGTTTTCACTGTGTCACAAGCAACAATCAAGAGATCCCACAACAGCAACAACAACTTCTTCATGTACTCTGATACGAATGTAATTCGAGTAATAAGAAAATGTTTTGCTTGCCTCCTACTGGTTTCTGCAAATCCTAATACCTTACCTTCTATATCTACAGGTGACAGCGCTGTGTCGGACAAAGACTCTTTAATCTCCGAAGAATCCACATGTAGTAGGATCTTCAGGTGTCTGAAACTGGTGCTATGGCTGGCAGTTAATGCAAGTTCTGATTTGTTTCTCGCCGTTTACATCGCTGCATTAGTTTTCCAGCCAAATGAAAATGTTTGTGATGATAACGTTAATGACAGCAAAGATGAATTTGCTGGACTGGGACAGACAGAACTCAGTCCCACCTGGTAACAAGCTGAATGGTGGATTATATCAAGAGGGTCTTGTTCTCGGCCCACCAAGATCTTCTAGGATGCCACCATGACCCACACCCTATCCCGGATAATATATTCTTGACGTTTTTGGCTGAAAGAACAATATTAGGTACAACTTTACAGCATAGTGGACTGTACGAGGATAGTGCACATTAAACTAAGGGGCCAGACCAGGTAGATTTACACTGTCAAACTGACAATCACTTCTGACGTGAGAGACTTAAAAATACGAGTATTAAGAGAATGAGGAAAATACAAGAATTAAAAGAATGACTGAAACATAATCTTATACTCCAGGAAGAATCCAGGGGGTTGTCCATCCAGCCGGAGTCCAGAGGGTTGCTCACCCTGCCAGAGTTCAGGGTGTTGCTGATCCTGCCAGAGTCCAAGGTGTTGCTAATCCTGCCAGAGTCTAGGGTGTTGCTAATCCTGCCAGAGTTCAGGGTGTTGCTAATCCTGCCAGAGTCTAGGGTGTTGCTAATCCTGCCAGAGTCTAGGGTGTTGCTAATCCTGCCAGAGTCTAGGGTGTTGCTAATCCTGCCAGAGTCTAGGGTGTTGCTAATCCTGCTAGAGTCCAAGGTGTTGCTAATCCTGCCAGAGTCCAAGGTGTTGCTAATCCTGCCAGAGTCTAGGGTGTTGCTAATCCTGCTAGAGTCTAGGGTGTTGCTAATCCTGCCAGAGTCTAGGGTGTTGCTAATCCTGCCAGAGTCTAGGGTGTTGCTAATCCTGCCAGAGTCTAGGGTGTTGCTAATCCTGCCAGAGTTCAGGGTGTTGCTAATCCTGCCAGAGTCTAGGGTGTTGCTAATCCTGCCAGAGTCTAGGGTGTTGCTAATCCTGCCAGAGTTCAGGGTGTTGCTAATCCTGCCAGAGTCTAGGGTGTTGCTAATCCTGCCAGAGTTCAGGGTGTTGCTAATCCTGCCAGAGTTCAGGGTGTTGCTAATCCTGCCAGAGTTCATGGTGTTGCTAATCCTGCCAGAGTCTAGGGTGTTGCTAATCCTGCCAGAGTCTAGGGTGTTGCTAATCCTGCCAGAGTTCAGGGTGTTGCTCATTCTGCCAGCCTATCCTAGTTCGTTTGTTTGCTGAAACAACAAACAGTCTAACAGAAGAAGACGATAATAATAGAATGATGAAACTATTGACGAAATGACTGTATATCTCTCAGCCATGAGAGAAGATGTACGCTAAAACGATGTTTAGCAGCTTCCACTAACAAGCTAAAGTATTCTCCTGCCCTGGTTGTTTCAGTCTGTTCTCTCTCTACCCTGGCTGTTCCAGTCTGTTCTCTCTCTACCCTGGTTGTTTCAGTCTGTTCTCTCTCTACCCTGGTTGTTTCAGTCTGTTCTCTCTCTACCCTGGTTGTTTCAGTCTGTTCTCTCTCTACCCTGGTTGTTTCAGTCTGTTCTCTCTCTACCCTGGTTGTTTCAGTCTGTTCTCTCTCTACCCTGGTTGTTTCAGTCTGTTCTCTCTCTACCCTGGTTGTTTCAGTCTGTTCTCTCTCTACCCTGGTTGTTTCAGTCTGTTCTCTCTCTACCCTGGTTGTTTCAGTCTGTTCTCTCTTTACCCTGGTTGTTTCAGTCTGTTCTCTCTCTACCCTGGTTGTTTCAGTCTGTTCACTCTCTACCCTGGTTGTTTCAGTCTATTCTCTCTCTACCCTGGTTGTTTCAGTCTGTTCTCTCTCTACCCTGGTTGTTTCAGTCTGTTCTCTCTTAGCCCTGGCTGTTTCAGTCTGTTCTCTCTCTACCCTGGTTGTTTCAGTCTGTTCACTCTCTACCCTGGTTGTTTCAGTCTGTTCTCTCTCTACCCTGGTTGTTTCAGTCTGTTCACTCTCTACCCTGGCTGCTCCAGTCTGTCCTCTCTCTACCCTGGCTGCTCCAGTCTGTCCTCTCTCTACCCTGGCTGCTCCAGTCTGTCCTCTCTCTACCCTGGCTGCTCCAGTCTGTCCTCTCTCTACCCTGGCTGCTCCAGTCTGTCCTCTCTCTACTCTGTTTGTTTCAGTCTGTTCTTTCTCTACCCTGGTTGTTTCAGTCTGTTCACTCTCTACCCTGGCTGCTCCAGTCTGTCCTCTCTCTACCCTGGCTGCTCCAGTCTGTCCTCTCTCTACCCTGGCTGCTCCAGTCTGTCCTCTCTCTACTCTGTTTGTTTCAGTCTGTTCTTTCTCTACCCTGGTTGTTTCAGTCTGTTCTTTCTCTACCCTGGTTGTTTCAGTCTGTTCTCTCCCTACTCTGGTTGTTTCAGTCTGTTCTTTCTCTACCCTGGTTGTTTCAGTCTGTTCTTTCTCTACCCTGGTTGTTTCAGTCGGTTCTCTCTTAGCCCTGGCTGTTCCAGTCTGTTCTCTCTCTACCCTGGTTGTTCCAGTCTGTTCTCTCTCTACTCTGGTTGTTTCAGTCTGTTCTTTCTCTACCCTGGTTGTTTCAGTCGGTTCTCTCTCTACCCTGGCTGTTTCAGTCTGTTCTCTCTCTACCCTGGTTGTTTCAGAGTGTTTTCTCTTCACCTTGGCTGTTCAAGTCTGTTCTCTCTTAGCCCTTGTTATTTCAGTCTGTTCTCTCTCTACCCTGGTTGTTTCAGTCTGTTCTCTCTCTACCCTGGTTGTTTCAGTCTGTTCTCTCTCTACCCTGGCTGTTTCAGTCTGTTCTCTCTCTACCCTGGTTGTTTCAGTCTGTTCTCTCTCTACCCTGGTTGTTTCAGTCTGTTCTCTCTCTACCCTGGTTGTTTCAGAGTGTTTTCTCTCCACCCTGGCTGTTCAAGTCTGTTCTCTATTAGCCCTTGCTATTTCAGTCTGTTCTCTCTCTGCCCTGGTTGTTTCAGTCCGTTCTCTCCCTACTCTGGTTGTTTCAGTCTGTTCTCTCTCTACCCTGGTTGTTTCAGTCTGTTCTCTCTCTACCCTGGTTGTTTCAATCTGTTCTCTCTCTACCCTGGCTGTTCAAGTCTGTTCTCTCTCTACCCTGGTTGTTTCAGTCTGCTCTCTCTCTATCCTGGTTGTTTCAGTCTGTTCTCTCTTAGCCCTGGTTGTTTCAGTCTGTTCTCTCTTAGCCCTGGCTGTTTCAGTCTGTTCTCTCTCTACCCTGGTTGTTTCAGTCTGTTCTCTCTTAGCCCTGGTTGTTTCAGTCTGCTCTCTCTCTATCCTGGTTGTTTCAGTCTGTTCTCTCTCTACCCTGGTTGTTTCAGTCTGTTCTCTCTTAGCCCTGGTTGTTTCAGTCTGTTCTCTCTTAGCCCTGGTTGTTTCAGTCTGTTCTCTCTTTACCCTGGTTGTTTCAGTCTGTTCTCTCTTAGCCCTGGTTGTTTCAGTCTGTTCTCTCTCTACCCTGGTTGTTTCAGTCTGTTCTCTCTTAGCCTTGGATGTTTCAGTCTGTTCTCTCTCTACTCTGGTTGTTTCAGTCTGTTCTCTCTCTACCCTGATTGTTTCAGTCTGTTCTCTCTTAGCTCTGGCTGTTTCAGTCTGTTCTCTCTCTACCCTGGTTGTTTCAGTCTGTTCTCTCTCTACCCTGGTTGTTTCAGTCTGTTCTTTGAGCCTTACTGTTTTCAGTCTTGTTTAGTAATACAAGGTGATACAAGGTAATACAGGTAATGTTGATGATAACGATTATGATGACACAATAACTCGAAGAAGAAAGGCAATGAAAGAAATAGCAGAACACCGTATAATGCTGGTTATAATTTGTAGAACAAAGTGTAGATGATTAGTCTAGTTTGCTCTGATTATTCTAGAAAACTAGCGTGTTCTATTTAGTCTAGAAAACTAGTGTGCTCTGTTTAGTGAAGAAAACTAGTTCACTTTGATTAGTCCAGAAAACTAGTTTACTCTGATTAGTCCAGAAAAGTAGTTTGCTCTAACACTTTAATGTGAACAAACCTCGTTGCTCCAACTTGCCTAACTGTAATTTGTAAGTTTGATATGAATAACCCATCATGTAGTGTTAATGATGAAAGATAAGTTTGATATGAATAACCCATCATGTAGTGATTTTGATGAAAGATAAGTTTGATATGAATAACCCATCATGTAGTGTTAATGATGAAAAATAAGTTTGATATGAATAACCCATCATGTAGTGTTAATGATGAAAGATAAGTTTGATATGAATATCATGTAGTGTTAGTGATGAAAACATGTAGGTGTGTGATTATGTTACTGAGAGATAATGAGAGATTACTGAGAGATTATGTTACGAGATAAAGTGTTAGTGCCTATGTTTTCTTCACCTGTTCCTCGCCATCGCATCATATACAGGATATGATACTGACACTTGTATTTTCTTGCATCTGAGGCATGTCATGCAGAGAACATAATTACCACTGACATAGTGTTAGTGCCCATATTTACCACTGACATAGTGTTAGTGCCTATATTTACCAGTGACATTGTGTTAGTGCCCATATTTACCACTGACATAGTGTTAGTGCCCATATTTACCACTGACATAGTGTTAGTGCCCATATTTACCACTGACATAGTGTTAGTGCCCATAATTACGACTGATACAATGTCAGCACTCATAATTACCAGTGACATTGTGTTAGTGCCCATATTTACCACTGACCTGTCGCCTCACCTCAGGATGGATGGATACTCTACCAGTCCTTGCTGACTTTTCTTTCCCAGCTTAACAAGGAAACAGACAACAATTTCTACATCTGGGATATCTGAGGGGAGTGTGGGGGGAGGAGAGTTGGAAGGGAGCGGAGGCATCTGGCCGGTATCAAATCACAGTCAGTCGAAACGAGAAACCAGTATACTAGCTGCTTTACCACTTATCCAGCCTGTTAACTATAACAGTCTTATCTCTATCTTATATCCTTCCCGTGCCGTTAGACGTCATATAGGGTTCGCAAAGTAGTTCGCCAATTTTTCCTGTCTTCGGCAAGTCTTTCAATCTCATCAAAGGATTTTATGCCCGTTAATTTGGCCTCTCTTAACAATGTCCTCTTCAGAGTTTCTTTTCTTTGGCCTATAACAATGCTAATAATAATAATACTAAATGTATTAATGAAAACAATAATTATCCTAATAGTGATGAAAATAATGAATGTTATAAATGATCATATTTAATGATATTTACGTAACAAAGGCACAGCTAGGTCATTCAGGAAATTTATTTGAAAGTTTAAAAATGGAGACATCAAGAAACTTCGCGCTTTTTTGTCCAGAACAGTTATGTGCGGTGTACATGTTCGAGTACGTGGCACAGGCTTGTGCTGCCAAGGTGAGGCCAAGCCGTGAGTACAATGTCGGGTGTCCAGAACTGTATGCCTCACTCCAGCTTTGTTATCAGGTACGTAAGTTTGTCAAGATGACCAGTATTTGCACTCCGAGCAAGTCTGTATGTGATCTGGTACCCTGTTCAATATTGTATAGTGTCTCACTGCTGAACAGTGGCTGATGACGATTGTTCTATGTTCATTTATAGTTCATGTGCTTAGCATGACCCCACGTGCTACCACATGTTAACTCCTATCACTTTATGTGGCCGCACCCAAACCTTCTGTTCTACTGACGCATTCTCAAGGATGTTAGAAGTGTATGGTGCTATGGATCTACATAATCCTGTAGGTGTTAACAATATATATATCCCATACTTTTCCGTCTGTCTGGTGCTGTAGATATAGATAACTTTGTAGAAGTTAACAATAAATACATCATATATTTCTGTCCATCTGGTGCTATAGATCTAGCTAACCATGCAGATGTTAACTATATACAATATATATATATATCTGTCTGGTGTTGTGTAACAGAATGTGACCAAAACTCACCTGTTTAACTGAGCACAGAGAAGAGCTATCTCAGTGTTCTGATTGGGAGCTGAATCACGAGGTCTGAGTGGCGGGAGACATGAAAGTTTAGTTCTGTTCTAGATATGGTAGAGATAGGATGTAAGTTTGTCGTAGAGATAGGATGTATGTAAGTTTGTCGTAGAGATAGGATGTATGTAAGTTTGTCGTAGAGATAGGATGTAAGTTTGTCGTAGAGATAGGATGTATGTAAGTTTGTCGTAGAGATAGGATGTAAGTTTGTCGTAGAGATAGGATGTATGTAAGTTTGTCGTAGAGATAGGATGTATGTAAGTTTGTCGTAGAGATAGGATGTATGTAAGTTTGTCGTAGAGATAGGATGTATGTAAGTTTGTCGTAGAGATAGGATGTAAGTTTGTCGTAGAGATAGGATGTAAGTTTGTCGTAGAGATAGGATGTAAGTTTGTCGTAGAGATAGGATGTAAGTTTGTCGTAGAGATAGGATGTATGTAAGTTTGTCGTAGAGATAGGATGTAAGTTTGTCGTAGAGATAGGATGTAAGTTTGTCGTAGAGATAGGATGTAAGTTTATCGTAGAGATAGGATGTAAGTTTATCGTAGAGATAGGATGTAAGTTTATCGTAGAGATAGGATGTAAGTTTGTCGTAGAGATAGGATGTAAGTTTGTCGTAGAGATAGGATGTATGTAAGTTTGTCGTAGAGATAGGATGTAAGTTTGTCGTAGAGATAGGATGTAAGTTTGTCGTAGAGATAGGATGTAAGTTTGTCGTAGAGATAGGATGTATGTAAGTTTGTCGTAGAGATAGGATGTAAGTTTGTCGTAGAGATAGGATGTAAGTTTATCGTAGAGATAGGATGTAAGTTTATCGTAGAGATAGGATGTATGTAAGTTTATCGTAGAGATAGGATGTATGTAAATTTGTCGTAGAGATAGGATGTATGTAAGTTTATCGTAGAGATAGGATGTAAGTTTATCGTAGAGATAGGATGTAAGTTTATCGTAGAGATAGGATGTATGTAAGTTTGTCGTAGAGATAGGATGTATGTAAGTTTGTTCTGATGTTGGCTAGGATGGTTGATTCCTAATGTAAGTTTTTGATTGCTTGTCCTTTTTAGGACAATGTTAAAGTTAGTTTGTAGTTTTTGGTAGATGGATTTGTCCTCTTTTAGGACACTTGTCGAGTCATTATGTGAGAGTTGTGTTTTGTGGTTGTGTTGTCGATTTTTGGACGAGAATGGATTCACTGTCAACAAGTTATGTTGGAATTCAGTATTTAGGAAGTTAGCATGTTTTGTTTCGTTGTTGTGTGTGTGTGTTGTCGATTTTTGGACGAGAATGGATTCACTGTCAACAAGTTATGTTGGAATTTCAGTATTTAGGAAGTTAGCATGTTTTGTTTCGTTGTATGAGTGTCCTATGGCTACGTTAATCCCCCAGACAGCCTTTCTGTATCCATTGTAATTGTCTCATCTCAGTTTCCACTCCACATCCTTCTGCAACAAGGATTTAACAAATGGGAGTTCATCGTTAAACTTTTGCTGATATTTGTAACTGATGAATCCTGTGATAATTGGATTCTATGTTGAGTGTCACAGCTGTGGTGTTGAGATGAGCTGTACTTATGTAAACTGGTCATCTTCGTGTACGGATCTGTAGTGGTTGTTTGTCCTGGGTTTCCGTAGTTGCATGGTGTGTATCAGTGTAATGTCTGTTGTGTCACTGGTGTAGCAGTCCAGTCTGCTCTGTGATATGTGACACAGTGATGTGAAGTATTCAGTCAAATACTAGTGTAGCCAACGCCAGGCCAATATACGTGTAAAACACTTGTTTATTTGTACAGTAGTGCACTAATACGTGTTTAGTTGTACATACAGCTAACCCTGTAGATGTTAGCAATATATACACCATATATTTCTATCCACCCGGTGCTGTAGATCTGGATAGTCCTGTAGATGTTAGCATTATATATCCTACATATTTCTGTCTATCTGGTGCTGTAGATCTAGCTATCAATGTAAATATTAACAATATATACAAATTGTATACTCTATATATTTCTGTTTGTCTAGTGTTATAAATGTAGCTAGCAGTGTAAGCTGTCTGCTCGATCATTTCCTGAAATCATACAGTTTTTTTCGAGAGACTATTCAAGAGTTTGAGCTAATTCATTCTACTCTTCATTCCTTTAACTGTTTTCTGTTACCACTTGAAGTTATAATATCATTCCTTTAACTGCTTTTTTGTTATTAACTGAACTCGTAATATCATTCGTTTAACTGTTTTCTGTTACCATTTGAAGTTATAATATCATTCCTTTAACTGTTTTCTGATATCAATTGAACTTATAATATCATTCGTTTAACTGTTTTCTGCTATTAATTGAACTTATAATATCATTCCTTTAACTGTTTTCTGATATCAATTGAACTTATAATATCATTCGTTTAACTGTTTTTGTTCAAACTGATTCTATTTTTCCAACCACCTGTCAAAGTTCAGGCTGTTCAGACTGAAGAAAGAAGGAAAGAAAGAAAGAAGAAAAAAAGGAGCACATTATAAGCGTAGTTTATTCATTTCTTCGTTCAGTTGTTCTCTTCTTTCAGTTATTGTTATGGTAGCTTCCATCAACACAGTTATCATATGTTTCCAGGCCGGGTGTTTGTGTCCAGATCTAGCGTCCAGCTTTATAGAATCAAACGAGTGGAAGTTGTCACAATCTTGCAGCTCGTCAACATGATTTTGTGGATCATGGACGTCCATGTGAGTCAGAGATGACTGCTTCTTTCTTTCCCTGCCTACATACAACCTACATGTCTACCTAACAACCTACGTACCTGCCTGCGCACCTACATACCTGTTGTTGTTCGATCTCCCTGACGCTATGAGGGCGCTGAAGACAGTGTAGTGTCCAATAGGTTAAAGAAACTATGGTTTCCGTCCTTGAGTGAAGCTAAAGGGGAGGGAATTCAGTGCTTCTTTGGCAGGCTCCACTGCCATGGGGACTGTGGCGATCCCTGCCCCGGTAGCTAGGCTGGGCAATCTGCAGGGCTGTCAGCACGGAGGTGGGACTGGGGCTTTGTTGACTATGGGGCGCCAACCCTGAAGTAAACGTATTAGCTATGGGTGGCAGAACACATCTTCAGATAGCGCCTTCACGCTGTCATATCTACCTCCACCTGACCATCACAAATCCGGCAGTCAGTTATCCGGTTCAGTCAGTTATGTAAATTTGTCGTAGAGATAGGATGTATGTAAATTTGTCGTAGAGATAGGATGTATGTAAATTTGTCGTAGAGATAGGATGTAAGTTTATCGTAGAGATAGGATGTATGTAAATTTGTCGTAGAGATAGGATGTAAGTTTATCGTAGAGATAGGATGTATGTAAGTTTGTCGTAGAGATAGGATGTAAGTTTATCGTAGAGATAGGATGTATGTAAATTTGTCGTAGAGATAGGATGTATGTAAATTTGTCGTAGAGATAGGATGTAAGTTTATCGTAGAGATAGGATGTATGTAAATTTGTCGTAGAGATAGGATGTAAGTTTATCGTAGAGATAGGATGTATGTAAATTTGTCGTAGAGATAGGATGTATGTAAATTTGTCGTAGAGATAGGATGTAAGTTTATCGTAGAGATAGGATGTATGTAAGTTTATCGTAGAGATAGGATGTATGTAAGTTTATCGTAGAGATAGGATGTATGTAAGTTTATCGTAGAGATAGGATGTAAGTTTATCGTAGAGATAGGATGTAAGTTTATCGTAGAGATAGGATGTATGTAAGTTTGTTCTGATGGATGTATGTAAGTTTGTTCTGATGTTGGCTAGGATGGTTGATTCCTAATGTAAGTTTTTGATTGCTTGTCCTTTTTAGGACAATGTTAAAGTTAGTTTGTAGTTTTTGGTAGATGGATTTGTCCTCTTTTAGGACACTTGTCGAGTCATTATGTAGAGAGTTGTGTGTGTGTGTGTTGTCGATTTTTGGACGAGAATGGATTCACTGTCAACAAGTTATGTTGGAATTTCAGTATTTAGGAAGTTAGCATGTTTTGTTTCGTTGTATGAGTGTCCTATGGCTACGTTAATCCCCCAGACAGCCTTTCTGTATCCATTGTAATTGTCTCATCTCAGTTTCCACTCCACATCCTTCTGCAACAAGGATTTAACAAATGGGAGTTCATCGTTAAACTTTTGCTGATATTTGTAACTGATGAATCCTGTGATAATTGGATTCTATGTTGAGTGTCACAGCTGTGGTGTTGAGATGAGCTGTACTTATGTAAACTGGTCATCTTCGTGTACGGATCTGTAGTGGTTGTTTGTCCTGGGTTTCCGTAGTTGCATGGTGTGTATCAGTGTAATGTCTGTTGTGTCACTGGTGTAGCAGTCCAGTCTGCTCTGTGATATGTGACACAGTGATGTGAAGTATTCAGTCAAATACTAGTGTAGCCAACGCCAGGCCAATATACGTGTAAAACACTTGTTTATTTGTACAGTAGTGCACTAATACGTGTTTAGTTGTACATACAGCTAACCCTGTAGATGTTAGCAATATATACACCATATATTTCTATCCACCCGGTGCTGTAGATCTGGATAGTCCTGTAGATGTTAGCATTATATATCCTACATATTTCTGTCTATCTGGTGCTGTAGATCTAGCTATCAATGTAAATATTAACAATATATACAAATTGTATACTCTATATATTTCTGTTTGTCTAGTGTTATAAATGTAGCTAGCAGTGTAAGCTGTCTGCTCGATCATTTCCTGAAATCATACAGTTTTTTTCGAGAGACTATTCAAGAGTTTGAGCTAATTCATTCTACTCTTCATTCCTTTAACTGTTTTCTGTTACCACTTGAAGTTATAATATCATTCCTTTAACTGCTTTTTTGTTATTAACTGAACTCGTAATATCATTCGTATAACTGTTTTCTGTTACCATTTGAAGTTATAATATCATTCCGTTAACTGTTTTCTGATATCAATTGAACTTATAATATCATTCGTTTAACTGTTTTCTGCTATTAATTGAACTTATAATATCATTCTTTTAACTGTTTTCTGATATCAGTTGAACTTATAATATCACTCGTTTAACTGTTTTTGTTCAAACTGATTCTATTTTTCCAACCACCTGTCAAAGTTCAGGCTGTTCAGACTGAAGAAAGAAGGAAAGAAAGAAAGAAGAAAAAAAGGAGCACATTATAAGCGTAGTTTATTCATTTCTTCGTTCAGTTGTTCTCTTCTTTCAGTTATTGTTATGGTAGCTTCCATCAACACAGTTATCATATGTTTCCAGGCCGGGGTGTTTGTGTCCAGATCTAGCGTCCAGCTTTATAGAATCAAACGAGTGGAAGTTGTCACAATCTTGCAGCTCGTCAACATGATTTTGTGGATCATGGACGTCCATGTGAGTCAGAGATGACTGCTTCTTTCTTTCCCTGCCTACATACAACCTACATGTCTACCTAACAACCTACGTACCTGCCTGCGCACCTACATACCTGTTGTTGTTCGATCTCCCTGACGCTATGAGGGCGCTGAAGACAGTGTAGTGTCCAATAGGTTAAAGAAACTATGGTTTCCGTCCTTGAGTGAAGCTAAAGGGGAGGGAATTCAGTGCTTCTTTGGCAGGCTCCACTGCCATGGGGACTGTGGCGATCCCTGCCCCGGTAGCTAGGCTGGGCAATCTGCAGGGCTGTCAGCACGGAGGTGGGACTGGGGCTTTGTTGACTATGGGGCGCCAACCCTGAAGTAAACGTATTAGCTATGGGTGGCAGAACACATCTTCAGATAGCGCCTTCACGCTGTCATATCTACCTCCACCTGACCATCACAAATCCGGCAGTCAGTTATCCGGTTCAGTCAGTTATCCGGTTCAGTCAGTTATCCGACACTAATTTCCACTAGAGACACTGCAGGTTTCCCGGGGTCTCTACAACGACCTGCCACGTTCGATGGCGCTGGCTGTTGCATCCGCTGGCTTTGAGCGTTTTCAAACACCGGTAAAGCATTTCTAGTTGTCTTTTGTGGGTTTTTATTATAACCTGCTGACATGTAGCCCCGGGGCATGGCTCTAATGAATACGAACAGTGCTTCTCATGCTGTGACTCGCGACATCACATGCTGTCCATAACAGATATGGTAGAGCTGAAAAAAAAAACAAACTTGATAGCTGCGTGTCTGTGCCATGCTTGTGTGATTTATACAGCATTGTCTCATCTACAGTTTATGACATAAAGAAACATAAATATTAAATTTACTTGTAAACTTTACAGTAAACAGCTAGAAAAATTACATATACTTGTAAACTTTACAGTAAACAGATAGGAAAATTACATGTACTTGTAAACTTTACAGTAAACAGCTAGAAAAATTACATATACTTGTAAACTTTACATTAAACAGATAGGAAAATTACATGTACTTGTAAACTTTACAGTAAACAGCTAGAAAAATTACATATACTTGTAAACTTTACATTAAACAGATAGGAAAATTACATGTACTTGTAAACTTTACAGTAAACAGCTAGAAAAATTACATATACTTGTAACCTTTACAGTATTTTACTCGTAGTTCATTCAAATTTATTTCCATTTAATGTTTCTTTTTCCTTTATAACCCTACATGTGTTGACTTACAGGCTATTTTAAAGGTAGGATGAAGTGGTTAGCTGTTGGATTAAGTGTATTTTAACGCAACCATCAGTAATCCCGCAAAATCGCTCATCTGGCATCCAACAGGTCCTGATATGGTGCCGGACTTGAGGTGGTCAAGTGTGCCTACTTTTTTCTTCTCTTTTCTTTTCTTTATATCAGTTTGTCTGCCTATTTCTTTCTTTCATAATCGTTTACATCTGCAGGTGCTACAATCTTCTCACACCCTCAGCACCGCGATTGTCGTTACTATATCTTCAGTCACACTGTAAATACACAACCGTATGATTTTTAACATAACACGAAATACCATACTGAGAGAAGTCACCAGGTTTTGAATTATTTCCCCTTTGTAACAGTACAAGTTCCTGCCCGTGGCAGTTCTTCCTGCGCTGATGATCTACGTGGGGCTACTGGGCGGGGCTTCATATGTGAACATCTTCTACCTTCTTCTTCACGACACCGGGTTCCAGAAAAAAGACAGAGAACTGTGTGTCAATCTAACGGGTATCTTTATAACTTTTGGTAAGCTGAAGAGTTACTTGGGTGCACTGACAGAAAGTTGTCTCCTGTAGTTCTATTGTTTCGTTTGTCTGGAATTTATTATTGGTAAGAATTAATTAAGCAATATTAAGTGGCAGGTCCAGCCAAGCTGGGATGGTCTGCGCGGGTAGGGGTCAGTCGAAACTTGCACCCTGGTCCTCCAGGGTTGGGGGGTTGAAGCACGGGGCCAACAACCCCATCCCCGTTAACAAGATTAGTGTTACAGAAGCCTCGAAATTGGACGGATAAAAATGGATTACGACCTTGTAACATAAAAAATATTATGAGATTTGGAACATGGAATATAAGAAGTTTATACAGACAAGGGGCAGTTAAAGAATGAGCAAATAAACTAAGTAGGTATGACATGGATGTTACAGCATTACAGGAAATCAGGTGGCTTGGAGAAGATAAAACAATCATAGAAGAAATGGTACTAGTATACGGAGGTATTACCAATGGAAGACATGAACAGGAGACAGGTTTTGCTGTCAATAGAAAAGTAAATGGACTTAGTGATGGATTTCAGTGGCACCAATGAAAGAATCAGCAGCCTCCGCATCAAGAGAACAAAGAAAAATATAACAATGATGAATGTGCATGCGCCAGCAGAAGATACAGAGGATGAAGTCAAAGATGAATGTTACAAAACACGTTAGAGAGAGTAATAGAGAAGACATAGAAACATAATATACTGATAATACCAGGAGATTCCAGTGCAAAGGAAGAATCATACAGACACATCACAGGAAAAGAAAGTCTGCATGAAACATCTAATGATAATAGATGGAGACTAATAAATATGGCAAAAACTTATGGAATGAGAATAAGTAGAACACGTTTTCAAAGTAAAAACATCCATAAACAAAAATGGAAATCCCCTGATAATCTAACATGCAACCAGATAGACCATGTTTTAATTGATACCAAGCACACAACAAACATGGTTCAGATCAGAAGTTACAGAGGGGCTGAATGCAGCACCGACCACTATCTTGTGGCAGCTAAATTAAAATTCAGTCTGAAGAAACATTTTTGTAGTAAATTAAATAAAATCACAGTAATAAACAGAGATGCTTTGAAAAGAGAAGAAACCAAATAAAAATTCAGAAAAGAGCTAAACCATAAGATAAACACAAGAGGGAATAAAGAAAATAAAAGCGTTGATGACAGATGGGAAGATATAAAAAATAATTATAAAGAACATAGCAGAAGAATGCCTGGGAGTCAAGACTATAAATAAAAGAAAGAACTGGTTCAATGAAATCTGCAGAGAGGCAGTCATAAAGAAAAGAACAGCAAGACAGATATGGTTGAATGACATGAACAAGAAAACAAATGAGGAGAAGTACCATACACACAGTGTAAAGAAGCTCAAACAAAAACGACAATATATGAAAGACGTGGTAAGCGAGATGCAGACATGCCATCAAAATAAGAAAAATAGAGAATTCTATAAAGAACTGTGAACAGTAAAGCAAGGGTATAAACAACATCTGCAGAGCTTGAAGGATAGTAATGGAAACATGATAAAAATTGAAGAAACAATCCACATCAGATGGAAAGAATATCTTGAAAAACTACTAAACTGTGAAGAGACTATAAACGCATTACCATGAGAAGAAATACAGACTTGTGAACCTGAAATAGAGGAACCAGACTTAGAAGAAGTCATCTACAGTATCACGCTTCTACGAAACAACAAGGCAACTGGTTCAGATAGAATTGCTGCAGAACTGATTAAAGAAGGAGGTCTAAATATACATGAAAAGATATATGCACTAATACAACAAATATGGAGAGAAGAAAAATTTCCTAGTGAATGGAGAGAATTATTACTGATCCCAGTATTAAAAAAAAGATGATAAGAGCAAGTGTGAAAACTACAGAGGAATATCATTACTACAAACAAGCCACAAAATACTATCTGTTATATTTTTAAATAGATTAAAACCATACAATGAGAACATACTGGGAGAGTATCAGGTAGATTTTAGGAAGATTAGATCAATTGTAGACCAAATATTTTATCCATGTCAAAGAGTAGAAAAGTACTGGGAATATAGAAAAGAAGTACATAATATCTTCATTGACTTCAAGAAAGCCTATGACAGCATAGATAGGAGCAGCTTATGGAAAATCTTGAAAGAATTTGAGATACCTAATAAATTAATGAATTTGATCAAAATATACACGGAGGATGCACAAAATATAGTAACATATAATCCTTTTATATAAGATACGATTTAAAACAAGGTGATACATTATCTCCATTATTATTCAACCTAGTACTAGAAAGGTAATCAAAAAGCGAAAGAAGAAAGCAGTACATAAGAACCAGCTAAAATACTAGAATGCGCTGATGACATCGATCTAGTGGGGGATACTATGCAAAAAGTCATCAATACCTGTATACACCTGAGAGATGTAGCACTAAAAGTGGGCTTGACCATTGCCACCAGATAAGACAGAGTATATGAAGATAGCAAGAGATCAGAGGTAGAATGATTCAGATTATATAAATGTTGGCGATGTGATCATTAGGAAAGCAGAAACATACAAATGTCTAGGCATAACCTTCAACAGAAGCAACACATTAAGCGAGAATATTAAAATCAGAGTACAGACAGGGAATATAATATGCTTCACCTTGCACCCCCCCCCCCTAAAATCCAAAATCCTGCCCCAAAACACCAAAAGAACAAACTACAAAACTATAATAAGACCAGCCGTCATGTATGGATCAGAAATGTGGAGTACAACGAAGAAAGATAAACAACAATTGCAGATCTTTAAGAACAAGATGCTAAGAAAAATCTTTGGGCCCATAAAGGATACCTACAGTGAAGAATGAAGAGCTAGAAAGAACACTGAACTGAACAGCTTATTTACAACCCAACAAATTTTAAATGTCTTGAAAATGAACAGGCGACGCTGGCTGGGCCATATAGAAAGAATTGAAA